>JAZHRO010000055.1:134527500-135050000 GCA_037157565.1 Thalassia testudinum | reverse complement strand
CCTCGCACGTGCCACACACGCCCTCGCCCGCCTCCACGCTAATGGGTCTAGGCCTTTGATTCGATTACCCATATACCCCTTACTCGATTCTGAGGAGAGAGAGAGAAAGGGAATTCTGAGAGGCTTGGGGTTTTGCACTGTAGCACCTTAGGTTTCGTGCCTAACACTTAGGCAAAATTCTGAGGTGATCTGAGCTTGGTACTTAAGACGTCTGAGCCTTGATTTTGACGTCTTATGATTCTGACTTTGGTTGAGATACTAATTTAAGTATTGTTGGGAAATTTAGGATACTGTGCTTAACTATTGGGGATATTTGGTGGTTTCAACCACCATTTTTATCTCTTTTATTTTTACTCTGAGATATATTTTTGAGCACAAATTGATTATTCTATTTGTGAGTTGATATTCATTGAATTATTATTTCTAATTGGTGAATTGAATTGCTACACTTGCTCTCTGCGAACATCCTCGAAACTCACGATTTTTCGAGCTTTACAAATTTAAATGTCATATCGATTTTTGTCACTATACTACAATGCAGTATTTTCCTAACTACGATGATTTTCGATGCAACAATTTTCCCCCATTCTCTTCATAGACTAGGGCAAGGTTCAACGATTACATCATAAATTCCAAGGCACCAATACCAATAGTGGTGTTCAGTATCGATCCCCGATGTCCACAGCCCCCCATAGCCACTAAATAGTTCTAGTACCAGTACTGACTCTCAGGACCGATACTAGGCACCCTTTGTCCTTGGACCAATCCCCAAACTAAACTAGGTTGGTGGCCAGTATTGATATTGGCACTTAGTTTCAATATTGGGCATCCCCAAATCTCCATTTACACACCGTTCAAGCCTGGGAAAATAGCCAATACAGGTGCTAATTGCTTAGCACCGATACTAGGCACTCCCAGCTTCATTAACTTGCAAGCTCCTCATATCGAGATTAGGAGCCTATACTAATACTAATCAATTAACATTGGTACGAGGCAATCACTGCCCCCGATCTACATGCCACATTGGCCTAGAATAGCCCTTCAATACCACCGATACTAATCAATTAATACCAATATTGGGTGGCTCCAAAACCCAACCATAAACACGAATAACTTCACATGACCATTCCAAATCCCTTCCTTGTTTCCAACAACTTGGGTTTCCATTTTCACATAGTGTTTAGCATTCATGGAGTAATTCAATTTAGTTAAACACTAAGGGCATGCCTCCAACCAACCCCCTGGCATGGCTAAAACCATTCACATTATAGCCTATCAAACCTTTCCTACCAACCTTGTCATCTTGAGTCTATTCCCATGCATTATTTAACATTCAAAGGGCAGTCTAAACCAAAAATCACCAATGAGAACTTATCTTGCAATCAAAAGTCTACGGTGCAAGGACAACTCGTCCACACTCATGCTTAATCGACATGAGTGAAACACACATGCAAGCCCCGATTCTCATGGGAAGCCCATGGTTTTGCATTCCAAACCTCACTCTCATCTCTCCTATTATTCAAGAATTCAAAAGAGTAACACACAAGGGGAGAGGAGCCCTTACCTTGCCTCGAGCTTCCCATCATCCCCGACGTTAGGTGGCTGCCCCTCCAGGTTCCCTCACAATCAATCAACAAATAACAGCACATCAAATTTTACACACCCACCAAATCAGTCTTTAATGTATTAAAAGCCCCAAACCCCCATGGTTAGAAAATCCTAGGCTAGGGATTGCAAAAGAGGGCAAGATGGGGACATGCTCATCATGTGTGAGGCCTTGACAGGGTCGTTTCTCCTCCGTCAACCCTTGATCTTAGCACAACAATAACAGCAATTGTCGTAGTAATGGCAAGAAGCAGCAACAGCAACAACCGCCCCTTGATGCAGTAGCAATTGAGATAGCAAGCAACTGCGTGTGCAAGGGAGTAGTCGACATCATCAGCAATAGGCGACAGTCGTTCGTTGGCAAGCGAGGAGAGGAGGTGATCTGCATGAAGGAGAAGGAGATGGGAGGAGTCGATGGTGGAAGGAGGGAAGAGGTGCCTTGCGATGAAGAGAAGAGGGAGAGGCTTCACACACACAGTTGGTAAAGAAAATGAAAGGGAAAGGCCGACTTACCATAAGCCCCTCAACTTGAATGTCAAGGCAAAAGCAAAAAATAAAACCCAAAAGCTTGCTAAATTCACAATCATAAAATAATTGGGATTTAATTTGAATTCAAATATATTTATAAATAAACTACAAGCTGCCTTAACCCTCATGTATACCTTCTTAAAATGGAACGTGTTATCTGTTTCCTTAACTTAGACTTTTGTGTGCTATCTATGAGCAGAATGGATTGTTAATTGATGAATTCTCTTTCTTCTTTTATTAATGCTCGTTAATTGCTTAGCACATTTGTACACATTATTACCAATTGTTTCTTTATTGTCTTTTCTGAATCAATCATTTGATTCATTACTCTCTTGTCTGTCCTTCCAACCAGGTATAAGACAGTAGTTAGTATCAAGCCCATGATCCCCACAACAAAGGTACCTAGCACTAGGTCCTCCATCGTTAGTTGTCTTTATTGGACAATAATAGATCCTGTTGAGTTGTAGGGTTGACGCCTCGAACACTCAACGTCGAGCCTGTGGATTCGAGGCGTCATAAATTGTCTAATATTTTCTAAAATCTTTTCCTCACGTTCAAGGCATCATAAATTATCTGTTCCTTTACTCCTTTCCCTCAACCTCCTACACCTTCCTTCAAAAATCCTTCCATTTGCATCACTCCTAAGCCGTTTGATCAATTGCCACAAATCTTTGGCAGAAAACAATGCAGGAAAGAGATTTTTATATAAATATCATCGAAAATTTTCAATTTTATTTAAATGTATGAGAAATACATATCAACGTACGTAAATGACATGAAAATTTTCACTTCGTTCGCATAAACGTCAATTCCTACGTCAACCCGTCTCAATCAATATGAAATCTAGACTGTTCCTAAAAACGCCAAACATGGAATAAACGTGGGAGGGAATATTTATTGTCGGAAAATCAGATTTCGCTCATATTAGCTGCAACAGATTTCACATGCATGTTTAATGTGAAATCTAGACTGTTCCTAAAAACCCAAACAGGAAACAAACGTGGAAGGGAATATATATTGTCGGAAAATCGGATTTCGCTCGTATTAGCTGCAACAAATTAAACATGTACTTAAGACCTAAGTTTCGATAAATTTGATTCGAATTTGATCCAATCTGATCTAAAGAGAATGGATAAAGTTTGATCTGAATCCAATTAAATTTTGATGTATTTTATCTAAAAAATCTAAATGGGTTGAATATAGTTATGAGTATGGATCTATACATAATTGCCCTATTCGTGAATATACGAATAAAATCTCTATTTATTGGAGACATATAAGTTCCACCCTAACTCCCTTATACTCCCAATCCTAATTTTTTTTATGATTTCTTACATGATTTTGAAAGTTGGAAATACTTTTGAAGCATGCATTAATCATTTATTTTGGAGATAGAGATTTTTTATTTGAAAGGTACTTATATTTAGTGGGAATACTTTTGAAAGTTGCATTGAACATTTATTTTGAAGATGGGGTTTTTTATTTGAAAGGTACTTGTATTTAGTCTTTCTTTGTATTTTTGATGTATTACACTTGAAAGGCTCTTTTGATAATAATTTTAATGAAGATCAATAAAATTAGAGTAGTCCGAGCACTTATGTTTAGAACTTGCAAGAAATAAACAATTAATGAATTATATTATACATTTTTCTCCTTTTTTACTCTAATTTGACACAATTTGATTATAAGATCAATTCATAAATGGGTACCAGATGAGAGAATAAGTATCCGATAGGTAAATGGGTATGGGTATAGACCTGAATTTTTATACCCGATGGTTAAATGGATAGGGTATGAGCATCAATTTTGTAAATAGATATAGGTTTAGATTTAACCAAATCTGACCTGAACCCAACCAATTTGAGTCCCTACATGCATTTTGCTAAAAGAAAAATAGAATCACTTTAGCTCTCAAACTCTTCAGTCTTTCAAACTATCAGTATTGTGGCAAAACCTATTGGTGGTTCGCCTTTTGCAAGGTGTATCCATTACCCACTAAGGTGGCAGTATTCTAGGGCTAATTTAAGGAGCGAGTTAGCTAACCCAGGTTAGCAAACTTGCAACAAAGGTTAACCTCTGTTTGTGTTTACTTGCAAACAGAGGTTAACCCCTATTTGTATTTACTAAATAGGGATTAGGAATGAGGGTTATCCTATGATGTGACAAGAGGATGTTTACTTAGGAATGGGGGTTAAAATGGAGGTTAAAGTGGCAAAAGATATATTTGCCCTTGGGATGGTAGATAAGTTAGTTGGAGCTATTTTTTGTTTAAATAATAATATTTTAATTAGAAACGTTGAATGGCAAATACAAAAGAAAATTAACTTGTATTGGAGAAATTTTTTTTTATATTATCATGTGATTAATCAAATTTATTACAAGAAATATTGCAGCATCACATATTACATTGCCAAATATAAATAACAAAAATAAGAAAAAGATAATGAACCATTTGAATGAAATCTCTACAATTACGTACTACGTGCACAATTTATGTGAATCATAAAGTTTGTTACAAGTGACATTATTACATGACATATTACATTGAGAAATAAAAATAACATAAATAAGAAAAAGATACTATTCTTTTACAAAAATTGATTTGGATTTTCCTTCAAAAATCTAAGTTATGAGCAGCTCTGATCTACATCTGAGGTCTACATCTTTGGCATAGTAAATATGGCAAATTCTTTCAATCAGGCAAGTATTACAATCCACGACCTTAAACAAAAAAAAATATATTATGAGACTTCCTCTCAAAATCCTTAATAAATGAAAAGCTGAGTAATTATAGTGGATATTTTTGTTAACTTACTTGGGAAAACATGGGAAGTTTTCGTATCGCCTTGAAAAAGTGATGGTTACTTGTTATTAATAAAATCAAACATGTACAAATAAGTTAAATGCATTATGTGCAAATCAATGGAGACCTTCATTCATGGATATATAACTAAGAGCAATTGTAGGTATAAAATTGCTAACCTACAATGGCACATTTGGGTAGGCAATAAAAATGGATTGTTAAATTTGCAGTAGGCTCAAATTGTTTCATTATAGAAATTTTTAACGCTAATCATCCGGCAAATTCTATCAACTGATGGCCTAAAAAATTTAGCCCTCGAATTTGTGCTTCATGGGCTGCTACGTTTCAACCATCTATACCATGCAAACACAATTAATCGTCACCTTCTGTGTTGCATAGAGCTACTGCATTGCAGCCGTCTTACGTATGCAAACACATTCACTAGGGTTGCCTAGTTTAATTTTGACTAGCCAGCTAAACCAACACCATCCAATTGGTTAATAGGTTTTCCCTCAAGCGTTGGAAGCTTTCATCATTGCATATATGACTCTCGTAAAGTTTTTTGCAATGTATCCTACAGGCGTATTAGAAATCTTGGAAAGATAATATATTATTAATCTATATAAAAACATAAATAAAATATATATATATAAATAAAATCACATAACTTGCAAGATTTTAAAAGAAAACAATATCCAAAGAAATCATATAACATTCAGAACCATTCAATAAGTAAAATAAACAAAAAGGAAAACAAAATCCAAAGTTTGTGGTAAGAAATATCAATCACCATGCTTATTACATAATAACCAGTAAATGAAGATAGATTTCTATCATCGAACTGTAGACAGATGAATAAATCCTACCAAGGATCGAACGGATATGGAAACTAATCGACGAGCTCATCCATTACTTCCAAGAATGGAAATTGAAGATCTCGTAACCTCCTGTACTGTTACAACCTGGTTCCCGAATCCCTACAGGACCCGAGACCGGTTCGCCTCGACTAATCCCAAGACCCAGTGGTCCAACAAGAAATAACTGAAAAGCAAGAAAATAAATCACATTCACATATGCAATGTAACTAAACAGTAAAAGAGTACAAGCAGTAAAGGAAAGTAAAAACTGCTAGTTCAGTACATACCACCACAACAACAAGAAAGTAGAGCAAAAGCAACAGTAACAAAAAGTCTGAAACTCACTATAGCAGAAAAGAGAGTACAACAAAAGTACTGAAAACTACGGCTGGGCTCGACTGAACCCAGCACCCTCTGCAGCCGGTAGCTCAGGCTGCTCAACTCCTAGACCTGAACAGTATTATGAAAAGACTGAGCCAGCGAACGCTAAGTAGAGTGGTAACCATACTATCTAAAGCAATAAAAGTAGCAAGCATACTTATCCCTTCCGAGTTATTTTATTTTACAGGTAATTTCTTTTCACCCCATTGGTTTACTTTCAGATTTCTTTCTTGATCTTGCATGTTCCTCGTGGGAACGATCTTGATTGCAGTCTTTTCCAAAGAGTAGAAGGTACACGTGGTGCTCTCCTGGCCGGGAGAGTCCCCCGTGGTAGTCCTACACCTAGTCAACCACCCTGAGGTCACTGACAGACGTAGCGGTGACTACGGCATGCGCGATAAGCGCACGAGTAGCTACCCTACACTGACACGCGGTCAGTCGTTTCCGCTAGCAGGTACGCCCAAAGTACAACACGGAATAGTATAGGGCCTAACCCTCTCAGAAACAGAGGTCTAACCCCTCAGAACCAAACAAGGGTCCCGCCCCTCCACAGTTCGTGCACCCTCGTCTGACTACCTGGGTTTGCCCAGAAGACCTAACAAGTCGATGTAGGGTGGCTAGCTGAACCTCGGGCCCCGTGGGGTGGCTAGCTTCCTCCCTACACTAGTAGCTTGCCTCGATACTGTGTACGCGAGGGCCAACAGAAGTCGGTGTAAAGTGGCAAATCCTAACCCCGAGTCCTAACCCAAGGGCGGCTAGCTCCTCTCTATACTAAAAGTAGACAATCGCTCTCCTCGGTACCACGTACTCAAGGGCCAACACACTTCCCATCCACATTCTAGGCTTTTCCATCTAACCACAGAAGCTCTACTCCTAACTGCCCGTAGAGTTCATACTCATGTTCATCATATTATTCCAATCCAGGTTTCATCATTTACAATTCATTTCTCGTTATACACAGGCAGCTTATATTTCCACAATTTAATACATGCAACAAGGGAAATCATAGGTAACTGTTTAGTTATCTCAGGCAGCTTATACTTATTTACAGGCAGTTGCTAACAATTTAGTTCATTCATGTATATACAATTACAATTACGCAAAACAATTGGTTTAACTATTTCTCTGTCCTAGGGTTCATGCCACATCCTAGGTTTCCAGTTCACTAGTTTTCATAGATGCATTCATATTTATTAAATATAACAGGGGTGGACCACTCTACCAGACAATCCGGGAGTACTGGGGGCTCGAACCGCAGACCCACGTGCCTCTACGAGCCCCAGACATGAAACAGGTCAAAGTCCTATACCAAGGAACACATCATAATGGAAGGTTCTAAATAGTGTATAACAGTTTCTAATACGTAGAGAAACTCACAATGAAACCACAGATATTTTGTTTGCGTAAAACGGACCCCGATCGGATCCTAAACGGGTCAAAAACATGTCTGCAAACCCAAAATCAGATGTCTAGAAACAAGTCCAAACGTTTTAAAAGTCACAGAGACTTACCTCAAGCTCCTGCAGTGACCTCAGACGTCCAGGACTCCTCCGCGACCGTCTAAAAATAGTTCCAGATGTCTGACCAATCCTATGGTCGTCTGGGAACGCCTCCGGTCGCCTGGTAAGCTGTCCAGATGTCCAAAAGTGCGTGGAAGGGCATTCCACACACCTTCCAAAAGCTGCTTCTGTGCACGACAGAGCAACAACCCACTTTAGCCCAAACAGATCATCTGCGATGCGGCCTACATGGCCGTAGAAGACGTACCTTCACGATACAGATGCTTTCAGACATCTGGTGTTGACGCCAGACGTCCAGCCGGTCATCCGAAAGACACTCCAAACATCTAATACTGGAAAGATTCCAGTATCAGACCGTGCTCTGCCGCAGCTCCTTTCGCTCCGCTGCAGCCCCAATTGCTGTAGAAGGTCAATGATGACGCTCCAATGTCCTCCTCCTCCTGCACATGCCGCGATGGCCGTGCGAGCCTCCGACGAGCTTCCACAAAGCTCTCAACCTCGGCCCTCTCCTCCTCCTCACGCACACTCCTTGCTCTCGCACTCTCTCTCGTGCACCCATACTCACGGCAGTGGAGTGGGGGTGTGGTGGTAGTGGTAGTGGTGGAGTGGAGAGGAGAGGAAGGGGGGTCTTTATAGCTGAGGGGTTAGGGTTCGGCAGGGGGAAAAGAAGAGGGAAGGAGAGAGGAGTGTCTGCACGTCGCCTGCACGTAGAACGTAGAGTGCATACAGATTTTTCAATTTTCATACGTCTAGGAAGGAGTCCAGACGACTGACTGATGCACCAGATGTCTTAAAAAGCTAAAATCAGGGCGGGTCTTTACATGTACCTGACATTAACCTACAAAGTGAAAAAATATAAAGACCTATCTTTGCTAGAAGGTAAATAAAGACAACAATGCTTAATGGAAGGAATCTTACATTTTTTCACTGAGTTAGATCATCTAGGACAATGACATGTTCTTCGATATCCCATGTCCATGTCTCCTCAGCTAACAATTCAATCACTAACTGATAACGCTTCTTCAGGAACTTCCAGTGGTTCATAATTTTAGTAAGTGGGATCTCCTCATTGAAATGACATTCCATGTGATCCCATAAAAAGTGCCAAGCACTTCTTATGAAAGTACCATTAACATAGTCTCCATCTTCTTTGAAATTTCATAATACTGTAACAAGGTATGTATCCTTCTGAATGGTCCAACCCCTAAAAGATGCCATTCCTATGGCGAAAAATTTTGAAAATGGCATTTAACTTAGATAATAGTCGAGAATTAGTCATGAAGAAAATATTTCTTAAAAAAAAAATTATCCTCTCAAATAGTGGTTGAGTCTTTTACAGAAACCACTTCATCATACAGTACATGACATTATCGGGTACATTGAGATTTGCATCTGGCAATTTATAAGGAACTATTTACCCATAATTATTTGATGGTACAATTAACCTTCATAGTTAATGCTTTCTAATTTTTTTCTTAACAAATGTAATTCCTGCTCCAATTCAGGCCTCTTCTTCTCCTCTTGGTGGTCGCAGCAAACTTCATAATACATGTACACCATGAACGTAAACTCCACCTTTTTGGATTTCAACGTTGGCTGGAACTTGAGAGGGGATTTTCGAAATCCACATCCCTAAAATGAAAAAGTTAACATGGGATTTCACCAAGAACTTTAATCGAATGATAGTAATTTCGAAGCTGCATCTTATACTATTCCCGTAAGGACACTTGTAATTCAACCCGTCTAAGATATTATGTCTACTTGTTTCTTCCTCAAAGACAAGTTCCGCCACGCATCCACAATTACATCTCCTTTCAAGTATTATTAATCCTCATGACGTAGACATTCCTGTGAGTTAAGTTAAGATAACTAATTTGAAAATAAGGAATGAAACATAATTGCATAGAGGTATTTTCCTTAATAGATCATGACAACAAGTCCTTAAGAAGATGTTGATCATGAAAAAAACTAACACCTCTGAAATGCTTAAAAAGATTGATATAGAACAACATTATGCAATAGGTGGATGCATTAACTGATCATAGTCAATGCACTCTATGGAAGACACGAGATCATCGACCACGGTGTTTGTCTGCGCTCTCAATTCCTGTAACTCAGACTTCAAACGTTGCACCTCTACGTATGCACTCTACAATTCCGCAAGCTGCCTAAAGCAAATTCTTGCCTCCAGCTTCGCATACAAACAGGCCATGAAGTTACACTCGGCCTTCAATGTATGGAGGTTGGGAAAGTTCACTCACGTAGGTTGTCTGTAGTTGCAACCCTGGATTGAAATAAATAACAATCCATAAGCTTAATTCAACCCATATTATAAGGATGAAGGGATTATTCGATTCACTTACTCCATCTCCCCGAGGACACATATAAAACAAACGATCGAGGGGATCTGTACTTCGAACATTTTCCAATTAGAAAACTAGCTTGTATGGTTCATAACATAAGCACTGATGTCCGTGATACCAGTCTCCTCCAACGTAGTAAGGAGCAGTCTTTATACCTGAAATTGTGTCCTGTTACGACCCAATCCCAGATCCCTACAGAACCTGAGATCGGCTCACCTCGACTAATCCCAAGATCCAGTCGTCCAATGAGAAATAACCAAATAACATGCATCCATCCATCTACCACACAAGTACAGTAGCTAAACAAAAGGAAATTGGCATAAAAGGAGCAACAGAACAGTAATACTAAAAATATTACATGCCTTTAAGAATAGGAATACAGCCATCACAAAAAAACTAGTACAGATAGAGAACATAACGGAAAAATTCTAAAAATATAACTACAGGAACTCACTACAACTAGCAATAGAAACTATAGCTGGGCTCGACTAGGCCCGGCATCCTCAGCAGCCGGTGGCTCGAGCTACTCAAATCCTTGATCTGTGGGTTAATACTGGACTTTAAATTACTGTTCTACTTTCCTTTACTACTTCGTTCTTTCCTTCTGCTTAGTTATATTGCATGTGTGAATATGATTTATTTTCCTGCTTTTGGTTATTTCTCTTTGAACAACTACGTCTTGGGATTAGTCGAGGCGAGCCAACCTCGGGTCCTGTAGGGATCCGGGAGCCAGGTCGTAACATGTCCTGACACATCCAATATTAGAAGTTGGCAAATTGCACGCAAGTTCAAAAATGTATCTAGCTTTGAATACAATAGGCAACCTATTACATTAGTAATTAAAGCACCACAACAAGATACAAGGGTTGGAAAAATACGAGAAACCCCACATTACATTATCCTCGTGCATTTTTCATCTAGAGGTCCCCCCACATTACATTAGCTATGGACTCATAGTAACGAGCTATCTCCATCCCAGAAATTTTATCCATTCACAGGAAATAATGGAACTTGAGTATTCGCATTTCAATTTATTATAAAAGTAAATCATGAAGGGTACCCATTGAAGTGTAAATGGAGTCTAGGTCATTCATCATCAAATATATTGACAGATCATACATCATGAAGTACAAAGTGAAACCATCAAAATGGGTACATAACGTGCGAAACAATGAGTGATGCACGAACTTCATGATCATGCATTTTTCCTTTGCCATTCCTCCCACATCGAATCTGCAGTTGACTCTCTAATCTAATTACCCCTCCGAATATCTACTTGAATTAAAGAAACTAATGACTCAGGGATAGTGTCACCAGGGTTATCCGTCCTAGGAGGTTGTCGTATCGCTCCAGTCAGATCTTCGGTCGGTGACACTTGAAAGTTCTTGTTGTAAAATTCATCCCACACCCCATCTCTCAATAAGAAGTTGTGAACCACGTAACAAGCAACAACTACATCTTGATGGACTTCAACAGAATAGGAGGGGTAGATCAAGCAAAGGAACCTCTTTTTAAGACACCAAAACATCTTTCAATGCAGTTCTGAATCTTAGCGTGACGGTAGTTGAATAGCTCCTTATTGCGATACTTGTTGCTTGTTGCCCTAGCATTGTACTCAGTGATATGATAACTTACATTTTTGTATGAGGCGAGGAATTGATGAGTATTAGCATACCCTCAATCCATAAGATGAATTCGACCCTGTGGCAATGGAATATTGTCATCCTGCACTGCCCAACGAAGTACCATCATATCAGCAGCGGATCCTTCCCACCCACTAGCAACGTACTGGATGGAGAGATCCATTGATGCGACACACATTACCTTTAGTGAACATCAACCGTGTCTGTTTCGATACCTCTTGTCATCATTGGGTTCACGTAAAGTTCAATGTGAGTTCCATCATAACCTCAATCACATCCTGCAAAGATTAGGTCATAAAGTTGAATTTTTTTTATAATTATTGATGTGAAGAACCTAACCTTGAAATATGGATTAAGGTCCATGTTCCTCCTTATCTTGTTTGGAATTGGTGCAGATTCATCGGGCATTCCAATATACTCAAACTGAAGCTTCTTTATTGCTCTGGCAACTTCCTTGCAGTAGTTACTTATAGTGTGCGATGATCTCTCAAACCGGCCTTGCATGTTTCGATTTGTAGCATCCTGTCCAGCACCATATAAGAAGATTGCAAGAGCCTCATTTGGATGCATCTCCTTCGTGGATTTCAAGTATTCCCTCTCAAGTAGCATATCCTGTAGCTTGATGAATTGGGAGCTATCCATTCGAAACATATCTAGCGAATGGTTATAATGTCCTTCCAAAACTCTATTAACTCATACCAATCCCTTTAAATCACCGATGTGCTTTGGTGCATGTGGGACATGTGTGGAACATTGAATATGATCTGCAACGTACTGCATAATTTCATCGAACATGACTTCTACGATCGAATCTCCCAACTCGTCACTATCAACAGAACATAGAGCAGGTTCCATGTATTGGAAAGTTTTGGAAATAAGAAATGACAGAGGAAATCCTTCATTAGAGAAACGTTCAATGCAACCATTTCAATGATTCGAAGACAACATAAATATGAAGGGAAGATAGTACATCACGAAAGGTTGCGAACAAAAGAGATTACATTCTGAATGAGAAACAACATGCTAACTAGACACCATAAATTTCAAAGTCCCTCGTAAATTTGACCTAAACGGAACCATGACCTAAATATAACAACCAATAGTGATGAACATCATATATCACTGTTCATCACCATCTTCACCAACTCAACCATATTCTCCACATTACCTCAGAGGAACACCTTCATTATATCTCCAAATGCTGGATCCAAAAGGCAAGCAACCATCCTTGATCTCGGAACAACAGGCAAGTTAGGTAGCATCGTCGTCAACCCTAAGGCATAGTTATCTATCTCTTCCCTCTCAAAGTCCCAAAGGCGCTTACTCTTGCTAAATGCGAGGAACTCCTACAGCATTGTCGCAACCTTATCGACACCTTCCGAAGAGGAGACCCCACTACGACAACACTTCCCGCTACTCCCTGATGTGTGCTCTGATGGTCTTCGTGTGACCCCCAATGGTGGTGTTCTACCCCTAACATTTAAACCAACATCCTCATCCTGAGGAATCAAAAATTCTATACGTGCTTGTTGTGTAGTATAGTTCCTTGAGATGGGCACTTGCGAGGACATTGTCGTGTTCTCGTTGATGGAGAAATCCATCTGCAAGAGGTTGACATCACCTTGACCTTCGTATTCATTGAATTCATCAATGTCACCATGCCTAAGACTGGATGTTGCATGGACTCCCCTTGTAGATTCTTTACTAGCAATGACTTCCAACTCCTTATAGTATGGAAACATCTTCCCTCGTAATTTCTTCAGATGCTCTGGAAGCTGCATGAATTCTAGATGTATTACACACAACACAAAGTTGTTGCTATAAAGTATGATTGTAATGGAAAGTTTACTAACCTCATCTCATGCACTGTCATCATATGAGATGACACATTTCCTACAATCATCCCAACCCCAACCGCTTCTGTTGGACAAGGCAACAAAAGCGTTCAACTCCTTCAGATTCTTGAACCGATTTTGCAATTGATCCTTCACATAGGATAACTTGCTCTCCGAGTTGAACTCGTCAATGATCTCAACCCACCCAGTTCTAGTGAATGAACTATTTACGAAATCGTTATCGTAATGGTCATTCAAAAGCCTTATGAGCAACCTATCCTAATTAGATGTCCAATTGGCAATTCATGGGCCTCCACCTTTGTGAGAATGCTGGACACCCTTGTCACGACTAGAACCATCTCCATTCATCCAACACGTGGAAGAAAAAGTAGGTAACCAAACGGAGTCAAGAAAGATATCGAACCCAAAGTGAAACATGTGGTAACACTCTGACAAATGTTAAGTTTATGCCTTACTCTTGGTAAGTTTGTCACCATCTTGCATCTCCCATGAAATGATCATTAGCGCAATTGCAATAATCAATTTCACAACGAGATTATGGTAATCCTCAAAAGTCCTCTCCCTTTTAAGATAAATACAATGGCTGACACGACTACTTGCATCAGCCATTTCCCTTGACAAATAATCAACTCAAAAATCCAGAAAGACTCCACCTATACATAGTTTACGGTCATTAAAGACAACACATTAATGTGTAAGTAGTAGACCACATACTTAACAAGTAGAGCTATTATAATCCAAATGGTATTTACTGCATCCTAAGATATTATAATCCGAATGGTATTGTAATTAGAGCTGTTGTAATCATAATGATTTTATACCCAAGGTAAAACATTACAAATATAGTGCGTATATTACAATGCATCCAAATGGTATTCCTTATTACTTTTGTATATAGCATTTCTTACTCATCATCATGGCCGTAATTATGTTTTGAGGTCATTTTCCTGAACTTTTGATCAAATTCCTGTAATCCTTATAGTAAGAAGTTTGCTTCTCTTATATCCAACAAACTGACAGGTAAATTTGTAATGTGCAGGATTTTCTTTATTATATCATATATAGCAGTCAGCTATTATAAAATTTATCTTCATCTATTAATTTTTACATTGAGAAAATCCCTAGAACTCTCTCGATTTGCTGGTGAAGTTCAAGTAGATGGGAAAGAGAAATGATGGAGATTTGTCCAAGGATTGAACCCTCCCATCTAGCTCCAAATAGCGAGAATTGAACTAGGAACCTTAGCAGGATAATTTGTAATATAAGAGGATGGTTTAGATAAAGGTGGCAACATTCAAATTGGGGGAGATGATGTTTACAACTTAAGAGGGTCGCCATCAATTGATGAGAAATCTGAGATTGCTGAATTAGAAGGTAGATGAGAATTTCAAATAAAATGCATCCGATGTTGAGATGAAAGAGGCTGATATGCCTAGACACCCACTCAATTAAATTGAATTAAATATAGAAAGAAAAGTTTGTCTCTATTGATTAGAGAAGCCAACGAGGAACACAAAAGTATTTTAGATTATAATTTAAAAGAATTAGAAGGTGTGATTAATCGCCAAGCTCCATTGAGTTCTTGTACTGAACAACAATAGAAGTAAAGAAGAAAATTAGAAGCTACAAAGAAGGTTGAGTGAAAGTAAAAGGAAGAAAAGGGTACAAAGAAGGAACTAAAAAAATTATTCTTGAAGAAAATAAATGTTCAGATTTTGTAAAAAAGATGACTGAAGATTTGTGGAGCTCTAATTCTGAAGAGGAAACTTTCATAAGGAGATTGAATGAGATAGAAATGAAGAAGAATATTTCTACAAAGGTTCTAGGACCTCACTTACTGCATACACATTGTTTTATTGATGATTTTAAAGAAAAAAAAAGAGGTTTGTCGTCAATGAAACTGAAATGGAGATGTAGAAAAAGATCTGAGCAATTCAACTGCTTCATATGAAACAGAGCATGGTAAAACAAGTATTTGAATGAATCTATTCATGGGGAATGGCATTGAGATAGGAACTTGAAAAGTGTAGAGGGATCTAAGGAAATTCATGTTTGGGCAGTCACTTAGATGAAGGTTTAAAAGGAATTCTCAAGTGATGAAAAGAAATGTAAATTCAGAGGATGATGATTTCATCAACTCTTGGTTGCCAAGAGATAATTCAAATAGTTAAAAAGCAAGATGCTAAACAGGAGGTCAAAGTTGCAGATTATTGGAGTGGAAGGGTTTCGATACAATAGAACTGTCTTATTCTTGTGACCTTTTGTTCAGTGAAAACTATGAGCAACTATCATTTAGTATTCAGTGAGGTTAATAGGTGAAACCATTTGGAAGGTGAAAGGAAATGCAGAAGGACAAGAAGGCCAACATGGGACGAATAGAGTATGAAAATAGAATGTTGAAGGAAGGAGAAGAAAGAAGGAAAAATATGAAACTATTGAGCTAACTGAAAATAACACTCAGCTCCATCTGGACAAAACTGCAAACATTCTAATTCAATAGTGTTTTTGGATATGGAACTCTCTCCCTCTCCCTCTCCCTCTCTGTCTCTAGCAAAGACAAAAAAGGCAATGGCATGATCTCATTAAAGCAACAGTTCTATGGCTCAAATCTCAATTAAGCATCACAAAACAACTCAAATTATTATCAGATCCAATATAACACTCAAATCTCCTTAAAATCAAATCCATTTTGCTACAAAAGCATCATAAATCATTTGAAAACTTTCTGTGTGCAAATCAAGAATCAAATAATCTAGTAAAAATCAATGAATACCAAGATGAATGCCACCTCATTAAAAACCAATGAGGTAAAAAGTATTCTATCCAGCCTAAGAGGAAGCAAAAATCATAAGCAAGTCTCTTTTGTGGGAGGAACCAAGGCAAGGAAGCATTGCTATGTATACCAAAGTAGAGGACAAGAATGAAGAACATTTCAAAAACAGTAGATGTAGTAGCACAAGAATAATTCAGGCACAAAAACAAAAAAGCAGGATAAGAACAACTTCAAATAAGGTATAGGGCAGCACAAAAGCAAAAAAGCAAGTAGATTGAAATTGAAGCACAACTTGAATATTATATAGTGTTACGAACGCGTGCCCCAGACGTCTTTTAAGACGTCTGGGAGGTGACCCAGATGTCGGACCAGACGTCTGGGATCAAATCCAGATGTCTGACCAGACGTCTGGGATCGTTTCCAGACGTCTGGAAAATAGTTTTTTTTCACACGAAAGTTTCGTCTGCGTGCCTGTGCGCGCAGACCCGCGATTCCCCTCTCTCTCTCTTTTTCCCTCTCTCTCTACGGCTGCAGACCTGCCGCGCTCTCTCTCCCTCCTCCTCGCGCGGCCTTAAAAGGCCACGCCTCCCCTCCCGTCTCCTCCTTCTTCTCCTTCAGCCAGTGAGCGTGAGCTTGAGCGTGAGCGCGAGCGCGAGGGCGGCAGCGGCGGCCGCAGTGAGCGCGGAGGAGGTGCGGCGTGCGAGAGCGGAGCTCTGCCGTGAGGGCGAGCTCGCCGGAGCGGCTTGGCCGGCCGGCGGAGGGCGCAGGGGGCACGGAGCGACGCGGAGAGAGACCTGCTGCGGTCTGAACAGCAGACGCGCGAGGTACGACGTGGGTGATGTCGCGAGCGGAGGCCGAGTAGTGCCCTGATTCTGGAAAATTTTCCAGAATCAGACGTCTGGGTTGATAGTCAGACGGCGAGGGAGACGTCTGGAAGCTCATACAGACGTCTGAAAGGTGAATATTCCACCTTCTTCTTCCTTCCTGTCGACTGACAGTACTGAGGGAGGCAGTTGGCTGTGTGCAGGTTCGCTGATTCGCCATCCTTTGCGAATCAGACGTCTGGAAGTTGTACCAGACGGCGGGAGTAACCTCCAGACGTCCGGGGTGACCATCGGACGTCTGGGAGCTAGGCCAGACATCCCCGCAGACTTCTGGACGTCTGGGAAACCACGCTGGACAGGTAATTCTCTGATCCACTGTTTAAGACGTCTGGAAGAAGTTCCAGACGTCTGATTTTGCACAGTATCGTCTTTTTCGACCCGTTTAGGGCCCGTTCGGGCTCCGTTTTCCGCGATTCGAGTTGCGCTCTTTTCATAATTAATTCCTCTACCCGTCTACAGTAGCTATACACTGTTTTGAGACACTCCTTGTGTTTGATCCTCGTGATAGGACCTCGTTCCGTTGCAGTCTTGGGAGTCGCGGAGGCACGCGGGATTCCCGATCACGCCCCCATTACTCCCGTTGTACCTGGTAGAGTGGCTTAAGTTATTAAAATCTGTTAAAGTATGGAACCTTAACTAGAATCTAGGACATTGCATGAATCCTAGGAATGAGAAATGTATGGAATGATAGCTCCTAGGTGTTGCATGAATCCTAGGGCTGGAAAATTAGATTGTATGATAGATCCTAGGATATGGCATGAATCCTAGGATGGAAAACTAGCGGAATGTATAATACTGCAGTCTTGGACAAATGAAAAGGAATATAAAGTTGCCTGTAAATTGAATTAACAGCTGCCTGTTATGAATAAAGAAACGTGGGTGAGAACATGGATTGTAAGAATGTGAAACTGGAAAGTGAAACCTGGATGTTTGAGTTAAAAGGATGGAACCCTACGGGGAATTAGGAGTGGAACTCCTGGAAAGAGAAAGGAATGGAACTGAGATGTTGTTCGTACTGTCTCTTGGGTACGCAGTACCAAGGGAAGTACCTGTACCCGTTTAGTGCAGAGTGGGGCCAGCCACCCCAGGGACCCGGGGTTAGGATTGGCCGCTCTGTACCGACTTGCTGGCCCTCGTGTACGTAGTACCGAGGAGAGCTACTAGTGTTAGGAGAGTACTAGCTACCCCACGGGCCCCAGGGTTCTGCTAGCCTCCTTCACCGACTTGTTAGGCCCACTGGGGCAAACCAGGGTAGTCAGGCGAGGGTGCGCGGACTGTGGAGGGGCAAGGCCCCGGTTTGGTTACTGTGGAGGGGTTGGACCCCGTGTTACTGAGAGGGCTCTGCCCTGTACTGGTTCCGTGCTGTGCTTTGGGCTCACCCGTTAACGGAAACGACTGACCGCGTGCCAGTACGGGTTAGCTACCTGTGCGTTTATCGCGCGTGCCGTAGTCACCGTTACGCTTGTCAGAGACCTTGGGGTGGTTGACTGAGGGTAGGATCACCACGGGAGACTCTCCCGGCCAGGAGAGCACCACGTGCTACTTCTACTTTTTGGAAAAGACTGCAATCAAGATCGTTCCCACGAGGAACATTCGAGATCAAGTAAAAGATCTGAGGAATAAATGAAATAGTGAGACAATTGAAAAATGTAAATAAAGAAAGTAATAGAACATAACAGCTACTGTACGCTCTACTGTTGTCTTAGTTTTAGTTGCCACTCTACTCAGCGTTTTGCTGACGTGTTACTCTCGTTACCTTTTTCAGGACCAGGTGTTGAGCAGCCAGGGTCAGCGGCTGCAGAGGACGCTGGGCCGAGTAGGGTCCAGTAGAGTTTACCACAGTCTTTTGTACCTCTTTTGTTTCTGTTATAGTGAGTAGTTTTGTTTCCGCTGTACTTTCTTTACCTGCAGTTCGTGTTACATGATAAATGTTGTTCTACTGTTGTGGTGGTACCTACTGTAGTAGTTTCTTTCCTTACTGCTGTACTTTCTTACTGTTAGTTATATTCATGCTGAATGTGGTTTATTTTACTGTCTTTTGGTTACTTCCTCGTTGGACGACTAGGTCTTGGGATTAGTCGAGTCGGTCCGGTTCTCGTGTCTCGTAGGGACTCGGGAATCGGGTCGTTACAAGATGGTATCAGAGCAAGGTCGTCCCGAGAGGTGAATCAACTGACTGGAAAATAACCAATTCGCATGTTTATAGCTAGAGTAGCCACCACAACATATCTCCTGACTTGAGCTCTTAGAAGTTTCGTTAGGTATCGTCTGTTTTGACGTTTCCGTGTTGTTTCGCGTCTCCTTGCAGGAGATGCCTCGTCGCGGGACTGGCGAGACTGGCCGCGGGCGCAGCCGAGGACGAGGTCGGCGAGGTGGACGTGCTGTCGTTGACGTCTCGGTGGACCAGCCACCACTCCCTGGCATCCAGGCCCAGGACCTCGCCAGACTGATTCGAGATATTGTATGAGAGGAGCTCCACCCACCGCCCCGAGCACCTCCTCCTGGGGTTGCAGAGGGGGAGTCCTCTGTGGGACCACGCGACGGACACGGCGCTGGACACGAGGGAGGGGATGGGTCGCTGCCGCCCCCACCTTCCTCCGACACTTCTGTACCTGAGGCACCTTCACCTGGAGGTGCACCAGCACCTCCCCTACAGCGCCACTTCGAGCTTTTCGGACAGTTCCGGATGTTGAAGCCCCCCTCCTTCAAGGGGGATGAGGACCCGACCGAGGCAGAGGACTGGCTTGAGCAGCTGGAGAAGATCTTCGACACCCTTCGCCCCCCGGTGGAGTGCCGCGTGGCCTTTGCCACGTACCAGCTGGAGAGTGCGGTACACCAGTGGTGGAGGGCGGTCCGGGGACAGGAGAGGGACGAGCCGACGTAGGACCAGTTCATCACCCTCTTCTGCGAGCAGTACTTCCCCCAGACGTGGCAGGACCAGAGGAGGCGGGAGTTCCACACTCTCCGCCAGGGGACGATGACTGTGAGCGCGTACCGCACACGTTTCTTGGAGCTGTCCCGCTTTGCAGCGACAGCGGTAGCCACTGAGGAGGAGCGCCTTTGGAGGTTCACCGAGGGGCTCCGGCCTGCGATCCGAGGGTATGTCAAACCCCTGAAGCTGCCTACGTTTTCGAGGGTGGTAGAGGCAGCTATGACTTGCGAGGAGACCAACCCGTCCGCGCGAGAGACCGACGGTGGGCGGAAGAGGCCCTTTCAGCCAGACTTCTTACAGGGCCGGCGAGAACGGAGACACGTGGCGTCCGTAGGAGAGCCGTCACGTTGTGCAGGGCCATCAGTGGCCTTTGGGGGCCCTCGACAGGGGCCAGTCGCCTGCACCGGACCCTCGCCTAGCCGACAGCAGGGACTCACTGAGGGCGGGAGTCGGGTTCCCCTCTGCTACCAGTGTGGCCAGCCGGGCCACGTCAGGAGGGACTGCCCATCTAGGGCAGGAGGTCAGCAGATACTTCCCGCGTAGAGCACTGGAGGGCGCGCAGGAGGCCGCGGTTCCCAGGCGCGAGGAGGAGGACAGCAGTCCCAAGGAGGGTACCGGCCAGCACCTACCCGTCCGACGCAGAGTGTGGCTGCTTCATCCGCACCTAGAGCTGAGGGGCGTATCAACGCCCTAACACATAGGGACGCCAGAGCTTCAGGATCCGTGGTAGCAGGTATGGTTTCAGTTTCTGGCAGACTCGTTTACACGTTTTTCGATTCTGGTGCTACGCACTCGTTTGTCGCAGCCAGTTTCGTAGTTAGTTGGGACCAGGATTATACACTGTTAGAGAATCCGTTCGTAATCAGAGGTCCGAGTGGTCAGCTGTTTGTAGCTGAGGAGGTGTACACGGGTTGCGAGGTCAGCATCGGGGGACATAGCCTGCCAGCTGATCTGATTATGATACAGATGGAGGACTTTGGAGTGATTCTGGGGATGGATTGGCTGTCCGCTTACCACGCTTTGGTGGACTGTTTTGAGAGGAAGATCATCTTCTCCATTCCGGAGTTGCCTTCTTTCGAGTTTCACGGACAGCCAGTGGACGGAGGTTTCAGGTGCATATCGGCACTTCGGGCGGCGAGACTTTTGAGCCAGGGGTGTGAGGGCTTCCTAGATTGTGTGGTGGCAGAACCCAGCCCCGTGGCAGACTTCCAGAGCATCCCAGTGGTCAGAGAGTACCCCGACGTGTTTCCAGACGAGTTACCAGGACTACCGCCGGAGCGTGAGATCGAGTTTGAGATCTCACTAGTACCAGGGACCAGCCCCATCTCCACAGCGCCATACAGAATGGCACCGCTTGAGCTGCGAGAGCTCAAGTCCCAGTTGCAGGACCTTTTGGAGAAAGGTTTCGTGAGGCCCAGTGCGTCTCCCTGGGGAGCCCCGGTACTGTTTGTGAAGAAGAAGGATGGGACCATACGCCTTTGTGTGGACTACCGACAGCTGAATAGGGTCACCATCAGGAACAGATATCCGCTGCCGAGGATTGACGATTTGTTTGACCAGTTGCGGGGTGCCACAGTGTTTTCCAAGATAGACTTGAGGTCTGGATACCACCAGTTGAGGATCAGGGAGACCGACGTCTCCAAGACAGCTTTCCGCACCCGGTACGGACACTACGAGTTTTTGGTCATGCCATTTGGGCTGACCAATGCCCCCGCTGCTTTCATGGACCTGATGAACCGGGTGTTTAGACCGTACTTGGACCAGTTTGTGGTGGTTTTCATAGATGATGTACTCATCTATTCTAGAGATCGGACGCAGCACGGACAGCACTTGCGGATGGTTTTGGACACTCTGAGACGACGCAAGCTGTACGCCAAATACAGCAAGTGCGAGTTCTAGTTGAGGGAGGTGACCTTCTTGGGTCATGTGATCTCTGGTGACGGCCTGGCGGTGGACCCCGCCAAGGTCGAGGCAGTGCTCAGGTGGGAGAGACCGCGTTCAGTCACTGAGATTCGCAGTTTCCTGGGACTGGCAGGTTACTACAAACGGTTCATCAGAGGATTTTCACAGATTGCGCGTCCTATGACACAGTTGACCCGGAAGGACGTGCCTTTCGCTTGGACAGACGCCTGTGAGGCGTGTTTTCTGGAGCTGAAGGAGAGGTTGACCTCGGCTCCCGTGCTCACCATCCCTGACAGTAGTGGCGGGTTCGTTGTGTACACGGACGCTTCCTTGCAAGGGTTAGGAGGTGTGCTCATGCAGAGGGGCCACGTGGTCGCTTACGCTTCGCGGCAACTGAAGCCCCATGAGCATACCTACCCTACCCACGACCTAGAGTTGGCAGCTGTTGTCTTCACGCTGAAGACATGGAGGCACTACTTGTACGGTGAGACCTTCGAGATTTTTACAGATCACAACAGCCTCAGATATCTTTTTGACCAGAAGGAGCTCAACATGAGACAGAGACGTTGGTTGGAGCTCCTGAAGGACTACGATTGCAGCATCTCCTACCACCCGGGAAAGGCCAATGTGGTGGCTGACGCCTTGAGCCGTAAGGCGCCCACACGCTTGGCCAGTCTTCAGTTACAGAGTTGGAGCCTTTTGGAGGAGGTGGGCAGTTGGCGACCTCTAGAGTTACGAGGATATTGTGGGGCAGTGACGGTGACACGGCAGACCAGGCTAGAGCTGATAGACCGCATCATCACGAGACAGATGGCCGATCCATACTTGCAGTCTTTGCGCGACAGAGTACTATCAGGGGACCCAGGGGACTTCTCTTTCACAGACCAGGTGTTACGCTTGAGGGGACGGTTGTGCGTTCCCAGAGACGAGGAGCTGTTGAGAGAGCTCCTGACTGAGGCACACGGTTCCAGATTCACCATACATCCCGGAAACACGAAAATGTACCATGACTTGAGACGCGAGTTTTGGTGGAGAGGGATGAAGCGGGATGTGGGTGAGTTCGTGCAGCAGTGCTTAGTGTGCCAGCAGGTGAAAGCCGAGCATCAGAGGCCTGCAGGGCCGCTTCAGCCGCTTCCAGTGCCAGAGTGGAAGTGGGAGAGCATCACCATGGACTTGGTGGTGGGCTTACCTGTTACCCAGCGGGGACACGACGCAGTCTGGGTAATAGTGGATAGATTGACGAAGACGGCGCGATTCTTGCCGATCCGAGTCACTTTGGGACCAGCACAGTTGGCAGAGAGGTATATCCGTGATGTGGTGCGACTACACGGAGTTCCGCGGGAGATCGTATCCAACCGGGATACCCGCTTTATGTCCCAGTTTTGGGCTGAGTTTCAGCCGGCTTTGGGGACGAGGTTGAGGTTTAGCACGGCTTACCACCCCCAGACGGACGGACAGTCGAAGCGCATGATACAGACACTTGAGGACCTTTTGCGTGCCTGTGTACTGGACTGGAGGGGCTCTTGGGAGGAGCACCTGCCCCTGGCGGAGTTTGCATACAACAACAGTTATCACTCGAGCATCGGCATGGCTCCCTACGAGGCTCTGTACGGACGGAAGTGTACGGCACCCTTGAGTTGGGTTGAGGTGGGGACCAAGTGGGAGGTTGGCCCCAGGTTGATCCGGCAGAGTCAGAAGGTAGTTGAGCAGATCCACAGACGACTCCGCACTGTCAGGAGCAGACAGAAGAGCTACGCGGATCGCAGACGCAGAGAGGTGCAGTTCGAGGTTGAGGACCACGTCTTCCTTCGTGTTTCGCCCATGAAGGGCTTACAGCAGTTTGGGGTGAGAGGGAAGCTCGCGTCGAGGTTCGTGGGGCCCTTTGAGGTCCTGGAGCGGGTTGGACCCGTTGCTTACAGACTTGCCCTTCCCCCGTAGCTTTCTGGTGTGCACGACGTGTTCCACGTGTCCAACCTCAGGAAGTACGTAGCCAATTCCAGTCACGTACTGAACCACGAGAGCGTCGAGGTGAGCGACGACCTGACCTACCCCGAGCGGCCAGTGCAGATCCTAGACCGAGCCGTCCGCAAGTTGAGACGAAAGCAAGTACCCCTGGTAAAGGTTTTGTGGAGGAGCCAGCGGTACGAGGAGGCTACCTGGGAGCCTGAGGCGGCAATGCGGGAGCAGTACCCGGAGCTTTTCACGGGTACGTCTTTTCGGACCGGCTTCGGTCCTCTTTGAGTTTGTTATGGTTATTTGGACATCTTTTTCCCGCACCCTAGTTGGCGCAAGTTTTGGGGACGAAACTTCCTTTGAGTTTGTTATATTGTTACGAACGCGTGCCTCAGACGTCTTTTAAGACGTCTGGGAGGTGACCCAGACGTCGGACCAGACGTCTGGGATCAAATCCAGACGTCTGGGATCGTTTCCAGACGTCTGGAAAATAGTTGTTTTTCGCACGAAAGTTTCGTCTGCGCACCTGTGCGCGCAGACCTGCGATTCCCCTTTCTCTCTCTTTTTCCCTCTCTCTCTGCGGCTGCAGACCTGCCGCACTCTCTCTCCCTCCTCCTCGCGCAGCCTTAAAAGGCCACGCCTCCCCTCCCGTCTCCTCCTTCTCCTTCAGCCAGTGAGCGTGAGCTTGAGCGTGAGCGCGAGCGCGAGGGCGGCAGCGGCGGCCGCAGTGAGCGCGGAGGAGGTGCGGCGTGCGAGAGCGGAGCTCTGCCGTGAGGGCGAGCTCGCCGGAGCGGCTTGGCCGGCCGGCGGAGGGCGCAGGGGGCACGGAGCGACGCGGAGAGGGACCTGCTGCGGTCTGAGCAGCAGACGCGCGATGTACGACGCGGGCGGCGTCGCGAGCGGAGGCCGAGTAGCGCCCTGATTCTGGAAAATTTTCCAGAATCAGACGTCTGGGTTGATAGTCAGACGGCGAGGGAGACGTCTGGAAGCTCATACAGACGTCTGAAAGGTGAGTATTCCGCCTTCTTCTTCCTTCCTGTCGACTGACAGTACTGAGGGAGGCAGTTGGCTGTGCGCAGGTTCGCTGATTCGCCATCCTTTGCGAATCAGACGTCTGGAAGTTGTACCAGACGGCGGGAGTAACCTCCAGACGTCCGGGGTGACCATCGGACGTCTGGGAGCTAGGCCAGACGTCCCCGCAGACTTCTGGACGTCTGGGAAACCACGCTGGACAGGTAATTCTCTGATCCACTGTTTAAGATGTCTGGAAGAAGTTCCAGACGTCTGATTTTGCACAGTATCGTCTTTTTCGACTCGTTTAGGGCCCGTTCGGGCTCCGTTTTCCGCGATTCGAGTTGCGCTCTTTTCAGAATTAATTCCTCTACCCGTCTACAGTAGCTATACACTGTTTTGAGACACTCCTTGTGTTTGATCCTCGTGATAGGACCTCATTCCGTTGCAGTCTTGGGAGTCGCGGAGGCACGCGGGATTCCCGATCACGCCCCCATTACTCCCGTTGTACCTGGTAGAGTGGCTTAAGTTATTAAAATCTGTTAAAGTATGGAACCTTAACTAGAATCTAGGACATTTCATGAATCCTAGGAATGAGAAATGTATGGAATGATAGCTCCTAGGTGTTGCATGAATCCTAGGGCTGGAAAATTAGATTGTATGATAGATCCTAGGATATGGCATGAATCCTAGGATGGAAAACTAGCGGAATGTATAATACTGCAGTCTTGGAAAAATGAAAAGGAATATAAAGTTGCCTGTAAATTGAATTAACAGCTGCCTGTTATGAATAAAGAAACGTGGGTGAGAACATGGATTGTAAGAATGTGAAACTGGAAAGTGAAACCTGGATGTTTGAGTTAAAAGGATGGAACCCTACGGGGAATTAGGAGTGGAACTCCTGGAAAGAGAAAGGAATGGAACTGAGATGTTGTTCGTACTGTCTCTTAGGTACGCAGTACCAAGGGAAGTACCTGTACCCGTTTAGTGCAGAGTGGGGCCAGCCACCCCAGGGACCCGGGGTTAGGATTGGCCGCTCTGTACCGACTTGCTGGCCCTCGTGTACGTAGTACCGAGGAGAGCTACTAGTGTTAGGAGAGTACTAGCTACCCCACGGGCCCCAGGGTTCTGCTAGCCTCCTTCACCGACTTGTTAGGCCCACTGGGGCAAACCAGGGTAGTCAGGCGAGGGTGCGTGGACTGTGGAGGGGCAAGGCCCCGGTTTGGTTACTGTGGAGGGGTTGGACCCCGTGTTACTGAGAGGGCTCTGCCCTGTACTGGTTCCGTGCTGTGCTTTGGGCGCACCCGTTAACGGAAACGACTGACCGCGTGCCAGTACGGGTTAGCTACCTGTGCGTTTATCGCGCGTGCCGTAGTCACCGTTACGCCTGTCAGAGACCTTGGGGTGGTTGACTGAGGGTAGGATCACCACGGGGGACTCTCCCGGCCAGGAGAGCACCACGTGCTACTTCTACTTTTTGGAAAAGACTGCAATCAAGATCGTTCCCACGAGGAACATTCGAGATCAAGTAAAAGATCTGAGGAATAAATGAAATAGTGAGACAATTGAAAAATGTAAATAAAGAAAGTAATAAAACATAACAGCTACTGTACGCTCTACTGTTGTCTTAGTTTTAGTTGCCACTCTACTCAGCGTTTTGCTGACGTGTTACTCTCGTTACCTTTTTCAGGACCAGGTGTTGAGCAGCCAGGGTCAGCGGCTGCAGAGGACGCTGGGCCGAGTAGGGTCCAGTAGAGTTTACCACAGTCTTTTGTACCTCTTTTGTTTCTGTTATAGTGAGTAGTTTTGTTTCCGCTGTACTTTCTTTACCTGTAGTTCGTGTTACATGATAAATGTTGTTCTACTGTTGTGGTGGTACCTACTGTAGTAGTTTCTTTCCTTACTGCTGTACTTTCTTACTGTTAGTTATATTCATGCTGAATGTGGTTTATTTTACTGTCTTTTGGTTACTTCCTCGTTGGACGACTAGGTCTTGGGATTAGTCGAGTCGGTCCGGTTCTCGTGTCTCGTAGGGACTCGGGAATCGGGTCGTTACATATAGAAACTCACAACAAGAAATTGGCAATAAACTATCGGTAAACAAACAACATATCTTCTAGATTCAATATCTTCTTGTAAATTTAGTTATTTAAAATTATTTCTATATTTTTCATGTCTTTACAAGTAAGAGCTAGATAATGGCTATAAAATGATCTAACACTGGCTTCAAACCATAAGCATCATGCAAGCAAGCTAGAATTGAAAGATTTAACACTATAAACATTCCAACATCATTAAGGATCATATTCAAACTTGAAACAAAATTACTGTCAGATCTAATATAACACTCAGATCTCCTTAAATTCAGTTCCATTTTGCTACAAAAACATCATAAATCATTGGAAAACTTTCTGTCTGCACATCAAGAATCAAAAAGCCAAGTAAAAATCAAATAACTCGATAAACTTTCATATCAACTTAGAACCTGACATTTTGTGCCCAAAAAAATCCTAGATTAAACTGTAATCAATTTAAGACCCATTTCAAGTGTTGCAAACCATGTATAAAAGGTCTAAAACTTAATCTCAATTGCATTATAACCTAAGCAACAACATAGCTTCATATAAGTACCTGATTTTTGGCAATTCAAGAACAAACAAAACAAGAAGAAACAACAGATGCAGCAAAACAGGAACCAAATATTGTACAACACCATCAAGCACAACTTCAGCAAAATAGAAGCACAACTTCAACAACACAGAAAACCCCATCAAGTACAACTTCAAGTAGCGACCTCCGAACGACATTCAACAAGCAAACAACCCCTTCAAGAACACGAAAAAAATCCCAAATAAATGCATGCAAATAGATAAGTACCTGATCAAAGGAATACTCGACCGAACCCCTTCACCAAACAAGAACCCAAGGTCGATTGTGCAAAGGTCACCTTCAAATTGAAGATCGAAAATAATTAACTCAGAGCAAATCTAACCAAACCCACTGAAAAACATTAAAGAAAAGGGGGGAAACAAACCTGATTAGGGTTTCAAGTTCGCGTGAAGAGGAGGAATGACATCAAGGTCCCTTTTATAAGCATTCGACGCATCAACCCAAGGCCATGAATGCATCCAAAGACCCACAATCTACTGGAATCAATAAAGGCAAGGTCAGATTGTGCTTTCACGAGATAGCCCAGCCGGATTCGCGGAAGCACAGACCACCAACACCTCGGAACTGGCTATCTCACAAATGGAGGAAGAACAAAGGTAAAGACGAGATTAATGCCCAGCTACTAACCTTCTTTGCAGTAAAGTGATCGTAGATCTGGAATCCAAAGAAACAAAATAACTACAACCAACATCGAATGGCGGCAAAGGCGAAGAACGACGTGAATTCCTTCCCCCACTGTGCTGACAAGAATCAATCGACACGAGGAGGGGTAGGTTTTCGTTCGCGCCATCGCGAGAAGGACAAAGGGGGATTGCGAGGGGGAGAGAGGGGGAGAGAATGGGAAAAAGGGCAAATTCGGGAAACAAACATCACGAGGGGTAGCGTGGAGGCGAGAGAGATCGGGGGTTAAGTCAGGAGTTGGGGGAACCCATCTTCAAACCGATGTTAGGATAACAAGGGTTAGTGTTATGAACGCGCGGCTTCAGACGTCTTTTAAGACGTCTGGGAGGTGGCCCAGACGTCAGACCAGACGTCTGGAACCCCTCCCAGACGTCGGGGATTCGGTTACGTCGGCATGCGCGGTCGTGTCTGCGCGCCTACGCGCGCAGACCTGCGGGTGCCCTTTTTCCCTCTCCTCCACAAGCGCTGCCCCCCTGTTCCGCTCTCTCTCTCCTCCCGACGAGGCTTTAAAAAGCCTCTCCCTCTCCCTCACTCTCACCACCTCCGCTTCTCCTTCTTCTTCCAGCGAGTGCGAGTGCGAGCGAGCGACGGCGGTGGCAGCCGCGGCAGGTGCAGGAGGAGGTGTTGCGCGAGAAGAGGAGGCGCTCGGCCGTGAGGGTGAGCTTGCCAGGGCTACTAGGGCCGGCCGGCGGGGGGGAGCAGCAGATGCGGGGTGACGCGGGAGGCCTGCTGCAGCTCGAGCAGTAGGCGGACGAGTCACGGCGCGGCCGAGCGTCGCGAGCGGAGGGCGAGTCGCACCCTGATTCTGGAATTTTCTCCAGAATCAGACGTCTGGGCTTCCAACCAGACGGCGGGGAGGACGTCTGGAGGACTGTCCAGACGTCTGAAAGGTGAGTTATTTCCGTCTTTCTTCCTCTTCTTCGACTGACCGTACTGAGCACGGGGATTGGTACGCGTAGGTTTTGAGATTCGCATCCAACGCGAATCAGACGTCTGGCTGTAGTGCCAGACGACGGGAGCGACTTCCAGACGTCCGGGGTGACCATCGGACATCTGGGAACTAGGCCAGACGCCCCCGTAGGCTTCTGGACATCTGAGAGACCACGCAGAGCAAAGGTAACCTCTGATCCACTTTTTAAGACATCTGGAAGAAGTTCCAGACGTCTAATTTTGCACTGTTTCGTCATTTTCGACCCGTTTAGGGCCCGTTCGGAGTCCGTTTTCCACATTTCGAGTTACGTGCTTTTCAGGATTAAATCCTCTACCCATCTACAGTAGCTATATACTATTTTGAGAAACTCCTTGTGTTTGATCCTTGTGATAGGACTCCGTTCCGTTGCAGTCTCGAGGGTTGCGGAGGCACGCGGGATTCCCGACCACGCCCCCAGTACTCCTGTTGTAACCGGTAGAGTGGCTTTTAAGTTTATTGGTATAATCTGTTAAATTATGGAACCATAAATAGAACCTAGGACATTGCATGAATCCTAGGAATGAGAAACTAGAATGAATGGTAGATCCTAGGGTGTTGCATGAATCCTAGGGCTGGAAAACTAGATTGTATGATAGATCCTAGGGTATGGCATGAATCCTAGGATGGGAAGAACTAGTGGAATATATGAATACTGCAGTCTTGGAAAATGTGGAAAGGAAATAATAGCTGCCTGTGAATTGAATTAACAGCTGCCTGCTATGAATAAATAAACGTGATTGAGAACATGGATTGTAAGAACGTGAAACTAGAAAGTGAAACCTAGATGTTCTGAGTTAAAAGAGCTAGAACCCTACGGGGAATTAGGAGTGGAACTCCTGGAAAGAGAAAGAAATGGAACTGAGAAAGAAAGACGTGGTAGTGTGCTGTCTCTTGGGTACGTAGTACCAAGGGAAGTACCTGTACCTGTTTAGTGCAGAGCGGAGCCAGCCGCCCCAGGGACCCGGGGTTAGGACTGGACACTTTGTACCGACTTGCTGGCCCTCGCGTACGTAGTACCGAGGAGAGCTACTAGTGTAGGGAGGGCACTAGCTACCCCACGGGCCCCGGGGTTCTGCTAGCCTCCTACGCCAACTTGTTAGGCCCACTGGGCAAACCAGGGTAGTCAGGCGAGGGTGCGCGGACTGTGGAGGGGCAAGGCCCCTGTTTGGTTACTGTGGAGGGGTTGGACCCCTGTTACTGAGAGGGCTCTGCCCTGTACTGGTTCCGTGCTGTGCTTTGGGTGCACCCGTTAATGGAAACGACTGACCGCGTGTCAGTGTGGGTTAGCTACCTGTGCGTTTATCGCGCGTGCCGTAGTCACCGTTACGTCTATCCGTGACCCTGGGGTGGTTGACTGAGAGTAGGATCACCACGGGGGACTCTCCCGGCCAGGAGAGCACCACGTGCTACTTCTACTATTCGGAAAAGACAGCAATCAAGATCGTTCCCACAAGAAACATTCGAGATCAAGTGAAGGATCTAAGAAATAGATAAATTGTGAGACAATAGAAAGACGTAATTAAAGAAAGTAACAGAACATAACAGCTACTGTACACTCTACTGTTTCTTTTGTTTTAGTTGCCGCTCTACTCAGCGTTTTGCTGACGTGTTACACTCGTTACCTTTCAGGACCAGGTGTTGAGCAGCCAGGGTCGGTGGCTGCAGAGGACGCTGGGCCGAGTAGGGTCCAGTAGAGTTACCACTGTTCTCTTGTACCTCTTTTTATTCCATTGTAGTGAGTAATTCTTGTTACCGCTGTACTTTTCTTTACCTGCAGTTCATATTATGTTATAAATGTTGTTCTACTGTTGCGGTGGTATACACTGTAGTGGCTTCTTTCCTTACTGCTGTATTTCCTTACTGTTAGTTATATTCATGCTGAATGTGGTTTATTTTACTGCTCTTTTGGTTACTTCCTCGTTGGACGACTAGGTCTTGGGATTAGTCGAGTCGGTCCGGTTCTCGTGTCTCGTAGGGACTTGGGAATCGAGTCGTTATAATTAGCAACCCAAAAAGGGGTTGAGTTATCCCCCAAGGTAAATGAGGGTTAACCCCCTCAGTAAACTAGCCCCTAGGTTTTCATCTTCACGACGATCCCAATCTCGACTAATCGATCGCGTTGACACATCCGATCCCCACTGAAGTGGCGAGTTTCTAGGTCTCATCTCCAAGGCGATTCCAACCTCGATCGGTCACGTCGACACCCGTCGTCATCACAAACAGTCTTGGCCCCACTTCCCCTCCCCCCTACCCCACAATCCCCAACACTTTTGTTTCTAGTCACAGGGTCAAGCTTATGGGTTTACTTGTATATGCTTGTGTTATAGTCATATAAGGAAAAGGGTAATTTGCCTTTCTGCTGTAATTCTACCAATAGTCATGTACAATTGTAAGCTCTTTCTTGCAGCCGATCTTTAGTGCAGACCATCGAAGGAAAATATGACCACTTTGGGGGCCATGGATTGCATACCAATGGATATGGCGCTAAACAGTCAGAGTACTGCTTGGATGGATGGCTTGTAGTAGGAAGTTAGTTGGAGGAAACAACTGGTAGGGCCAAGAAAAAGATTCAAAAAAAAAATTTGCTAGAGATATAAAGTATAAAGCAAAACATTTCCAGCAACAGCAAATTAAGAGGAAAATCATGTAACATAAAGTAAGAAATATGAATGAAAACATATGCATATGTAGAAGTGTTGTTGTAGACTGTGATGAGGGACCTCTGGCAATTTGGGCCTTATCAGTTGCAAAGTCAACATGAATATTTTGGCATGAAATTGTAGAGGTTTGGGATCGCCCTCTAACAATTCAACATCTAAAATCCCTGATGAGAGCTACTAAGGTTGATGTGACTTTCATTTCTGAAACACATATTACTAGAAAAAATTTCAAAATTGTTGGAAGGAAATTCAAATATTATAAATGGTATTCTGTTGATGCCATTGGAAGATCATGAGGTCTGAGCCTTTTGCTGAAGGAATCAATATCTACTGAACTTCTATATTTTGAATTTCAATGTTTTCTCTTTAAAATTATGTTGGATGGCTTTTCCTAGCATATGGCATGCATATGTGGCACCCCAAAGCAAAACTATAGAAAGAAATTTTGGAGTAGAATGAGTAGATTGGTTGAAAATTATGTGGAGAATCTAATTTGTATTGGTGATTACAATTGCACTATCACAGCAGCAGATAAGTCGAGTGGTTCAGAAGTGCCTTCGAGGGAATTTTACCATCTAAAGGCTTTCGCCTCGCAATTGGGTTTGCTTGATATGGGATTTATGGGTCAATGTTAAGACCCATGCTGTTAAAACCCTATAAGACGTCTGGCATTTGGGCCAGTCGTCTGGTCAGACGTCTGGACATCTTCCCAGACATCTAGAAATCAAATTTTTTCGTGTACATCCTAGCGCCTACGCACGTGCTGCACGCAGACAGTACGTAGCCGCATTTCCATCTCTCTCCTCTCGCCGATGAAACCCTAACCCGTGCCTACTTAAACCCCCCTCCCTTCCCTCGTTCACCTCACCTTCAACCACCCATCTTCTTCCCCAACGAGAGCGAGAGCAGCGAGTGCAGCTGAGCGAAGCGGCGAAGAGGAGGAGCAGCGTGAGAAGGATAGGAGAGGAGGCTTGCGAGCTCGCGTGGGAGCTCACCGAAGAGCTCACGGCGCGGCCACGTGCGGTGCGATAAGGCGAAGGCGAGTTCTGGTTCTAGGATTTTCCCAGAATCAGATGTCTGGACCGACGTCCAGACGACGTAGATGACGTCTGGAAGAAGCTCCAGACGGCTGAGAGGTAAGTTTCGCGACGTACACCTTCTTTGCGGATACGGCCATGCAAGTCATTCCGCCGAGGCACTGTTCCGTGCCATTTTGAGAAGATTTTGTGTCACTGCATGCAGGATTCACTTCGAGAAGGCACGGGACACGCACTCCCACGCAGTTCAGACGTCTGGGCGAGGCACCAGACGGCGAGAAGCATCTCCAGATGTCCGGAGAGGTGATCGGACGTCTGGAACTGGGTCCAGATGGTTCAGCGGGGTTCCTGGATGTCTGAGGAGTAGCGCAGAGTTGAGGTATGGTTCTGGACTCTTTTAAGACATCTGGAAGGTGTTCCAGACGTCTGATATGAATCAGAATTACTATTTTTGACCTGTTTAGGATCCGTTTGAGGTCTGATTTCCGCAATTAAGATTTCATTATTCTCCATGTAAGTTTCTTTACTTGTTGGAATACCTCTATCCTGTTCTAAGTGGTCTCTTGTGATCGATCCTTGTGATAGGACCTCATTCCGTTGCTGATTTGGGGTTTGCTGAGGTACGTCAACCTACTGATCAAGCCCCCATTACTCCTTGGTTTACTGGTAGAGTGGCTTCCCCTAGTTTAATTACAAACATGAATGCATATCTGGAATGAATGTTAGATCCTAGGGTATGGCATGAATCATAGGATTAGAAGCACTGGAATAGTTGTATGGAATGCATGAATTGCAGTCTTGGATGAGTAAATAGAATAATAACAATTGCCTGTAATTGGATAACAACTGCCTGTGAAATGTAAAATACTGTTGTTAGCAACTGTTGCATGTAAATTCCTGTTGTTTGCAATTAAATACGAGCTGCCTGTATATGAATTGGAAATGGAAGATTTAATGTTGGAAACACGAGCTACCTGCGAATAAACCTGGAATGTGAATAGTAAAGTAACATGCTACATGTGTAGAACCTGAGAAATTGAAATAGAAATGATGAAACCTAGTATGGCTTGGCCTGAGAAACATGAGCATAAACCCTACGGGGAATTAGGAGTAGAGCTCCTAGAAATAAATGGAATGGAACTGAAAATGTGAATGGGGAAGTGAGCTAGCCCTTGAGTACGGAGTACCAAGGAGAGCAACTGTCCCCCTGTTTAGTGTAGAGCGGAGCTAGCCGCCCTAGGGTTGAGACCCGGGGTTAGGATTGGCCACTTTGTACAGACTTTTTGGCCCTCGCGTACACAGTACTAGGGAGAGCTACTAGTGTAAGGAGAGAGCTAGCCACCCCACCGGGCCCAGGGTTTAGCTAGCCGTCTTACACTGACTTGTTAGGCCCACTGGGCAAACTAGGGTAGTCAGGTGAGGGTGCGTGGACTGTGGAGGGGCGAGACCCCTGTTTGGTTCTTAGGGGCTAGACCCCTGTTACTGAGAGGGCTATGCCCTATACTGGTTTCGTGCTGTGCTTTGAGCACACCCGTTAACGGAAACTACTGATCGCGTGCCAGTGCGGGGTAGCTACCCATGCGTTTATCGCGCGTGCCATAGTCACCGTTACGTCTGTTAGTGACCTTGAGGTGGTTGACTGAGTGTAGGACCACCACGGGAGACTCTCCCAGCCAGGGGAGCACCACATGCTACTTCTACTCTTCGGAAAAGACTGCAATCAAGATCGTTCCCATGAGGAACATTCGAGATCAAGAAAGAGACCTGATAAATAAACCAAGTGATGAAAGAAAGAGTAATTAGTTAAAGAAAGAAAGAACTTGAAACAACAGCTACCTGTCCACCTTTATTGTTTTAGTTAGCTGGTTGCCACTCTACTCAACGTTCGCTGACATTTTGTACTCATAACCATTTTCAGGTCCAGGTGTAGAGCAGCCAGAGCCTACAGCTGCAGAAGGTGCTGGGCCTAGTAGAGCCCAGTAGTTGTACCTTTTTGTTGCACTCCGTTTCCGTTGTAGTGAGTAATTTTGTTACACTTCTATACTCTTTTGTTGTAAACCTTATATTTGTGTACCTGTTTAAATTTTCTACTATTGTGGTGGTGTGTACTGTAGTAGTTTACTTCTTTACTGCTATACTTTTGTTACTGTTAGTTGCTTGCATGGTGAATGTGGTTTATTTTACTACTTTTTAGTTACTTACTCATTGGACCACTGGGTCTTGGGATCAGTCGAGTCAGTCCGGTCTCGTGTCCTGTAGGGATTCGGGAACCGGGTCGTAACAAGATGGTATCAGAGCAAGGTCATCCCGAGAAGTGAACCAACTAGCTGGAAAATAACCAATTCACGTGTTCATAACTAGAGTAACCACCACAATGTACCTTTTGACATATGTTCTGAGGTTCTTTCGTTGAATGTCGATTAGAATTGATGTCTTTTTTGTTTTTTGTTCGCGTCTCCTTGCAGGAGATCCCTCGACCAGGGGGCAACGAGTCGGGCCGCGGACGCAGCCGAGGACGAGGTCGGAGGGGCGGGTGCATTGAGCTCGACGTCTTAGTGGACCAGCCACTACTTCCGGGAATTCAGGCCCAGGACCTCGCACAGTTGATACGGGAGATTGTACGAGAGGAGCTCCACCTGCCTCCATGGGCGCCTCTTCCTGGGGCTGCGGAGGGGGAGTCCTCTGTGGGACCGCTTGACAGGCACAGTGCTGGACGTGGGGGAGGGGTGGCCCTCCACCGCCCCCACCTTCCTCTGACACTTCCGAGCACCAGCCCTCGTTTCCTGGGGCGTACCAGTTTCCCCACTTCAGCGCCATTACGAGCTTTTCGGATAGTTCCGAAAGCTGAAGCCCCCCTCCTTCAAGGAGGATGAGGACCCAACCGAGGCGAAGGACTGGCTCGAGCAGATCGAGAAGGTGTTTGACACCCTTCGCCCCCCTGTGGAGTGCCGCGTGGCCTTTGCCATGTACCAGCTGGAGAGCGTGACACACAAGTGGTGGAGGGCAGTCATAGGTCAGGAGAGGGCTGAGCTGACTTGGGACCAGTTTGTCACCCTCTTCTACGAGCAGTACTTCCCCCAGACATGGCAGGACCAGAGGAGGTGGGAGTTCCACACTCTCCGCTAGGGGACGATGACCGTGAGGGCGTATCGCACGCGTTTTCTAGAGCTGTCTCGTTTCGCTGCGACAGATGTGGCTACTGAGGAGGAGCGCCTTTAGAGGTTCACCGAGGGGCTCCGACCTACTATTCAAGGGTATGTCAAACCCCTAAAGCTGCCTATGTTTTCGAGGGTGGTGGAGGCAGCCATGACATATGAGAAGACCAACCCGTCCGCACGTGACATTGATAGCAGATGGAAGAGGCCCTACCAGCCAGACTACTCACAGGGCCGACAAGAGAGGAGGCACATGGAACCGGTGGAGAGCCATCACGCTTTACGAGGTCGTCTGTGGCCTTTGGGGACCCCCGAAAGGGGCCAGCTGGTAGCATCGAACCCCCGCCCAGCCGTCAGCAGGGACCTACTGAGGGCGGGAGTCAAGTTCCCCTTTGCTACCAGTGTGGCCAGCCGGGCCACATCAGGAGGGACTACCCGTCTAGGGCTGAAGGTCAGCAGATGCTCCCTGCGTCGAGCACTGGAGGACGAGCAGGAGGCCGCGGTTCCCAGGCGCGTGGGGGAGGATAGCAATTGTGGGGAGGGTGCCGGCCAGCGGCTACCCATCCGACGGAGAGTGTGGCTGCTTCGTCCGCACCTAGGGCTGAGGGGCGTATCAACGCCCTGACACACAGAGATGCCATAGCTTCGGGTTCAGTGGTGGCAGGTATGGTTTCAGTTTCTGGCAAACTAGTTTAAACACTTTTTGATTTCGGTGCCACGCACTCGTTTGTCGTTGCTAGTTTTGCTGTTAGTTTGGGGCAAGACTGTGTGTTGTTAGAGGATCCGTTTGTGATCAGAGGTCCGTGTAGTTAGCTGTTTGTAGCTGAGGAGGTTTACACAGGTTGTGAGGTTAGTGTTGGGGGACACAGCCTCCCTGTTGATCTAATTGTGATACAGATGGAGGACTTTGGCGTGATTCTGGGGATGGACTGGCTGTCCGCTTACCATGCCTTGGTGGACTGTTTTAAGAGGAAGATCGTCTTCTCCATACCAGAGTTGCCTTCTTTCTAGTTTCACGGACAACCAGTGGACAGAGGCTTCAGGTGCATTTCTGCACTTCGGGCAACGAGACTTTTGGGCCAGGGGTGTGAGGGCTTCCTGGCTTGTGTAGTGGCGGAGCCCAGCCCTGTGGCAGACTTTCAGAGTATCCCGATGGTCAGAGAGTACCTCGACATGTTCCCAGATGAGTTTCCAGGACTACCGCACGAGCATGAGATCGAGTTTGAGATCTCACAGGTACCAGGGACCAGCCCCATTTCTACAGTACCTTACAGGATGGCACCACTTGAGCTGCAAGAGCTCAAGACCCAGTTGCAGGACCTTCTGGAGAAGGGCTTTGTGAGGCCCAGTGCGTCTCCATGGGGAGCCCCGGTATTGTTTGTGAAGAAGAAGGATGGTACCCTACACCTTTGTGTGGACTACAGACAGCTGAATAGGGTCACCATCAAGAACAGGTATCCGTTGCCGAGGATTGACGACTTGTTTGACCAGTTGCGAGGTGCCACGGTATTCTCCAAGATAGACTTGAGGTCTGGTTACCACCAGTTGAGGATCAAGGAGACAGACGTCTCCAAGACAGCTTTCCGCACCCGATACGGACACTACGAGTTTTTGGTCATGCCGTTTGGGCTGACCAACGCCCCCGCTGCCTTCATGGATTTGATGAACCGGGTGTTTAGATCGTACCTGGATCAGTTCGTGATGGTATTTATTGATTATGTGCCCATCTACTCTCGGGATCAGGCGCAGAGTTGGAGACTCATGGAAGAGATGGGCAGTTGGTGACCCCTAGAGTTACTGGGGCATTGTGGGGCAGTGACTGTGACCCGACAGACGAGGCCAAAGCTGATAGACCGCATCATCACAGGACAGATGGCCGATCCGTACCTACAGTCGTTGCGTGACAGGGTACTGTCAGGGGACCCTGGAGACTTCTCCTTTACAGACGTGGTGCTGCGCATGAGGGGACATTTGTGTGTTCCCAGGGTCAAGGAGCTGTTGAGAGAGCTCCTGACTGAGGCACACAGCTCCAGGTTCACCATACATTCCAGGAACACAAAGATGTATCATGATTTGAGACGTGACTTTTGGTGGAGGGGAATGAAGCGGGATGTAGGTGAATTCGTGCAGTAATGTTTAGTGTGCCAGCAGGTGAAGGCCAAGCATCAGAGGCCTGCAGGGCCGTTGCAGCCACTTCCAGTGCCAGAGTGGAAGTGGGAGAGCATCACCATGGACTTGGTGTGGGCTTGCCTGTTACCCAGTAAGGACACGACTCAATTTGGGTGATCGTAGACAGATTGACGAAGATGACACGTTTCTTACCGATCCGAGTCACTTTGGGACCAACACAGTTGGCAGAGAGGTATATCCGCGACGTGGTACATCTGCACAAAGTTCCGCGGGAGATTGTATCCGATCGGGATACCCGATTTATGTCCCAGTTTTGGGCTAGGTTTCAGCAGGCCTTGGGGACACGGTTGAGGTTCAGTACAGCATACCACCCCCAGACGAACGGACAGTCAGAGCGCACAATACAGACACTTGAGGACCTTTTGCGTGCTTATGTATTAGACTGGAGGGGCTCTTGGGAGGAGCACTTGCCCCTGGCGGAGTTTGCATATAATAACAACTATCACTCAAGCATTGGCATGGCACCCTAAGAGGCCCTGTATAGACGGAGGTGTACTGCACCCTTGCGTTGGGTTGAGGTGGGGACCAAGTAGGAGGTTGGCCCCAGGCTGATCCAGCAGAGTCAGGAGGTGATCGAGCAGATTCACAGGTGACTCCGCACTGTCAGGAGTAGGCAGAAGAGCTATACAGATCGGAAACGCAGAGAGGTGCAGTTTGAGGTTGGGGATCACGTCTTCCTTCACGTTTTTCCCATGAAGGGCCTACAGCGTTTTATGAACCGTGCTTTCAAACGTCTGGGAGGTGTCCCAGACGTCATACCAGACGTCTGGTATCACTTCCAGACGTCTGGGATTCACTTTTCTGCGCGCACACCGTTGCGTCTGCGCACCTGCACGCGCAGACCTGCTTCGCCTCTTCTTTTCCCTCTCCCTCCTGCGCCCTCTGTCGCGCTCTCTCTCTCCTCCTCGCGCGGCCTTAAAAGGCCACGCCCTCCCCCTCACTCCCGTCACCTCCGCCCGCTTCCTCTTCTCCTTCCAGTCGGTGCGCGAGAGCAGGCGCGAGTGAGCGACGGCGGCGACAGCCGCGGCAGCTACGGGAGGAGGTGCTGCGCGGGGGAGGAGGCATCGGTCGTGAGGGCTCGAGCCTGCCGAGGCAGCGGGAGCCGGCCGGCGGGGGCGCAGCGGGCGTGGAGCGACGCGGGAGGCCTGCTGCAGCTCGAGCAGCAGGCGGAGCACTCGTAGCGCGGCCGGGAGTCGCGAGCGGAGGGCGAGTTGCGCCCTGGTTCTGGAAACTTTTCCAGAATCAGACGTCTGAGCTGATAGCCAGACGACGGGCACGACGTCTGGAAGACTGTCCAGACGTCTGAAAGGTGAGTTATTTCCATCTTCTTCCTTTTCTTCGACTGACCGTACTGAGAGAGAGAGATGGGTACGCGCCGGTTCGGTGATTCGCCATCCAACGTGAATCAGACGTCTAGCTGTAGCACCAGACGACGGGAACGACTTCCAGACGTCCGGGGTGACCATCGGACGTCTGGGAACTAGGCCAGACGCCCCTGCAGGCTTCTGGATGTCTGAGAGCCCATGCAAAGCGAGGTAATTTGCTGATCCACTTTTTAAGACGTCTGGAATAAGTTCCAGACGTCTGATTTTGCACTGTTTCGTCGTCTTCGACCCGTTTAGGGCCCGTTCGGGTTTCGTTTTCCGCGTTTCGAGTTGCGTTCTTTTCGAAATTAAATCCTCTACCTGTCTACAGTAGTTGTATACTATTTTAAGAAGTTCCTTGTGTTGATCCTTGTGATAGGACCTCGTTCCGTTGCAGTCTCGGGGGTTGCGGAGGCACGCGGGATTCCCGACCACGCCCCCAGTTCGCCTGTTGTAACCGGTAGAGTGGCTTTAAGTATAATCTGTTAAATTATGAAACTATAAATAGAACCTAGGACATTGCATGAATCCTAGGAATGAGAAATAGATTGAATGGTAGATCCTAGGGTGTTGCATGAATCCTAGGGTTGGAAAACTAGATTGTATGATAGATCCTAGCGTATGACATGAATCCTAGGATGGGAAAACTAGTGGAATATGTGAACACTGCAGTCTTGAAAATGTGGAAAAGAAATAATAGCTACCTGTGAATTGAATTAACAGCTGCTTGTTATGAATAAATGAACATGATTAAGAATATGGGATGTAGGAACGTGAAACTGGAAAGGTGAAACCGGAATGCGCTGAGTTAAAGAGCTGGAACCCTACGGGGAATTAGGAGTAGAACTCCTGGAAAGTGAATGGAATAGAATTGGGGAAGTGAGCTGGCCCTTGAGTACGGAGTACCAAGGAGAGCGACTGTCCCCCTATTTAGTGCAGAGCGGAGCTAGCCGCCTCAGGGACCCGGGGTTAGGACTGGTCACTCTGTACCGACTTGCTGGCCCTCGTGTACGTAGTACCGAGGAGAGCTACTAGTGTAGGGAGGTACTAGCTACCCCACGGGCCCCGGGGTTCTGCTAGCCTCCTACACCGACTTGTTAGGCCCACTGGGGCAAACCAGGGTAGGCAGGCGAGGGTGTGCGGACTGTGGAGGGGCAAGGCCCCTGTTTGGTTACTGTGAAGGGGTTGGACCCCTGTTACTGAGAGGGCTCTGCCCTGTACTGGTTTCGTGCTGTGCTTTGGGTGCACCCGTTAACAGAAACGACTGATCGCGTGCCAGTGCGGGTTAGCTACCCGTGCGTTTACCGCGCGTGCCGTAGTCACCATTACGTCTGTCAGTGACCTTGGGGTAGTTGACTGAGAGTAGGATCACCATGGGGGACTCTCCCGGCCAGGAGAGCACCGCGTGCTACTTCTACTGTTCGGAAAAGACGACAATCAAGATCGTTCCCACGAGGAACATTCGAGATCAAGTGAAGGATCTGAGAAATAGATAAATTGTGAAACAATAAAAAGACGTAAATAAAGGAAGAAAGAAAATTAAAACAGCTACTGTACACTTTACTGTTTCTTTAGTTTAGCTGCCACTCTACTGAGCATTTTGCTGACATGTTACACTCGTTACCTTTCAGGACCAGGTGTTGAGCAGCCAGGGTCAGCGGCTGCAGAGGATGTTGGGCTAAGTAGGATCCAGTAGAGTTACCACTGTTCTCTTGTACCTCTTTTTGGTTCCACTGTAGTGAGTAGTTCTTGTTTCCGATGTACTTTTCTTTACCTGCAGTTCATATTATGTTATAAATGTTGTTCTACTGTTGTGGTGGTACATACTGTAGTGGTTTCTTTCCTTACTGCTGTATTTTCTTACTGTTAGTTATATTCATGTTGAATGTGGTTTATTTTACTGCTCTTTTGGTTACTTCCTCATTGGACGACCAGGTCTTGGGTTTAGTCGAGTCGGTCCAGTTCTCGTGTCTCGTAGGGACTCGGGAATCGGGTCGTTACAGGGGTGAAGGGGAAGCTCGCACCGAGGTTTGTGGGGCCCTTTGAGCTCTTAGAGCGAGTTGGACTTGTTGCTTACAGGCTTGCCCTTCCTCCCCAGCTTTCTAGTGTGCACAACGTGTTCCACGTGTCCAACCTCAGGAAGTACGTCGCCGATCCCAGTCACGTTCTGAGCCACGAGAGCGTCGAGGTGGGTGACGACCTGACTTACCCCGAGTGACCAGTGCAGATACTAGATAGAGCCGTCCGGAGTCTGAGACAGAAGCAGGTACCCCTGGTGAAGGTCTTGTGGAGGAGCCAACGGTACGAGGAGGCTACCTGGGAGCCTGAGGCGGCGATGCGAGAGCGGTACCCGGAACTCTTTGAGGGTACGTCTTTTCGGACCGGCTTCGGTCCTCTTTGAGTTTGTTATGCGTATGTTGTTCTTTTTCCACACCCTAGCTAGCTTAAGTTTCGGGGATGAAACTTCATTTGAGTTTCTTATGTTGTTAAGACCCATGCTGTTAAAGCCCTCTAAGACGTCTGAGATTTGGGTCAGACGTCTGGAAATCAAATTTTTTCTTGTACGTCTTCTCGTCTACGCGCATGCTGCGCGCAGACAGTACACAGCCGCATTTCTGTCTCTCTCCTTTTGCTGATGAAACCCTAACCCGTGCCTACTTAAACCCCCTCCTCTCCCTCGTTCACCTCACCTTCAGACACCCTTCTTCTTCCCCAACGAGAGCGAGAGCAGCGAGTGCAGCTGAGTGAAGCGGCGGAGAGAAGGAGTAGCGTGAGAAGGAGAGGATAGGAGGCTTGCGAGCTCGCGTGGGAGCTCGCTGGAGACCTCACGGCGCAGCCATGCGCGGCGCGAGAAGGCAAAGGCGAGTTCTGGTTCTAGGATTTTCCCAGAATCAGACGTCTGGACCGATGTCCAGGCGACGTAGACGACGTCTGGAAGAAGCTTCAGATGGCTGAGAGGTAAGTTTCGCGACATACACCTTCTTTGCGGATATGGCCATGCAGGCCGTTCCACCGAGGCACTGTTCCATGCCATTTTGAGAAGATTTTGTGCCGCTGCGTGCAGGATTCGCTTCGGGAAGGCACGGGACACGCCCTCCCACGCAGTTCAGACGTCTAAGCGAGGCACCAGATGGCGGGAAGCATCTCCAGACGTCCAAAGAGGTGATCGGACGTCTGGAACTAGGTCCAGACGATTCAGCGGGGTTCTTGGGCGTCTGAGGAGTAGCGCAGAGTTGAGGTATGATTCTGGACTCTTTTAAGATGCCTGGAAGGTGTTCTAGACGTCTGATATGAATCAGAATTACTATTTTTGACCCGTTTCGGGTTTGTTTGAGGTCCAATTTCCTCAATTAAGATTCCATTATTCTCCGTGTAAGTTTCTCTACTTGTTGGAATACCTCTATCCTATTCTGAGTGGTCTCTTATGATCGATCCTTGTGATAGGACCTCGTTCCGTTGCGGATTTGGGGTTTGCTGAGGCACGTCAACCTACCGATCAAGCCCCCATTACTCCTGGGTTTACTGGTAGAGTGGCTTCCCCTAGTCTAATTACAAACATGAATGCATATCTGGAATGAATGTTAGATCCTAGGGTATGGCATGAATCCTAAGACTAGAAACACTGGAATGAATGTTAGATCCTAGGGTATGGCATAAATCATAGGATTAGAAACACTGGAATAGTTGTATGAAATGCATGAATTGCAGTCTTGGATGAGTAAATAGAATAATAATAATTGCCTGTAATTGGATAACAACTGCCTGTGAAATATAAAGTACTATTTTTAGTAACTGTTGCATGTAAATCCTGTTGTTTACAATTAAATACGAGCTGCCTGTATATGAATTGGAAATGGAAGATTTAATGTTGGAAACATGAGCTACCTGCGAATAAACCTGGAATGTGAATAATAAAGTTACATGCTACATGTGTAGAACCTGAGAAATGGAAATAGAAATGATGAAACCTAGTATGGCTTGGCCTGAGAAACATGAGTATGAACCCTACAAGGAATTAGGAGTAGAGCTCCTTGAAATAAATGGAATGAAACTAGAAATGTGAATGGGGAAGTGAGCTGGCCCTTGAGTACGAAGTACCAAGGAGAGCAACTGTCCTCCTGTTTAGAGCAGAGCGGAGCTAGCCGCCCTAGGGTTGAGACCTGGGGTTAGGATTGGCCACTTTGTACCAACTTTTTGGCCCTCGCGTACACAGTACCGGGGAGAGCTACTAGTGTAGGGAGAGAGCTAGCCACCCTACTGGGCCAAGGGTTCAACTAGCCACCTTACACCGACTTGTTAGGCCCACTAGGCAAACCATGGTAGTCAGGAGAGGGTGCGCGGACTATGGAGGGGCGAGACCCCTATTTGGTTCTTAGGGGCTAGACCCCTATTACTGAGAGGGCTATGCCCTATACTGGTTCCGTATTGTGCTTTGGGCGCACCCGTTAACGGAAATGACTGACCACGTGCCAGTGCGGGGTAGCTACCCGTGTGTTTATCACGCGTGCCATAGTCACCGTTACGTCTGTCAGTGACCTTGGGGTGGTTGACTCAGTGTAGGACCACCATGGGGGACTCTTCCAGCCAAGGGAGTACCACGTGCTATTTCTACTCTTCGGAAAAAACTGCAATCAAAATCGTTTCCACGAAGAACATTCGAGATCAAGAAAGAGACCTGATAAATAAACCAAGTGATGAAAGAAAGAAGAATTAGTTAAAGAAAGAAAGAAATTGAAACAACAGCTACCTGTCCACCTTTACTGTTTTAGTTAGCTGGTTGCCACTCTACTCAACATTCGCTGATGTTTTGTACTCATAACCTTTTTCAGGTCCAGGTGTAGAACAGCCAGAGCCTACGACTACAGAGGCTGCTGGGCCTAGTAGAGCCCAGTAGTTGTACCTTTTTGTTGTACTCCGTTTCCATTGTAGTGGGTAATTTTGTTACACTTCTATACTCTTTTGTTGTAAACCTTATATTTGTGTACCTGTTTAAATTTTCTACTGTTGTGGTGGTGTGTACTATAGTAGTTTACTTCTTTACTGCTGTACTTTTGTTACTGTTAGTTGCTTGCATGGTAAATGTGATTTATTTTACTGCTTTTTGGTTACTTGCTCATTGGACGACTGGATCTTGGGATAAGTCAAGTCAGTCTGGTCTCTTGTCCTGTAGGGATTTGGGAATCGGGTTGTAATAGTCAGGCCTACACATGGTCTAATAAACAGCAGCCGTATTTTTTTATTAAAGAAAGAATTGATAGAGTCTTAGCTTTAGGGAATTGGTGTGTTCAGTATCCTAATGCAAGCATGTTGAATTTACCTGCAATAGGCAACGATCATAATCTGATTCTATTGAGATTGCAGAGAAAAACTTGGCGCACAACATTAGTTTGGAGGCTTGGGGCAGAATGGGCATTGAAGGATGATTATGAGTTGTTAGTTGAGAATGCTTGGGGTGGAAATGAATTGGATGGGGAGCGCTAACAATATGGGAAAGGAGCAAGAAAATTGCTGCACGGTTACAAAAATAGCACTCAAAATCTCAGGGTTAACTTGAAACAAAGAGAAGCAAATATAGAATCTGAGCTTGTTGATCTTCAGGGGAGGCCAGCTAAGGAAAGTGACTGCAACAGGGAAATGGAGCTTCAAAGACAATGTAATGAAGTGTTCCTATAGGAGGAGGTGCATTGGTATCAAAGGTCTAGAGATGCTTGGGTTCAAAGTGGCGATAAAAATACAAAGTTTATCACCTAGACGCTCAGAATAGAAAGAGGAAAAACTTGATAAAATGGATCACCCTTCCCAATGGGGAGGAAACGGGGGGCCAAGATATTATTAGAAATTGTTGCTATATTTTTTTCAAGGAACCATATATCTCCCAATTATCTGAGTTCAGCCCTGCTAAACTGTTTTGAAATCAGGATCGACCTTCGGGGGTGGAAAGTAGGTGGTGTACACAATGTCCACATGAAGATATTCAAAATGTACTATTTAGCATGCCACCTTGTAAGAGCCCTGGCCCAGACAGTCTCCCTGACTTCTTTTATCAAAACAATTGGAATACAGTTAAATTCAAGTTATTTCAGACTTGTTTTATAGAACAGCAAATGCCCCACCCGATGAGCTGAACATTTCTAGCTCTTGCACCAAAACTTAGGCCCCTAAACAGCCAAAGGATTCTCACCCTATAAGCCTCGCAAACACTTTGTATAAACTTGTAACAAAGTTAGCAGCCAAAAGGTTAAAGCCCATTTTGAAACGATTGGTATCCTCTAATCAAATAGGGTTTTTGTCTGAAAGGTAGATTGCAGATAACATGGTCATAACAAAGGAGGTTGTGCATGAAATGAAAAAATCCACAAGAAAGAAGGTGACAATGATGATTAAACTTGACATGGAGAAAGCTTTTGATATAATAGAATGGAACTTTGTTGATTTTTGTTTGTGGCAATTGCATATTCCTTCTCCATTGGTAAATTTAATTATGTCTTGTTTCACATCAGCCACCCTACAAGTTCTTATTAATGGAAATGCTACAAATGTAATATTCCCTTCTCGAGGTGTGAGGCAGGGGTTCCCTCTGTCTCCTTATATTTTCCTACTTTGTTCTGAATACCTATCGAGAAAGTTGGAATTAGCTTTACATACAGGAATACCTATATTAGGTTTTAAACTTTACAGGAATGGTTCTCCTGTTACACATCTAATGTGCGAAGATGATATCATCTTATTTGTGGGGATCTCTTGTTTGCCTTAACAAGAGAAGCAGCTGAAATTAAAATGATTTTGCAAAGCTATGCGAACTGCTCTGGGCAAAAAGTTAATTACATCAAATCAAAGATTTGTTTCAGCAGAGGACTTCATTTGGAAGGCAAGAATGATATAAAGGCAGAGGACTTCATTTGGATGGCAATTCTACAGGTTAGCGATATGCATACAGATGAACTTTATTTAGGTTGCCCTATATTGGATTCAGCAAATCAATCTAAAGTTGAAAGAGCTGGTGATTACTAAATTCTCCAAAAAAACTAGCAAGATGGAAAAGTAGAGCCTTATCACAAGTCGGCAGGGGGTTGCTTCTCCAGTCCTTGTGCTCTATGCCAAACTATCTCATGTCAGTAAATTTGTTTTCAAAGAAGCTTTGTGCCCAATTGGATAAATTGGCTCGAGTCCTTTGGTGGGGATATATGGATAATAAGAAACATCTATATAAGTGCGCATGGAACTGTATATGTATTCCTAAACACTTTGGGTGAACTCGGATTCAGAACAACGCAACTCACGAATTTAGCTTTTTTTAATGAAGATGCATCGAAGAAAAAGAGTTATGACAAAAACAAATTAAAGATAAATATTACCCTGGGTCTTTCTGGGAATATATTCCAAAATCTACGGATTCAAGTTTTATGAAGGCTTTTGGAGTAGTCAAAGATTGTTTAAAAATTCCTTGTGGTTGATTGGAAAGGGTGATAAGGTAAGCATATGGAGTGACCATTGGCTGAAAAAATGGGAAGGAAGGCTCCGGTCAGTTAATTACAAGGGGTTGGAATATGAAAATATTCCAAATGACAATACATCAAGATTCTGACCTCTTAATATGGATGCCACATCCTAAGGGCAGATTCTCTGTAAGGTCAGCATATCAAACACTTCTTGTGGAGCATAATGGAGACAGTGTAAAATCTCAGTGCAGAAAGTTATGGTCGATGCATTCTTTGGCGCTCAGATAAAAAAAAAAAATTATGATTCTTTTGGTGGGTGAAGGTAGACAGTGTAACTGGTTCCTGGTGACCTTTTACCCTGATGATAAATGATCAATTTGACTCGCGGAACTCCCAAAGAACTTAATTTTCTATTTGATGCACTACCTGATTCCAACAAAGTTAATTCGGGGGATCTATCAATATGGCAAATTTTTATTGCAACGGATTTCTGCTTAGTGGAAATTGCAACCAATTGGGAAAGAATTCTCCTCATTGGCCGAATTTTTCAAGGAAGGCACAAATCGGATTCATCTCTCTGACTTTGGCAGCTTCTTGCGTAACAAGGCTGTCATACTGATAGATGCTGCAGTGGGTAGGACTTCCGCTGCTGTCGCTGTAGCTATCTTAAGGGATGCATTTGGTGCTTTTGTTCATGCCATGGCCTCCAAACGTAATACAACTTGCAGTGAACATGCAGAAGCTTGGGCAATTTATATTGGCCTCTCCTTGGCCTTACGTTTTGATTTATTGGAGGTGGTATCGCCCTTCAGCAGCCATCATAAAAGATCATGAATATCATTCAAAAATGTAAGAGCATTCTTTCTTCTCGGGTGGGATACTCTGTTGTAAAAATGTCTACAATGGATGTTCTACTAGCCCATGATCTAGCAAGGCATTGTTTGTGTTGTAACTTAGAAGGGAGTTGGGAATTTAGCAACTTTCCTTGTCAAGTTTAAGGCTGCTAATGAATCCGTTTCTTTGCCAAAAAAAAAAAAAGATCATCGGTATTGCAGACACCCAAATCATGCTGCAATACCGTTTCGATGCAAATCACATCGTACGGCGTACGGTTCATGAGGATTATTGTGCACACCAAACAGGCCAAATTTCCAGACAAAAGCGGTAGAAAATGGATCGGCAAAAATTAAGGGGCTCTCACCTTTGTTCCTGGGCATTACCTACAATATACCTCATATCAGAATATTATTGCAACCCACTTAGATGACTAGTGTTCAACACTAGATGCAGTCATATAGTTTGAGAAATGACTCTCATCCCACTGAACAAGAAACCTAAAGGGTAGAAAACATGATCCAGACAAACCAAAAAGGAAAGCATGTCTCTCAAAGGGCACTGGAGGTTCATGCATCATCCAAAGCAAGAACACCAGGAAGAGATTTCCCTTCCAACAGCTCCAAGCTCGCACCACCTCCCGTGGAGATGTGGCTCATCTTGTCAGCAAGACCAGCCTTCTCAACAGCTGCTACAGAATCACCACCACCGATGATGGTGATCGCCCCCTTACCACTGACTTCGGCCAGCTTCTTTGCAACAGCATCTGTTCCAGCAGCAAACTTCTCGAACTCAAACACACCCATCGGTCCATTCCAGATGATGGTCTTTGCTTTGTCAAGGGTCTCGCTGAATGTCTTCACTGAGTCAGGACCAATGTCGAGACCCATCCACCCATCAGGGATACCAGAGGCAGGCACAACCTACAAAGACCAATAATTGAGTCAGCTCACTTAATTCAACACACCTGGAAGCCCCTAAATTTGTATTGAAGATGTTCAGGATACAAACCTGGCTGTTGGCATTGGCATCAAACTTGTCTGCAATCACCACATCAGTTGGCAAGAGAATGTCCACACCCTTGGCCTTGGCTTTCTCGATAAGACCCTTTGCAAGATCCAGCTTGTCCTCTTCAACCAGAGAGGACCCAACCGAATGCCCCTGTGCCTTATAGAAGGTGAACATCATTCCCCCACCAAGAACAAGGATGTTCACCTTCTCAAACAGGGACTCGATAACACCAATCTTCGTCGAGACCTTTGAGCCACCAACAATAGCAGCAAATGGCCTCTGGGGGTTGGCAACGGCTCCGACAAGATACTCAAGTTCCTGAATCGAGACCGACATGTTAGCTGAAGCTCGAAGCCAAAGAACCTTTCTATCTTAACAGACAAGCTCTCAAATGTACAGATAATAAACACTTGATATAGAGGTTTCTTCTTGATGTAGACTTTGCATTGCACGTTTTACTAGCATATTAAATCAGTGTTAACTGGTGCCCTACTAGAGATCGTGAGCATGAGATGATAATACATAATGCTAGCCCCATGTCAGCAACAAACTCAATGAAATTTCACCTTCCAACAATCGAGATAGCATGCAAACTAGGGATTGCACCAATTTATGTTTTATATTAGCAAGCAATTTTTTTTTAAGAATCAAGCAGGACGACGTATACATGAGAGAAGAAGTTTAAACAAGGCACTATACCTTCTGCATAAGGAAGCCAGCAACAGCGGGTTTCAAGAACTTGGCAACACCCTCTGTTGAAGCATGTGCCCTGTGAGCAGTTCCAAAAGCATCATTTACATAAAGGTCAGCGAGAGAAGCCAACTTGTGCGCGAACTCAGGGACATTCTTCTCCTCCTCCTTGTAGAATCTCACATTCTCAAGGAGCAGAACACCTCCTTCTGGAATGGCAGCCACAAGTTTTTGAACCTCATCACCAATACAATCATTGGCCATTTCCACCTATACGAAGAATGAAGCAGCGGAAGTGTCAGATAATCTATTCAAAAAAAAAAAAAGGCCAATCCATCTATGGAGACATAGAATGTAAAGAAGCTTAGATAATAGCATACGTTGACACCAAGAAGCTCCGACAACCTTGGTACAAGAGGCTTCAAGCTGTACTTCGGAGTCACACCCTTGGGGCGACCCTGCAAAGTGCCACACACGTATTATTAGAAGAGTTGCTAATCTGTGTAAAGGCCAAAGCCTATTCATTAAGTAGACAAAAACAGCGCATTAAAGAATAACCAAGTGCAAAAACCACAAGCATTAGAACAAGTTGCTAAAAGCCAAGCACAACAATCTACTGATAAGGTTCAAGCTTTGCTACCACTCCAAGAGAACAAATGCCAATGGAAAGCAAAATATGATGCATTTTGCTAGCTATTCGTATCATCCTATTAGTGCATATGTTCATGAATCCAGCACACATCATGGCTATCTTTTTCTTTTGTTCATTTTTATTTCTTTCTTAAGAAGAATAAATCACCTGAATAATTCTTTTGGCATCACATCTTTTGTTACAACAGAAAGCAGCAAAAACAATGACCACCGTTTCCTAAGTTATAACGATGCCTTCGCAACACGGAAACCTACTAGAAGAGGGAGCAAGCGACCGAAACAAAAACCTACTAGTAAGCACAAGCAAGTTATCCAGCTATATGTATTCTGACGGAGGAGAGACCAGCAGAGCAGAATGGTCAAACTATCGGTAAGATGAAACGGGGATAACGCTAGAGAAGCTGCAATCCATTTCGTACGTGCAACAAATAGAAGTTCTCAAAGGATCGGACAGAGCTGAACCTTAATATCCAATATCATATATCAAACACACACCTAAGACCACCAAATCAACCCCATAGAAAGGAAAACCAAAGCACGTGCGAAGAAACCTTAATAAAAGCATTTTCCAATTCGCATTACTCCAGAAAAAATGAACCTATCGACACAGCAAGATGGGAAAAAGTAAGCAGCTTTTTCAGATAGAGAGAGAGAGAGTGGGCTTACCAGATGGCTAGAGAGGATGACCTTGGCGCCGTGCTGCATGAGGTACTTGATGGTGGGAACTGCCGCCCTCACCCTCGTGTCATCGGTGATGTTCTGGGTGTCATCCAGCGGCACATTCAGATCGACCCTCACGAACACCTTCTTCCCCTTGAGATCCGCCTCCTTCAGAGCCCCCACGCTCTTCTTCGTTGCCATATCTCTCTAAATATCACCCGACCAACACCACAAACCAACTAATTATCAGAAACCCGCAAACGATACGAGTGAGATCGGGGACGAGCACAGGCAGATCTGATCCCGATCTTCCTACCAACCTGATCGTATCGCCGATATCCCTCGAGGTGGATGGGTGCACGCAGGGAAAGATCGAAGCTTTTGGCTGGGCTGCCTTGCGTCGGGTGCAGAACGGCTCTCCGGGGTGGGGCGTTATTGATATAGAGCGGCGACTGTGCGCATGCTAGTACAGGTGGGATTGGTCTCCGCTAGCATGCGCTGATATTTTTGGATCCGTTTCTCTCCCTCGCCTGCGTCGTGGCTTTCCACTCACTCTCGGCCGTTGGTTTCCATGTGTGCTGCGGGTTTGGGTGAGTCAGCCTATCGACGGCCAGGATTTGATGATGGGGGGGTGATGGACGGCCGTCCTTGGAGAGAGAGATCGTGATACGAGATCTCGTCTACGTGGCTGGAGGACGCCGGCGGATAGTATTAATAAAATGGTTCCCTCGCGATCTTCGTTCGTGTCTTTTGATGGAAATATTACTATATTAATTTCTGGAATTTTATTTTGGAAATGAGAGGAGGGTGAATTATTTAAAAATGTCTCGGATCCTCTTTCGTCTCCAATACATTTCTCAATCTTTCTTCGTGGTGGTCCAGGGAGTTCCTGTTCCCAGATCGCTTTCTCCATAAGTTCCCATTTCTCAGAAGAAATAAGAAGAAATTATTTGAGGTGACTAAATTTGACTTTCTGAAAAAAGAAATATGTGTGTCCTCCAAAATCCCCATTCGATACCAACATTGCATCCGCCCAGATTGACCTACTTGGTGTTCTTTCATGGTCCATGGCCTACTTCTTCACGAGATCACCTTCTTCATTGATTTCCATTCTCGAAAGAAAAGAAGAGGAATAATTGAGGTAGCCCACATTTAAATTCCCATCACACAAAACGTATGCCTCAGATTTCCATCCTTGGAGTCTTTGACATGACTTCTCTTCCCCCGTTCTCCCCCACCCCCCCCACCTTAAACCTTTGGCGCCCCCATACTAAAATCTCAATGGGCCTCAACCGCCTCGTTGGGCATCTAGAATATGCGGGATCTTAAGCAGACTTAAAAAGCAGCGTTGAATGGTATGATATAAAAATAATATATAATAAACATTTCACCCAAGTCTCTTTAACTTTAAATTTTAAAGTCAATTTTCTTTACCTAAGAAAATCAACATTTCACTAATTGAAACAAAAAAATAATGGATTATCTCAATCCAAAATTACAATAACTTAGAAAAATGTGAAAAACTTGGTGCTAACTAAGAATTTAGCACAACAAAAATGCAAATAGAATACAAGGTATAGAAATCAAATTACAAATGTTCCTTCCTTTGATTATAAATTTAAATAAAGTTACCGAAAGCTCCAAGAAGGATCAACGTGAAATATTTTTTATCAAAATTCAAAGAATGTGGGCATGTCAAGGGTATTTTAAGAATATGAGCATTTGTAATGCACAATCGCTTCTCTAACTCTGTTGGTATTTCTCTTAAGTGTTGTGTATGTAAATAGGAGAGTAATAGAAAGTTATATTTATAAGTTTTTAATAGCCTTATTTCAAAATATAGCATCAACAAAAACAATAACTAGCACATAGTTCAAACTACTAAGTAGAATGACATAGATAATTATGTTGACACAAATGCACCTAGGTTATTGATTTTGATGATAACAAAACTTTTTTTATTTAACAATTACATTTGAATGTTTAGTTTTCATGTTAAATACAATTTAATTAAAGGTTTTGAAGGAGCTTAAGATCCATAAAGATGAAAGAGTTTGATGACTTGGACAAAAGCGTAGCATGGCACTTTGAACTTGAAAAAGAATAAGAGAATGAAGAATAGAACTTAGTCTATTTGTTATATTCATTGTATTTTAGTTGTTCCTCTTTTATTTTCTAAAATACATGTAAAGAGCCCTAAAATAGAATTAAAAAGCTTACGTATCCGTTAGGCAACCTTGGAATTCAAACCCAAGCCTTAAAAGCCTCAAAACAATACACGTCAGTTGTAAGGTGCCAACCAAAACACCTAAGGCTAGTTTGGATGGAGGGATAGATGTTATGGGATAACTTTTTTGCAGCTGGATTATCCTCCATTTTTGTTTGGAAGTCATAAAAGTTATCCTGGTAGGTTAACATGGGATTGTTTGGAAAGTTTTTGGGTTAACCTGTGAAAATACATGAGATAATCCACAAAAAAAACTTATCCCACATCAACCCCATAATAACTTATCCCGGGTTAAAAGAACTTAACTCGGGTCAAAATATCATTTCCACCAAACAAGGTTAAACCCTATTTTGATGGGTTATCTCTCTTACCAAATTAGACCTTATTGGTCGACTAGCTCTTCAGTAGTACAGTCGATTTGCTAATCTTCCTACCGACTGACTGCCATGTAAGGTATCAACCATCCATTGACCAATAGCTGAACATTGGCCCAGCAATAGCTAAAAACCTTGGGACTCACACATATTAAATGCCCTATCGATTAGGCTTTGTATTCCTGAGAGATCCTTGGTTGTCAAACAACCATTAGCCAACCCATTCTTTTATAGGGCGCCGATTGATTATATTAAGCGTCAATCGACTACTAAAAATCCCAAATCTACGAACTCTGAACTTAGAAACCTTCTATAGTCAACTAACCATCAGTCGACTCGTCAGTACATTCTCAATTGACTAATAATCGACCTGCTAGTAAAGACCACCTAGGGCCATTTCCACTCGTTGTAGGGCATCAACTTACCTTGATAAATGATCGACCAACCTTGTACTAGCCAAGTAACGAAGCACCAACTGACTTGTACTATCTGACAAGTTACTTGATTTTTCAGAAATCTATTGCAACAAATGTCAGCCTTAAATGTTCCAACAATCATATCTTCTATTCAGACCAATCTAGAGTGTTCCTAAGCCCTTTATAAATAGAAGAGGGCATTCCTAAACCTACACACAACAAGAAAAGACAAAAAAAGTACTCCAGTGAGCTATTACTTCCATTTACATACACCTTAGAGTGAGATTGATATTGGGAAGTTGAAAAGCTACTCTCCAAGCAACCTACTTCACATCTGATAGCACCATATTGCTATGCACTCATGCCCATCTACTTCCATCTAAGAAAAATCATCTTTGTGTATAAGAGCTTAATTTTAACTTTATATTTGGGCTCTTTAGATCATCTTATTCTTGTTTTGTTGGATATTCGCATTGAAAATTTTCATTTCCTCGTGAAATAAAATACTCTTCATGAAGAAAAATGAGTTAGATATATACTGCCCTTATTCAAAGAAGTGTGGTTGTATTGATGTTATGCCACCTTTGTTTTAAACAGTATATTTAGTAGATTTGATCGACTCAGTCGATTGGTGAAATAACCCCTTTCAGACCTTAAATTTGAATTTCGAGGGTCATTGGGAAATTTTCAGAACCTTAGGGTGGTTTCCATAATTTCTACGCACCTAATGATACACCTAGCAGTCAGAATGTAATTTTTCAAATCTTAAGGGGGTTTTTGTAAATTCTGCACAATAATTACCACACTCTAAGGCCCTAGTTAAGTTTCAAAACCTTCGAAGGTATTTTTGTAATTTTTGCATGTAGCGAGAACACCTAGGGGTCCTTTCATAATTCTTTACTACGTTGGGGAGCCTAGCACGATTTCCACATCCTCAGGTTTAATGGTTGGAGGGTTTCCACTCAAAGAGCCAAACCTTTGGGGAAAAAACCATAATTTTCTCCCTATGCCACCCTCCTAAAACCTTAAACCTAGCCTATAAAACCCACCCACCTCAGTGTTCACGCACGCACGAACACCCACTCCTCGCCTCGAGTGACAAGCTCCTCCCTTGATCACAATTGAGACCGAAAGAGAAAGAGAGAGAGAGAGGGCGAGCACTGCTCTCGCACCTCCCCTATCTTTTTCGTGCATGTGAGCATTCGAAACGACGCGCGAGAGAGATTTGAGGTCGTCCGATCGAGGTAGAGTGGCTTGGATTGCGTCGCATTGCACCCTTACGAGGGATGGAGGGGCGATCCGCACAAGTGAGGCGCGACCGTCCAATCCTCATCGCACGATCGAGAAGCAGCGCGGGATTGATCCATGGCTCAAGCAATCATTCACTTGTGCAACGCCACGTGTCGAGTACAAAGCACACATTCCCGACTGCTAGATCACAATCCGCAACGTGCGCAATTGGCCAACCATGCAGTGCCACATGTTAGGGGCGTGAATCACCGGCCAACAGACCGATTCACTTGACCAGCCAGTCCAGACCGATTCAGGGGACCCTTGGGGCCTATTTTGGCCAGTTCAGTGCTCAAACATAGTCTTTTTTTTTAACGAAAGGTACTATTGGAAAGCTGGTTCATTTTCCTACATTTTGGTACCATTTTTGACACTGTTAGAGAATGTTTAGTATACTGCAAAACTAGTTTAGATCCTAATGCTAGTATTGGCTCTCCTAGATAACCAAGGTTTTACTCTCGGGATAATGCTTTTCCTGAGAGGGACTATTCCATGGCTGTCAAAGGTGCAAACAAGATCCCCACGCCCCCATTCTTCCTTGGAGGTCAAGGTAGAGTGGGTTATGTTCTACTCTCATGGATTTAATTTTTTTTTTTTTTTAAGGAAAGAAAGGACAAGACACTAGGGTGGCACTCATCCAATTTTATTAATCAAGATGAAAAAATCTTTACATGGACCAAGAAGAAGCCCACACATAGGCCCATCTAATAATATTAAAGGAGGCAAAAGACTCATTATTAAAAACCCTCCCATTTCGAGTTAGCCACACGGCGCACATCGCCACTATACTAGCCTTGTCTCCAGCCTAGTCCACCAAAAGCTCCCACATAGCATCCCAAGAGGGCAGAGTAGTACCCACCACCTCACGTCAAATCCAATGGGTGAAGGTACACCTAGAGAAGAGGTGCTTAGTGCCGTCCTCCGCATCACAGCAAAACACATAGGCCTATGTTGGAGTCCCCATGACCATCCTCCTAAGAAAGCCTCTCACCAAACCACCTCAACACGCAAGCCAAAGAAATAGTTGCACCTTGAGAGGTGCCTTAATGCTCCAAATCCAATGGCAAGCCTTGTCCAAGTGATCCGGTGGACCTTCATCGGTAAGGATGTCATAGGCTTATGGATTTAACTATTGTATACCTTAGACTAGTAATTCTTCCTCTAGGAGTTTGAATTTTCATACCGTGCACCTATACAACTTGAATTCTTGTATGTATGTATGTATGTATGTATGTATATATATATATATATATATATATATATATATATATATATATATATATATATATATATATATATATATATTGCTGAGTACATGCCTCACTTAGTTCGAATATGGATTGAAGGATGTGTCTTCCCATGCTTAGCTTCGTCATCGGTGGTCTAAACTATGTTGGCAGGAGTATATTAGCAACAAACTAAGAATAAACTCGAGCCCTAAGGGAGAACTAAATGCTTGTAATGTGCAAATCACCAAAATTGACAATGCTTGCACTTGTTAGCAACCAATTAGGGATCTATGTGACCCTAGGGTGAACTAGAGATGACGTTTAAAGTATGCAACGAAATTTGGGAATACTAAAGGAGAAAAACTACAATTGCGAGGCAGTGATTGGCCATGTTGAGGTCTAGTGTGGGGGTAAGCTTGCCCTTTGGTACACGCGTACCGAGGAGAGTTAACCACTCCATTGTGTAGAGAGAAAGCTGACCTCCCCGGGTAGGGACTTGGAGGAGGAACAACCTTTTTGCGCAAATTCTTGTAGGGCCAACTAGGATAGTAAACTAAGGGTACACAGTGCTGTGGAGGTGGTGTCGTTCCTGTTTTGTTTCTTGTGCATACCCCTCTAATGGAAACGACTGACCACATGCCAGCATGGGATAATGTTTCGTCTATTTATCGTGCATGCTTTAGTCGCCACTACATGTGGCCATAACCTCAGGGGGGTAGACTTGGTGGTAGGGCAGGCACAAGGTGTTCTCTCGACTAAGTGGTACGGCTGAACTGAATGCCATTACAACTAGGAGTGGTAGAAGCACTGTAGATCCACCATTTTCTGCTTCTACATCTTTTCTTGGACCTTCTACTTCTAGTCCTCCATCTGATTTACCTCTTCCTGATTCTTCTCAACCTAGGAATGAACCTCCCATTACAACTTCTGTACCATTTCCAGAGGCTTTAAAGAAGAAGGGAAAAGGGAAAAAGAAACAGTCTAGTGTGGCTCCTAAGGAGGATCTGCTCAAGCTATTTGAGCAAGTCCATATAAACATCCCTTTATTGGATGCAATTCGCCACATTCTTCTTTACGCTAAGTTTCTGAAAGACCTATGCACACCTAAGCATAAATCTAGAATTCAGAAAGTGAGTAGCCCTATCATCCTCTCGGAACAAGTTAGTTCCATCATCTCCAGTAACCTTCCTACTAAGAAGAAAGACCCAGGCACCCCTCTTCTCTCCTGTATGATAGGAAACATCACATTTAATAGAACCTTACTTGACCTAGGTGATTCTATCAATCTTATCCCAACCTCCCTATTGACACATTTCAAGGTTGGAAATCTGAAGCTAACCAAGGTGTCCCTGCAATTAGCTGATCAATTAGTTAAGACACCTCAGGGAGTGTTGGAAGATGTTATAGTACGAATCAAGGACTTTTACTTCCCTGTAGACTTCATTGTCCTTGACATGGAAGTACTTGAGGATATCCAAAATACACTTAGCATACTAGAAAGACCTTTCTTGGCAATAGCCAAGGTGAACATAGATTGTGAGGAGGGCTTTCTAGAATAGAAATTTGGAGATCAAAAGTTGAAGATTGATATTTTCAAGGTACAGAAGGGACCATCTTGTAGTTTAATTGAAGAGATCTGCTCTTTGGATTCATTGAACAAGCTGGTTGAGGATACACTGATTGATTCTTTGACCTTAGAACCACAATTCCCTTATACATTTGATTTAATTCTTCCTGTGACATCAGCCTTAGAGACTCAGGACTTACCACCAATCTCTTTAATGTCTATAGGATCTTTTGAGATCTCCACACCTGCTCCTTCATTTGATCCTGTACCTATGGAGCTTAAACCTCTTCCCAACTCTTTAAAATATGTCTTCTTAGGACCAGATCAGACTTATCCCATGATTGTCAATTCCCATTTATCGTTTGACCAAGAATTACGACTCTTATCTCTCTTGAGAACACATAGATAGGCTATAGGATGGAGCTTATTTGACTTAACTGGCATCAATCCTTCCTATTGTGCCCATAGAATATTCACTGAAGAAGGATCTAGACCTACCTGACAGCCATAGCGTAGACTGAACCCAACACTTCAAGAGGTGGTAAAGAATGAAATGATTAAGTGGTTAGACAATAGAATAATTTTTCCTATCACTGATAGCCAGTAGGTAAGTCCTATTTAAGATATGCCTAAGAAGGCTGAACTTACCATCATTGTTGGTGCTAGTACACCACGATCGTTTATTTTGATAACAAAACACGTGTTATTTAACATTTGCATTTGAAGTCTTAGATTTCAGGATATTTGCAAATGGAGACACGTTTAGACAGAGTTCGAGCTCACATCCATGGCAGATTGGAAGAGCTTGACAGAGGAGAAGGAGCTTCGTGAGGAGTGAAAGCTTGAAGAAGAAAGGAGATGAAGAATATGATAGATTTCCTTCATTATATTTTGTACTTTAGTTTTTTGCTCTTTATTTCTTAGATTTTATGTTAAAGAGCCTCAAAGAACCCTTAAAGTAGTCCTAGGAATACCTGCACTACCCTAGGATACTTAGGTTTTCTGTAGAAAGCTTAGAAAATCAAAATAGGGTTTTGATAGCCTAATTATACGTCTAATATGAAAATCAGACATCTAATAGTGACTTTTAAGACGTCTGACTACTGACTTAAACATCCAATAACTTCGGTTGGACTTAGTTAGTTCTGTCTGTTGAAATCAGACATCCAGACCTTAGTCTAGACGTCTTAGAAGACGTTTGATGGTTGTGCCAGACGTCCAATTAGTGAAACGTTAGCTAAACAAATTAAACACTAAAGAATATAACCGTTAGGCTTATTTTAGACGTCTGTAGAGGACCCCAGACGTCTGATATGTGATCGTTTTGCCTCGACTAACCCAAAATCACCTTTGTGAGATTTTCTAGCCGTTTGGACCTTGGGAAATCCATTCCTACAGTACAATAGGTTTCCAGATGTCCAGACTTAGTGCCAGACGTCATGTATGTCGTCTGTTAATTATACACTAGAACCCTGTTTAGGTCTGAACCAAGTCAGGAAGGAAACCAGCCTAGAATCAGACGTTTGACTTAGTTCCCAAACATCTTAAACAAGTTTTCAAGACATCTGATGACCCTGTCAAATTCATAATTGATTCTGATTACGGCCTGTTTTGCCTTGGGTTCAACCGCAATGGCTATGGAAGCTTTTTAAGGGCTTCCAAAGCCTTTCTAAGCTCTCTATAAATAGAGGACCCCTGTCTTGTAAAAACACACCTTGAATAGCATTTCCACATCTTTTGTGTCCAAGTCAAATAGAAGAAGATCTTGCTCTCCATTTCGCCATTCCAAATCTAGAGAGCTTCAATCCAGTTGCGCACCTACTCTCCCTCTACGATTACGAGAGCGACGAAGCGCCGCCGTGTAGTTCACACACCCACGTCGTCACATCGACGCACTTCCACCAAAGGGAAGTTTCCTAACTCCTATAGAAGCTAGGTTTTAATATTTGTGGCTCTATAGTATTGTTGTACTTTTATTATTCTTTGATCTGGGTATTCGCTTTACGAATTCCCGTCTCAATCGAGGGATAAAATACTCCTTGTGAAGAGGAGTGGTTATGAGGTATGCTACCCTCGGGTATAAAGTAGCGTGGTTGTACCGAGGTTGAACTACCTTAGTTTTAAGTAGTTCGTTTAGTGGATTTGATTGACTTTGTCAATCGGGAAATTCTAACTCGAGAGGGTTAAGTGGTGGTTTTCACCCGATTTGGGTTTCCACCTAAAAATACTTGTGTAATTGTGTGATTGTGCTATTTGTGAGATTATTTGCATAATTCCGCATTTTATATTACATCACGCATATCTCACCCCCTCCCGTATGGAATTACAGTCATAACCACTGAGTCTAGAGAAGTCATCCCTACAAGGATTGCTAGTTTGTGTCAAGTATGTATAGGCTACCAGAAACTCAACCAAGCCATGAAGAAAGATCATTTCCCACTGCCCTTCATTGATCAGATACTGGAAAGATTGGTAGGGAATAGATTTTTCTACTTTTTGGATGGCTACTCGGGCTATAATCAGTTGGAGATTCACCTTGATGACCAGGAAAAAACTACCTTCACCTGCCCCTATGTTTGAGTGAGAGAGTTGTCTTTTAGAGAAATATGAGTCATAGTATAGGATGAAAACTGCACAAACACTTAAATTTATAAAACTTGAAATCGATGTGAGTTCGAGGTCGTTTGCAGGGAGTAAAATGGAAAATTTCAGTCACTAATCACAATTATCAATGAAGATATGCAAATATAATCAATCAGAATAATATTGCAAAAAAAATCAAGAATGAGAGTGCAAAAAGATGGGTTTAAAATAGTGATTTGTATCACCAAATTAACCCTAATGTTTAAGCTCAACAACTATCTCAAATAAATGAATAATAATGCTCAATCAAGTGTAGCCAAAGTAGCCAACAAGATTAGAACCAGCCGGTCAGACGTCAGGTTATAGGCTTAGATGCCTTAACCGCAGGAGCCTCAGAAGAGACACAAGAGTCTCACAGCACAAGGCACAAGGGCCTTATCTCGAGCCTTAAAGGAGCCAAGGCAGAACAGTAACACATTTACACAGAGGTGCAAGGGCCTCTTCAGATTTCAACTAAGTGTTGAGAGAGAGGGAAGGCACGAATCCCAAAGCAACATAGCAAAACCCTCCCTCCTCTTCCTTGATTCTCTTCCTTGTCTCTCATATCAAACCCGGGTGAACAGTACTAGGTATACGAGTATTCGGACTAGGGACTAAACCTGCCTGCGTGGTGTAGCAGGTGAGGAGTGAGCACACGTGCAGTGAGTGGGACCTCACCACGTGTGTTGAGGCAAACAACCTTTGTCAATAATTGCCTTTATCTACTGCAGCACACTTCAAAGTCCTTGATGTGGGACTAAAGGACAGCCACTTCTTCACGCAAGCTACAGCTGGGTGTTGCTTCTGATTGGAGTCGAAGCTAACGCCTGTTGCTTTAATTGAGGACCTGGATCTGTTCGTGGGAGGATTCTACAGCACTTGGAGGGAATAGTAGGGATGAAGCCGGTCGAAGAATTGCGAACAGAGCCGGAGAAGGTGGTGGCGGCGGCGGTGCTCTGGTGTGTACCTAAAATGAAAAATACGGCCTCGCAGACTTGTCAGATATGCTCAGAAGGCTCACTGTGAAGAGGCAAACGTGATGGTATTGGTTTCAAGGCGTGCGGTGGTCAGTGGAGTGCTGATGGTGATGGAGGAGGTGCGCATGAGTGGGTGTATTCGGTGGAGTGCATGAGAGATCAAAAGCCCAAATTCCTTTGGGGCTTTTGATCAGTGAGCCGAGGTGATGCTCGCGGACGTAGTGGCAGGCGGATTGGTGCTCTGAGGCGCTCGCACGATGTCGCCGGAGCTTCGCACGCCGTGTAGGAGATGAAGATGGTACAGGCATTGTAGGGTGTAAACCTGAGTTCTAAAGGTGTAGGAAGAAGTAGGGAAGTGAGAGGAAGAGAAAGGGAAAGCCTACGGACAAGGGGAGAGTGAGTATGGTGCCAACTATGATAGGCCTGAAGGTTCGCCCTACCAAGAGGGATGACGTAATAATTGCGGAAATAAATAATAAACAATCTTCATAAGATGCAATCACACAAAAGGCACAAAGTATTTTTAGGTGGAAACCCAAACCGAGTGAAAACCACCACCTAACCCTCTTGAGTTAGGATTTTCCGATCAACCAAGTTGATCAAAATCCACTAAACCGAATCACTTTAAAACGAGGGTGATTCAACCTCAATTACAATCACGCTACTTAGACGAGGGTAGCGTACCTCAACCCCTTCTCTTCACGAGAAGGATTTTGTCTCGCGAAGGAGACGGGAATTCGCAAAGCGAATACCCAACCAAATAACAAAGATAAAATAAATAAGTAATCCTATAGAGCCAACAAAGTAATTTTAAACCTAGCTTCTATAGGAATTAGGAAACTCCCCTTTGCAAGGAGTGCATCGAGTTGACGACGCGGTGCGTGAGCCACGCGACGGCGCAACTTCGCTCTCGTGAACTACGGTGGGAGAGCGGGTGCGCGAAGCTTGATGCTCTCAAGATGAATGGAACTAGCGCTTAGAGAGCAAGAGAGACACAAAATGGTTTGAAAGTGTATTGCAAGGTGTTTCTTGGTGTGTGTTGGTGTGTAAAGGCTCCCCTCTATTTATAGAGGCCTTAGGAAGGCTTTAGAAGGCTTAGGAAAGGTTCTATAGCCGTTGGGTGCAAAGCCCAAGAGAATCAGGCCGAAATCAGGACAATGATTACACTTGACAGGGTAATCAGACGTCTAATTCTGGCATCAGACGTCTGGAAGACCACTTTAAGACGTCTGATTTAAAGGTCAGACGTCTGATTTTGGGCGGGTCTCTTCCTGACTTGAAACAGATCTAAACAGGGTTCTTGTGCAAGTCCATCAGACGACATATAGGACGTTTGGCACTATGTCTGGACGTCTGGAAACCTACTTTTTCTGTGTGAATGGATTTTCAAACGTTGCAACGGCTAGAAAATCTCTGAGAAGAGATTTTGGGTCAGCCGAGGCAAAACGGTCAATTATCAGACGTCTGGACAGTCCTATGGACGTCTGATAAGGCTCTAACGGTCATATTCTTGAGTGTTTGCTAAGCCAGCCAACAGTCAACTAATTGGACGTCTGGTAAAGTCATCAGACGTCTCCTATGACATCTGGTCTAAGGTCTGGACGTCTGATTTCATCAGACAAAACTATGTCCAGCCTAATAGTTATCAGACGTCTAAATCAACAGTCAGATGTCTTAAAACACTTTATCAGACGTCTGATTTTGGAATTAGACGTCTGGAAATGCTGTTTGAACCCTATATTGGTTTTCTAAGTTCTCTACAGAAAATTGAAGTATCTTAGGGTTGTGCAGGTGTTCCTAGGACTACTGTTAGGGTACTTTGAGGCTGTTTAACATAATGGTCTAAGGAAATAAAAAGAGAAAGCAAAATAAAGATAAAAGTACATGAAAGGATTAAACAAAATTCTATCCTATTCTTCTTGTCCTTCCATCTTCAATCTAGCGCTTCTCGCGAATCTCCTCTGTTCTCCATCAAGCTCCTCCAATCCGTCCTGGATGCGAGCTCGAATTCCGTCTAAACACGTCTACATTTGCAATTGACCTGAAATCTAAGACTCCAAGTGCAAATGTTAAATAACACGTGTTTTGTTATCATCAAAACAAATGATCGTGGTGCTCTAGCACCAACAAGGCCAACGCTGGAGAAGACGAAAGCTCCAAAGGGAGAAATGGTGATGAGGAGAGGAGTTGAGGACTCCTAGCTAGTATGGCGAGGAGAGGACAAAGCAGAGGAAGAAGACCCCTCTGCCTATTGTATGTGGCAAAGGGCGATGAGGCAGAGTAGAGGGGTCGCTGGAGCTTGGTCGGAGTAGGCTGAGGGAGAGAGAGAAGAGGGTATTTCTGGCCCTAAACCGTGCTAAGGAGCATGGCCTGGTGAAGGGGGTCCTTTTAAAGGTCCAAGGGCAACCTCCAATCTTGGGAAGGAGCTTGAAAAGCTCAAAATTTTAGGGAGAAGAATCCCTAGAAATCTTGAGTTCCCTCGAGCTCTGGAGCTTGATTTGGAGATTGAGATGTGGTCACCAGATCGAGCAACTTCTCATGGATCTTCCCTCCAAGTTTAAAGGTGATTGGACCTTATTCGAGAGAGAAAATCTCCCTCGAACCTTGCTAAAGATGCGTTCCCACCGCCAATGGCAGTAGAGACCAAACTAAAGAAAATAATGAGAAGTTAGGGGCATATTTGCAAATAATTCAAAACTTGAGGAGGTAAATGTAAATAATAGGTTTTGAAGGGCTAAATTGAAAACTAGGTCAAGATGGACTCTACTTAAGCTCAAATTTTGGTACCAACCTAATTTGAACCCAAGGAATCTAATGATGAAGTTGGATTTCAGTTTTGACCACGTTTGCCTAAGTAATTTGCATCGAAGTCCAAATTAAGGTAAAATTCCATTTGAGACTTGGTTCTAGGTCAAAATAGGTTTAGATGGTCAAACCAAGGGTACCAAATCTTTTGGAATATTTTTCTATGATTTATAGGAAGTTTAGATAAATTTTATCCTAACCAGAACCTCTTTAATTTAAGAGGATCTGAAATTAGGGTTTTGTGTGTTGTTGTGGTTCTCAAAAAATGTGAAGCCCTGTTTCTATCAATGTTGACCCATATTTTGTAATTTTAAGCTCATTTGACCTTCATTTAGCCCCTGACAAACCCTGTGGTTAACCTGTGTTTATGATCTACTGTTAAAATTACAGAATTAACCCTGATTTACTGTTCTCTTCTCAAATCAGAACAATACGGAGTTATAACCCTCAGATGATTATGTAGGAGCTTTAATTGATCAAACTTGACTAAATGTAGCTACTTAGGGCCCATGATGGTGTTTCCATCACCTACGGAACCTTTGCTTTCCATAGGATGTTATTTAGATTGTGCAACACACCTGGGACATTTTAGCAATGTATGTTTGCAATATTTTCTGATCTAGTAGGTGATTGTTTAGAAGTCTTCATGGACGACTTCTCAGTCTTCAGGAGCACATTTGATACACGTTTAGACCACCTGACCAAGGTCCTACAAAGATGCATCAATGTGAATCTGGTACTTTCCTAAGAGAAATCACACTTTATGGTACCAAAAGGACTAGTCTTAGGTCACCTTATTTTGGAGAGAGGAATTGAGGTTGATCGTGTGAAGGTAAAATTGATTTCTAACCTGCCATTACCTTCGTTGGTTAAGCAAATCCGATCTTTTCATGATCATGTTGGTTTTTATCGTCGCTTTATAGCGGACTTCTCGAAAATAGCCCAACCTCTCACCAATCTCCTCTCTAAAGATGTAGGCTTCCGATCTCTAACGATTGTATTCGTGCTTATATGACACTTCATGATCTGGTTACCAAGGCACCAATATTGCAACCCCCGAATTGGTCTTACCCTTTTGAGATCATGTGTGATGCCTCTGATTATGCAGTAGTAGCTATCCTTGGTCAAAAATTGGATGGGAGACCTACAGTCATCTACTATGTTAGCAAGACCTTAGATGAAGCTCAGAGGGATTACACAGTCACAGAAAAGGAATTGCTAGCAATAGTATTTGCATTAGAAAAATTTAAACCTTATCTTCTAGGTTCTCACATCATAGTCTACACTAACCACACCCCAGTACGACATCTCGCCGAGAAGGATGCAAAATCTCGTCTAATTAGATGGATCTTGTTGTTGCAGGAGTTTGATTTAGAGATTTGTGACAAGGCTGGGAAGTAAAATGTGATAGCTGACCACTTTTCCCGCCTTTCTTTTAAAGCAATACCTCCTTCACTTCCAATTACTAACCACTTCCCTGACGAGCAATTGCTGATCATTCATTCCGATCTTCCTTGGTATGCTGACATTGTCAACTACCTGGCTTCTGGAATCGTTCCCTCTAATTGGATCCGACATAAAAAAGACAAACTTAGATCCGAAGCCAAGCACTATTACTAGGAAGAACGTTGGTTATTCAAGCATTGTAAAGACCAGATCCTTAGGAAGTGTGTCCCTGATAAGGAGATAGAGAGCCTTTTGTCGTTCTGCCATGACCAGGCTTGTGGCGGTCATTTCTCTGGCAAAAAGACTGCTGCAAAAATTTTGTAGAGCAGTTTTTTCTAGCCCACGATCTTCAAGGATGCACATGAATATAGCAAGGCATGTTCACGCTATCAGTCTCTCGGCAGTATTGGCTGCCGAGACATGATGCCCTTGAATTCGATAATGGTGTGCAAAATCTTTGACATATGGGGCATTGACTTCATGGGACATTTTCCAAATTCTCATGACTTCGAATATATCTTATTAGCAGTTGATTATGTTTCCAAATGAATTGAAGCCATCCCCTCGAGGACTAACGACCATAGAGTTGTAACACAATTTGTCCAAGATTATATATTCTCTAGATTTGGGGTACCAAAAGCTATCATAAGTGATGGAGGGTCTCATTTTAGGAACACACATTTTCAATCCCTACTTCAAAAGTATGGGGTGACACATAGGATTGCTACACCTTATTACCCTCAAATCAATTGACTGAGTTGTCCAACAGGGAGATTAAAAAGATTTTACAGACTACCATCATACCTGATAGAAAGGATTGGTCTTCCTGCCTTTCTGATGCGTTGTGGGAATATAGGACATCTCACAAAACCCCATTAGGCACGTCTCCTATTAGACTTATATACGGGAAACCCTGTCATCTTCCCATAGAACTTGAACACAAAGCCTATTGGGTCATCAGAAAGTGTAACATGGACTTAGAGAAGGCCAGTGATCATAAAAGACTTCAAATTTCCAAACTTGATAAGTTAAGGAATGAATCTTATGAAAGCTCGAGGATCTATAAGGATAAATTAAAGGCTTTCCATGACCATCACATTCATAGGAAGTCATTTAACCTTGGTCAAAAAGTTCTTTTGTTTAACTCAAGACTGAAACTTTTCCCAAGGAAACTTAGATCGAAATGAACTGGACCTTTCAAAATCCTGAGAGTAGTTGACAATGGAGCCATCGAGATCACTGAGGTTGACAAATATGAGCCTTTCACCATGAATGGACAAAGATTAAAACCTTTCATTGAGCGGCATGATCTCAGATTTGTCAATTCTATTATTTCGCTCCAATATTTTGAACCTACTTCTGATGACACACCTACATCTGGGTTTATGCCTAATTGAAGGCATTAAACTTAGCAAACCCATCTTTTGTACATAGCTGTTTTCATCATTCTTATGTTCAATTTTAGGTGTCTATCCTTCCATTTCTAGCATGCATTCATAGTCACACTTGTTATGCATTTCACAACGTAGCCCGACTTCCCACTTTGATCATGTATTAGACTTGAAATCGTCTGCACAGAAATTTTTATCTCCTCATTCCGACTTTCTTCCGTTACCTAGCCTAAGTTAGTAAAAAGCTGAGCATGCATTTGTATCCACCCTGTTCATACAATGAGGACATTGTATCATTTAAGAATGGAAGGGTGTAATGGTGAAATCATTTTCTAAAATACAATTATGGACACAGCAATAGTGTATATAGTATAGTATTATCAAAAACACCAAAAAAATTGAAAGGGACCAAATGAACCTATTGTTGAGGGAGAACTCCAAAACAGAAATTCTGAGGAGCAAGAAAGTTTTGAAAAGAATTATAAGTGTTTAATTATGATCTTCTAGCTAAAAACAAAAATAGAATAAGTGTTTATAAACATTCAACCTTTACTAGTTAGACTTTCTGGGCTACTGTAGTTTAATTCACTCAGGCTTTAGCTTAATACAGTTCAAGATTTGACAAGATAGACCGGGATCTCTCCTAACTTAGACGTATTCTAGTACCAAAGTCACCAGTACAGGATTCGTTGGTTTTCTTTGGCTTAGGAGTCTAAGTAACTTTGGTTTACACTACACAGTGTCAAGAAAGACCTTGTGAACTTGAAATTCAACCCTAGTGCTCATTAGGGAAGGTGGAGTCCTTACCTGTGCATGCAGGTAGACTCCTTGTCCTAGTCTTTAGTCTTATGTTTAGGAGAAGCTCTTTCCACCAAAATAGTTACCCACCAAATAAATGTGCTCTACCAAATAAAGTTATCAGAGACATATTGACATTAATTTGACAAAAAAAAAATAGAAAAAGTCAAAAAGAATTTTCCGAAAAAGACATTCTTTTGAATAAGTCAAGTATGTTATCCAAGTCTTGTATATAGTTTCCACCAAAAATATTTTTTAAGGTGCATTACAGATACCTTGCTTCCACCAAATATTCTTTGAGCCACAACGTAATAAGAGTTGGGTTTGAGTCTTCCTCATTTTTGAGAGTTGATCCGAAGACATAAGTTGAAGCAAGGACCAACCTGGACTTAAAAAGAAGTAAAACCCCAGGATTGAGTTTTAAAGTTCACCTGGTTAGTCCTGACCTTTCACTAAGCACAACCATAGCCTCATAGCTTCTGAGCTTTGTAAAACCCTCTGAGTCCTGGAAATCGTACTTAAGGTTTAAATATCAAGAGTCCTTGTTGGTCTAGAGATGGTCTATATCATATCAGTCTTAAGTTCTTGTTAGTCTTCCTAAGCAGCTGGTTCTCACAATGTCCAGACATAAACACAGTTGGCTTATCAGGAAAAATTTTAGCTTAAAGATCATCTCTAAACACTTAACAATTTGAAAAGAGAAAATAGATATCTTGTCACACTTACCTAGCTAATGTTGAATGCTTTGCACTTAATGAGTTGTTTGCTAAGGGACTAGCAAAACCTAAGCTTAGGGTATGATGAGGTGTGGTTCATCATAGCTAAAATACTGAAGTTAAGTTAAACACTAGGTTAAACAATATATAATTAACGCAAGAAATGGGTTAAGTGTAGAAAATAGCAAAAATGGCCAAAAACAACAAATTGGTGTTAAAAACGCACAATTAGGTCACAAAATGAGATATTCTAGTATTAAATGTAATTTGATGATCAATTGCAAATTGAACACATCTTTGTGTTTAAAGTTCAAATTAAAAGTGAAATCATGTTTTCAAATATTTAATTAAGCTTCAATAAAACTTCATGGCTTTTAGACATCAATAGAACCCTACATTATTAACTTTACATATAGGTCCTTCATATATTTACATTTAAAAGGCCACGGACCTGCTTAAAAAGTCGCAAGGGTGTTTTTATAAACCCCAGGGATCACTCCGCATTGATCTTCGCCACTTATGGGCTTGAGTGCAATTTTTCTACCATTTCACCCTTTGTGGGCTTCCTTGTAAATATCCCAATACGCCTGATGTGCAAGGTGCACTGTGTACCCAAAGAACACGACCCATCTAGGTCATTATTCCCTTGAGCCAATCATCCTATGGTTGATCACGATCCAATCTTCGCGCGTGCCCATGCATAGCATCATCTCGACCCCCAGATCCCATCTTATGGTCAGATTTCATCCAAGAGCTTCCCGTGCTCCTCTCAATCACCCATCCACTATATGCCCTAATCCCATCTAATCTCACCATTGCGGTGATTGGAATCACTCCCTCGGTTACTTAAACACCATCCCGATCCCTCGCGCGCGCCATCAGCTCATCTCCTACATCTTGAGCTGAGCATTTCTTCCACTCCGATCTCCCCTCCTCATCAACCCCTGTTCCACTGCTTTGGCAGTGAAATCTCACCTTCTCCAACTCTTCCTCTCCCCTAAGGACCACATACTACCTTAGGGCAACCCAGAGTCCCACTAGTGGACTTTCCCCTCTACCTGAGTCATCTCCCTCAATTCTTCCTCTCCATCCACCGGATGGAGATGCTCAGGTCTTGTTCTTCCACATAGACTAGGATTTCCTGCTTTCTAGAGTAGTATAGAGCAATAATTATCATACTGTAGATTAGTTAGAGTACGTTAGATGGTGAATTCAGTGATGAATTGAGTAGTTAGGTAGGAGTAGATTAGCTCAATTCCGTGCCACCTCCTCTGATCAATTCAGATTAGAGGAGACGAATTCATCCCTTCATCATGTTCATTTAGTCTTTCCCTCACTTCACACTCATTTCTACATGTTTTCCTCACCTTTTAATCACCAATCACCCACGCATCATGGCATTAAATCAGATCTAATGTTTTGATCATTTAGATCTAATTTAGGCACCAAAAAGCATCTAAGGGTCATTCCATTCATTACATTTATTCACAATAACCTAATTTTGATTTTTAATGAGCTGATTTGCAAATTGTCTCAGATTTGTTTTGCTTTGATACTGATTAGAGTTTTGGACTGAATTGTGAATGATTCTATGGGTCGATCTAAGTTCTTTTCTTCATGCTGTGTATGGCATAAGAGTGATGATAACGTCATCATCAGCCATATCTAACTTTAATTAGTCAAAATCCATTGATAAGTGCTCCTACATAACTGCTAAAGGACCATAATGAACTACATATCCTTTCTGAGAGTTTAACATGAAAACAAGGTTTAAACTGTAGCTTTAACAGAATATCCTAATTGCATAACAATCATAGGATTTCCCAAGGGTTTATTGAAGGTCAAATGGTCATAAATGTCTAATAAGTGAGTTCATACAGACAGAAACGAGTTTTCATGCATTTTGAGAATTAAATGACATCTAAAATCCTAAAAACAGACCTGCTTAATTAACTGAGGTTCTGGTCAGGATAAAATTCCCCTAAACCCTCTAAAATCATAGAAAAATATTCTCTAAGATTTGACATCCTTAATTTGACCATCAGAGCCTATTTTGACCTAAAATAGAATCTCAGATAGACAATTGCCCTAATTTAGGTTTTTACATAAATTATCCAATCAAACTTGGTCAAAACCTAAATCTGACTTCACCATCAGATTCCTTGAGTCCAAATTAGGTTTGTAGCAAAATTTGGGCCCAATCAAAGATCAACTTGATCTAGTTAGCATTCCAGTCCAGTCTGACTCTTTTTCTTACACATACACCCCTAGCTTCTGAAATTCATTACAAATAGGTCCCTACTTTTGTCATCATATTCACAAATAGGTCCCTCTACCATTATTGTGGAGGAACTTCTACTCCGACGACCTTCAATCAAAGATTTCTCTTTGATTCCTTGATGAAATCCTTCTAAAATTGGGAGAACACCTAAGAGAATCTCCTTCCATTTGAGTCATTCATTGAGCTCTGATTCCTTCCCAAAAGATCATGCGAATCCTTTGAAATTTAGGGTTCCTTTGTGCCCAAGAACCATGTGCTTCTAAGCTTGGAACGCCCTTCTAAGCCCTATATAAGATCCTCTGAAGCTTCGCCAATCTCCTTAGCTAGGTTTTGAGCCACAACAAGTCTTCCTTTCCCTTCTCCAGCTCACTCCAACCGAAGATCCAGAGACCTCACTCTCCATTGTCTTACGGACGGCCAACGGCCAAATTGGCCCGTCTTTCTTACTCATCTTCCTCCTCTTGCCGGCCAAAGCGAAGGCCCTTAGACCCCTTCCTCCTTGCCGTCACCCTCACGAAGCATTCTCCTTCTCCAACGTCAGCCAACCAAAGGCGACGCCAAACCTCCTTCCTCTTCGTCCCTTAGTTAGGTCCTTAGATTCCTCTTCCTCTCTACTTTATTTCTCTCTCCCTCAACTCTAATTCCGACCATGAACCACGCGTCTCGTCTCCCCCGCCGTCTTCCTTCGCTCCGGCCGAGTTCCAGTAAGGTCGCGAGCTCGCTACACGCCACCATCTGCCCAGCTACAACTCCCACCAGCATCGCCATGCATCCCCACACAAAACCCCTCAACCAATTTCACAATTCATCCGCTAGAACACTTCCCCCGACACAACCTCATCCGCACCACCTTCTTGCCTCCCTCCGACCACAACACACACGCTTACACCACACAAACACCATGATCACCTTCGCCATCACCTAACAATACTCCTGAAGTGTTTTAACATGGCCGAGAGGCTGTTCTCATGATTTCAAGTGTCTGCTGCCCTTCATCGTCGCCTTCATCATCTCCGACCACGACCGGCTTCCTCAGACCGCATTCACCTTCAAGACTACTTCCAGGTTGCGCGCAATGGCTCCAAGTGCATCCCCAAGCCTTCAATTGGACATCACGACCGCAACATCACCTTCAACTAGAGGCCTTACCCTCAGCAGCTGCACGCAAAGGAAATCGATGGCTTTAGTTCCACATCATGCACAAACAAAGTGGCAGTAGTGCTTAGTATGATTTTGTGCTTTAGGCTGGTTGCCTCAAGACACTTGGGAGGTGAGGTCCGCCTCATGCACAGCCCTCACACCTCATCCGTGCCCACATGCACGCGAACCTGGACTCTTGACCCGATAACCCATAACCGGATCCGACAATGTTCTGGGTTTGAGAGAAAGAGAAGAAAGAGAGAGAGAGAGGGGTAGGGGGTTTTTGCTCTTCAGGGCAATCTCGCAACAATTAGTCGCAGAGAAGGGTCGTGCCTTTGACGAAGAGAAGCTAAAGAGGAATTAAGAAGAAGAAGAGAAAGAGAAGCAGGGAAGTGAATATCATTTGTTATTAAGTTGTCTGGTCATCTGACCTGACGCTTGACTTGGTTGAAAACACTGTGGCATTATTTGAGGCACTGTGCATTTATTTAGATTATTGAGTAATGTAAAGACCCGTTCTGTTCTAAGCCTTTTAAGATGTCTGGATTGTCAGTCAGACGTCTGGACCCATTCCTAGACGTCTGGAAATTGAAAATTTTGTATGCATACTCGCATCTGCACGCTGGCTATGCGTAGATAGACTCCTTTCTTTCTCTCTTCTCTCCCCCACCAGAACCCTAGTGCACTCCCTATATAACCCCTCTCCCCCTTCCTCTCTTCCCCACTCCACCACAGCCACCTTCCTTCCTTCCTCTCCACTACAGCGAGAGGGGCGAGCGCGAAAGAGGGTGCAAGAGCGAGTGACAAGGAGTGGCGGCGTGAAGAGAGGAGGAAGAGCTCGAGCTCACGAGCTCGTGGGAGCTCGTCGAAGGATGCACGGCCGGAGCAGCGCGTGCGGGAGGAGGAGCACATCAGGGGAGACATCCCCGACACTTTGCTACAGCCGGAGCTGCAGGCAAGGAGGAGAGGCCACGACCGTGCTCAGCGAAAGGAGCTAGAGGTCGGTCTGGTTCTGGGTTTTTCCCAGAATCAGACGTTTGGCGTGTTGTCCAGACGACGGGTTGGACGTCTGGTGACAACATCGGACGTCTGAAAGCAGTGCTTCGCGAAGGTACGTTCCTCTTACGGTTACGGCTATGCAAGCCGCACCGCAAAGCCAATCTGTATGACTAAAAGTGGGTGATTCGCCTGTCGCGTGTAGGGATAGCTTCGGGAAGGCGTGGGGTGATTAGCCCATGTTTGTGGGCTATTTAAGTATTTAAGTGCCTAGACATTAAGTTAATTCTAACATTTATTTAGCATGCATTAGGATGTAAATAGATTAATTCATATTTCTGATTTAATTACATAATTCATGCATTGCATTCATAACTAAATGCATTTAGAATTAACTTAGAATTGCATTCATTTAATTAGTTAACCAATTAGGTGCATTGCATGTATTTTTTTAATTTAACATAGAAGTTAAGGGCTTATGCATAAATAACCATAATATTTTATTCTTTTATTTTTTTTCTCCTTTGCACAGGTAACTCCTCCGGCTTCGGCTCCGCCTCCTCCTCCTACGCATCACATTTATGCTACGGCATTTTTGATTTTGAAATGATGGCCGTGGTTACAAAAGGAGGGAGGCTGCCTTGCACTGTGAGACACCGCCCCACTCCACCACCGTGTACTCCATTCCACCACCATGGTCTCCAAGGTCGAGCTCCACCACACCGTGGGCTGGCAAGGTGACAACCCACCGCGCCAAGCCGGTGGACTCGTGCCAACACCGTGAGCGTGTGTCCCTAGCCACTCTTCCATCACTGTGCCTCACCAGAATCAACATCACCACCTTCACCGCCATCACCAGCAACCACCACCGCAGCTGCCGCAACTCCATGCCCTGCATTTTCATCTCCTCCGTCAGTTAAGATGTCCGGGAAGTTTCCCGGACGTCTGAAGCTTCATCCCCATGCACAACAGCAACCGACCTCTCCTCTAGCCCACGCCATCACCAGCAGCTTCTCCCCACTCCATCAGACCCACCATCGCCTCCAACCACGCATGCAGCCCGCGCGCCCCGCCAGCTGCACGCACTCGCCCGCACTTCCAGCGGTGCGCTAAAGCCCCTACCGCACACCCACAAGCCCGTGCGTACCTCCATGCATGCACCCGCACTTCGCCGCACCACCGCCCGTGTGCCCTCCAGCTGCACTTCCGCCCGCACGCCCTCCAGCCGTGCGCGTAAAGCGCGCTGCACTTCCACCGCACTCCCAGCACCGCGCCGTCGATGCTTGCAGCGTGCAGCCAGAAGCATCCAGTAGTAGCAGCTACGGCCTTCAACGCTTGCAGCGTGCGGCCTGCAGCACGCAGCAGCAGCTGCGGCCGAGCTCAGCCGCACCCGCGTGCGTCACACGGCCTGCGAGTTCACCGCGTGAACCACCTTCAGCAGCCACCAAAACCTACCTCCACCGTACCTCCATCTGGCCACCTCAGGGCGCCTCGCACTTCGCCGCGACCGCCATCACGGAGCCCTCAGTTTAGAGATCCTCCTCCGAGCTTCACACCTCCGGCCATTCCCTCCTCCTTGCGCACGGACAAGGGGAAGAATTTCCCCTGTTTTGCTACAGTAAATCCTCTATTAATATTTACATTATGTGCCATTGTCAACTTTTATTATTATTTTATTAAACTGCATTGCAAAATATATCCTTTAGTTCAAAATTGCCATTTCAGCATATTCTCTTGATGTTTTCTTAATCTGAAGGCAGATTTGGCTCGATTTCTCAACGAAACTAACTGTGAACATATGTTTTTAACCGGTGCGAGTTTAAATATGTCATTGCCTCCCTGTGGACACGACTCGCTTCTAATTGAGTGGTTATATTAATTGTTGATTAGTCAATTTTTCCACCACATAGAACTACAAACGATGCGTCATTTTATGTGACAAATGACTTTAAAAGCGAACAATCGACTCATCACAGGGCACGTCCTCCCATGCATTTCAGACATCTGGACAGCTTACCAGACGACCGGAAGCACTCCCAAACGACTGGAGGAAAGGTCGGACGTCTAGAGCTGGGTCCAGACGGTCAAGTAGGGATTCTGGACATCTGAAGTCGACGCAGGAACCTGAGGTGAGACCCTAGTTACTCTTAAGACATCTGGACCTTGTGTCAGACGTCTGATTTAGGTTTGCAGTCTTGTTTTTGACTCGTTTAGGATCCGTTTGAGGTCTGTTTTACGCAAACAAGATATCTGTAGTTTCCTTGTGAGTTTCTCTACATGTTAGAAAGCCATATATACTGTTCTAAACATTCCATTGTGGTATGTTCCTTGGTAGAGGATTTCGATCTGTTGCTTATTCAGGGCCTACAGAGGCATGTGAGCCTACCGTTCGAGCTCCCAATACTCCTGGATTGTCTGGTAGAGTGGTTTCCCTTGTTTTAATTATAAAAACATGAATGCATATGTGAAATTAGATAACTAGAAACCTAGGATGTGGCATGAATCCTAGGACGAGAACTACTTGCACTATTGTATGCGTGTTTAAGATTGCAGTCATAAATAAATGAATAGAAATGTAAATAGCTGCCTGTTAATAAATACGAGCTGCCTGTGAAATATGAAATGCCTGTGCTAGTTAGCAGTACCTGTGATATAACTTGTTGCATATGTAAATTGTGGAAATACAAGCTACATGTGTATAATATGAGAATGGAAATGAGAATGATGAAACCTGGTATGGAACAACATGGTGAATACGAGCATGAACCCTACAGAGAATTAGGAGTAGAGCTCCTGTAGATAAATGGAATGGATCTGGAAATGTGAGTGGGAAGTGTGCTGGTCCTTGAGTATATGGTACCAAGGAGAGAGACTGTCCCCTGTTTAGTGTAGAGCAGAGCTAACTGCCCTTGGGTTGGGACCCAGGATTAGGATTGGCCACTCTACACCGACTTCTTTGGCCCTCGCTTACACTATACCGGGGAGATCTACTAGTGTAGGGAGAGAGCTAACCACCCCACGGGACCCAGGGTTCAGCTAGCCATCCTACACCGATTTGTTAGGCCCACTGGGTAAACCGAGGTAGTCAGACGAGGTTGTGCGGACTGTAGAGGGACGAGACCCCTGTTTGGTTCTGAGGGGCTAGACCCCTAATACTAAGAGGGCTAGGCCCTATACTGTTCCGTGCTGTACTTTGGGTATACCCGCTAGCGGAAACGACTGATCGCGTGCCAGTGCGAGGTAGCTACCCGTGCGCTTATCATGCATGCCGTAATCACTGCTACGTCTGTCTATGACCTCGGGGTGGTTGACTGGGTGTACAATTGCCACGGGAGACTCTCCCGGCAAGGAGAGCACCACGTGTGCCTTCTACTCTTCGGAAAAGACTACTATCAAGATCGTTCCCACGAGGAACATACGAGATTAAGAAAGAGATCTGAAAAGTAAACCAATGGATGAAAAAGAATGACTTGTAAAACAAATAATTGGAAAAGATAATTTACCTGTTAGCCTTTACTGCTTTTGTTAGTTTGTTACCACTTTACTCAGCATTCGCTAACTCTGTTTTACTCGTACCCCATTACACGTCTAGGAGTTGAGTAGCTCGAGTGATAACACTGCATTGTATAATGCTAACTCTGCCAAAAAGGGACGGTCTTAAAGTTAAAATGCACAGAGGATACATCATAAATAGGAATAGATGCATCACATGCATTACACATCAAGATTGCTTATAATGCATTATTAACGGCCATGTGTACAAGTACATGTCAAAATAGGCCTTAGATGAGCGATCGGACCGCACGGATGGATCCAGAGCGACGAACGGAGTCTAACGAACTCGAAATCGGCCAAATCCGACATCCGAAGCTCCCACAAATGACCCAAAAAGTTCTGACCATTGATCTGATGATCAACAGTCGTAAGGTGGCCACGTGGCAGCATCAGTAGCGTCCCCGCCCGCCGCACGACAAAGCCCCATCGTAAAGATCTAACGGCAGCCATCCGATCTTCATAGAACGGCTGACGAATGGCGAAGGAACACGACCATCCGCCCCTGCAGCACAACGGTTGCGCCCCCGCACGAAGCTATCGCGGGTTCAAATTGCTTATCACGCCTCATCAGCTGATTTCACCCACGCGCTCAAATTCAGCCTCCCGATCTCCATCGAGCGGCCTCTATAGTGCTACGCGGCGCACCCACAGACGTCGATCTTCCACATGTGCGCCTACGCCGGTCAACGACGCCCGCGCTCACGCGCACTTGAGGCGCAATCCAAGCGCGCCCTTCGCAAGATGTCAGCCGTCCGATCTGCGATCGGATGGCCCACAGCGCGCACGCACAGATCAACATGAAGAAGCACGGGCGCGCGCGTGAGACCGCTAGGAAGGAAGCTTCACCGACGCTTTTAGCATGGGTTTAGCGACGTCCCAGACGTCACTAAAGCCCATACTTAAAATAGAAGCATCTTCTTACTATATAAACCCCTCCCAACCACCCATGTTAAGCATTCAATTCACCTTGCAAGTGTTGTAACACCCTCGTAGCCCCCTTTAGCCTCTCTTGTAGTCAACGGAGTCGACGAGTCGCCGACGGAGCCTCCTTCCACCGCCGTGGCCACCTCGCCATCTCCCCCCTCTCTCTTTCCTTCCCTTTAATCTAGCTTTACTTCCTTTTTAGTCAATCATTTAGCTACCGTTGTATCTGTAAAACTTAATTTGCATGTTTCATATAATGTTGATGTTATTCTCCATCTTGCTTTGAGTAATTGCTATGATTTAAAAGACTCTAACCCTACTCTCTCTCTTTCTCTCACTCTTTCTCTCTCTCACTCGTTTTTCTACCACGTCTTCTCGCAAGCAAACAACTCGCTATCTCTGTGACATTAAGTGACAAAGAAAATCCAATTTTTATGCCTTCCTGTGATCGACACTCGGACTCACGTCCGTTTCTTCTTTTAAAACCGATGTTGCGAGCACGAACTATAACGATCCTTTCAAATAAACACGTCTTTCGCACGTTAGTTTTTGGCGTCGTTGCCGGGGAGGCAACGGATTTATTTTGTCACTTCCATTTTACATCCATGCTCACATCATCTAACGCAATTTCTCCTTTTACTTGATGGTTGCAGGAATTCGGCGCTTGGACAGCGAAGTAGTGCAACTCATGACAGTAAAGATGGAGTAAGCGCAACAAGGATCGATCGTGAGTAATTCTTCACCCGTGGTTGTTTGCTTACCTAAAAAATCTAAAAAAATTATAAAATCAAAAAAAAAAATTGGCGTGGTGCATGATTACTTGATCCACATCCTTAACACATCACCTAACAGAAAAATAATACACTCTAACATTCTTAATGACCTAAGCTTTTTGGAGTGTTCTTTTTGAGTGGTGTTTGCAAAGCCACCGTGAATTGACATGGGCCGCACCACTCAACCCTAAAATCAACTCATCTGATAGTAGTTGCATGAACACTAGGATGAACACTCTAGGGTTTTAGAGCCTCTTCACATCAAAGGAAATCTACCCTCACCAATTGTGTGCAAAACTTGGCGTGCCCACTTGAAACTTGTCTGAAAACATTAAGGCACGTCAACCCTAAAAGACATAAAAGTAAGGACAAACATTAAAAGATACCACATCTTAAAAAAATCCTTGCTTGAAAACCATGTTTTGATAGGAGCACACACACTGGAATTGGAAAACTAAGAGGCACCACCCCAATCAACGCCTCATCACATAACCCAAGCACAAGCACAATCCTAACCCCTTTTAAAACAGAGTAGACGTGCCCTAGGTAGGACTGGGTTAAGTCTCAAGAGACGTGGTTTTGTTCGCTGGGCACTTGGCTTTCATTCCCTTAGTAAAATCTGGTGACTAAGCTGCGGGGAAGTGTCAAACGACCGCGGTTGTGGGGTCTATGGAACCGGCGGTGCAAGCCAAAGGAAGAACCTTCCCTACAATCCTCTCGTAATCAACCTAGTCAGATTAGCTTTGGGAAGGGAAGTCCAATGCTTACGGACTTGATCACCCCTTTGAGATTTCTAGGTCCCCTAAGGAATACACCATAAGGACTAGGCTTGTTTGCTTGGTTGTACACACACACTTCTCGCATCTATCGCTCTCCGCATCCCCTCCTATTCTTCTCTAGTGTATGCACGGGAGACGATCACTTCATCCTGAGTTGTTTATTTTGGTATAGGAATCCAGGCAACCTGATTCTGCTAGAGCCATGGCTGAACCTAGAGTAGATGAAGTTGAGGACTAACCCCCACCAGACATAGTGGCCATTATCCAGGCCCAGATCAATGCAAACCACCGGCTTCAGCAACAACAAATCCACACCATCATGCAAGCCATACATCGGTTGTAGAACTCACAGGGGCAACCACCACCACCTTTCCAAGGCCCACAAGGGCAACCGCCACTTGATCCACCACCATTCCAGGACCAACCAAGACCCCTCCGCGACTTCTACAATCCTTCCGCTATTCGAGTCGAGCTGCACCTTAGGATCCCCGAAGGGGGAGATGATTTTGAGCTGAAACCAAATGTCCTAAGTCTAATTCAGAGCCACTTCCATGGAAGCTCAAATGAGGACCCCTTACAACACCTAGAGGATCTTGACTGGATCGCTCGGACTGTGAAGCCTAGGAACATTAGCCTTGACATTGTTTTGATTAAGATGTTCCCCTTCTTGCTGAGAGACAAAGCATCTCACTAGCTTAGAACCCTAAGTAGACCCATCATCACATGGGAAGAATTGAGACATGCATTCTTAAAGAAATTCTTCCCTATAGGAAAAACCAATGCCCTCAAAAGAGCCATTACTACCTTTACACTCTAGGGCGGGGAACAGTTCCATGAGGCGTGGGAAAGATTTAATGAACTATTGAGGAAATGCCCACACCACGAAGTACCAAGGTGGCAATTGGCCTAGATCTACCACGATCTGGACAGCAACCTATGGAACTTCGTCGATGCCTCATGCAGGGGAACTTCCTAAACAAAGTCGAGGAGAGCGCATTTGAGCTTTTTAAGTTTATGAGCGAAAATTCGCTCAACAATGCCTCCATGACCCAGTTTAGCCGATCCAGTCAACCCCGTGGTGGGATTTATGAGGTACAAGCAAATTCTGGGATGGTTGACATGGATATCATTGCCAAGAAATTGGATCGAGTGGAATTGGTGGATAAAAAGATAGATGAGCTACTGAAGCAGACCAGGAACCCATTATAGACCTTCTCCCTAGCAAAGGGAGCTCACAATGTTGACCTGGTCTAGCCCCTAAGCCAAATGAACCTGGAACAACCCCTGACCACGTTCCAAGGAGGGACCTTTGCTCCCTCAACCCTTGATTACTCTCTTCCCTCCTCCTTAACATCTGCTATCATTGAAGATGTACAGGCTATCCAAGGCTATTCCAAACCTGACCCCTTCTCCAACACTTACAACACCGGCTGGCGTAATCACCCAAACTTTGCTTGGATAAACCAGAAACCGCCTCAATTCCAAAACCATCCAAGGCCAAACCACCAGTTAGACCCCCATACAATCCGAATAGGGCAGCCCCTCCCCCACAAAATCAAATGGACACCTTGATAAAGATGATGGTTGAAATGAACCAAAAACATTAGGAGGAAATGGCTTTAGTAAAGGGGCAATTAAGCCAGCTATTGGACTGCAAACAACAGGGATCCCTGCCTTTTCAGCCACAACTGAACCCGCGAAACATGATTAACAGAGGCCCTAATTCGCAAGGGTTCCAAGGCAATCCTGGGCAGGCTCACATGGTCCAGCCAACCCCACAAACCCTCCTGGGTTTGGTGCTTCTTCGTCCTCATCTTCTCAAGGATCAACCCATGGTCCCAATGCCTCTGCAAATGCGGTAACCTTAAGAAGCGGCACCAAAACCCAGGATCCCAAATGGTCGACTCTTCTCGAGACTTCACCTTCTGAAACACCCGACTCAGAAGAAGCACAGGAAAAACCCAAGGGCCCAGAAATAGATCCTATCCACATTCAAGCACCATATCTCGAGGCCTTGGAGACAATCAAGAAGAAGAAAAGTGTTGTGGAAACTGAGGAGCTTTTGGAGATCTTTAAGCAGGTTCAAATTAATATTCCGCTCCTCGAATCTGTCAAGCACATTCTAGCTTGCGCCAAGTTCCTAAAGGATGCCTGTACACCAAGACGTAAGCCAAGACCTCAAGCACCTAGGAAGGTTGTGCTCTTAGAGTAAGCAAGTTTCGTGATATCAAGCAACCTTCCGCTCAAGCGAACTAACCCAGGAGCACCCCTGATATCCTGCAATATCGAGGACATGACATTTGATAGAGCACTCCTGGACTTAGGTGCTTCCATCAATCTAATTCCGACAACCCTATACCACCAATTTGAATTCGGAGAGTTGACACCCACACCTATTACCATCCAATTGGCTGATAGATCTGTGAAAACCCCAAAGGGGGTTGTCAAGGGTGTAATTGTGCAAGTCAAGGACTTCTAGTTTCTAGTTGACTTTTTGGTGCTCGACATGGAAGTCCCTGAACATCTACAGAACACACCCATCATCCTTGGCAGACCCTTCTTAGCTACGGCTAAGGCAAACATCGATTGTGACACAGGATGCATGAAAATCACCTTCGGAGACAAGAAAATGCAGTTGGATATCTTCCAAGCGACCAAGCCTTTTGATTGCGACTGTATCGAGGAACACGATCCCGTGGAACCTTTGGTCGAGGAATGCCTCACCCTTAGTTCTGTCTCAGACTACCAATCCTATAACAACTGTTCTGACCCATCACCATCTATGCCCATGGACCTCTGAAGGGCTGATTACCATCAACCAACACCATTTGAGGAAATTGATGTTGATCAACTCCCACCTTTCCCCTTTCCATCAAACATTGTGCCACCCACACCTAAATTGAAGCCGCTACCCGAGAATCTCAAGTATGTCTTCCTAGGACCTGACCAGACCTTCCCCGTAATTATCAATGCCAACCTAACTAAAGATCAGGAATTTAGATTGACAGCAACCCTATCAGAACATAGGGCTGCCATTGGCTGGACTATTTCAAACCTAAGAGGAATTAGCCCCACCTATTGTACCTACAAGATCTACCTAGAAGATGGGGCACGACCCTCCCATTAGATGCAGAGACGGTTAAACCCAAATATGCGGGAGGTCGTTAAGAAGGAAATTATCAAATGGCTTGATGCCGACATCATCTATCCCATCTCTGATAGCCCCTGGGTGAGCCCCACTCAAGTGGTTCCGATGAAAGTCGGGCTCACCGTTGTCACCAATGAACGTGGCAAATCCATCCCCACCCACACCACCACCGCATGGCGGGTGTGTATTGATTACAGGAAACTCAATGAAGCAACCAAGAAGGATCATTTCCCCTGCCATTCATCGACCAGATTCTTGAAAGATTGGCAGGGCAAAAATATTTTTGTTTCCTGGATGGATATTCAGGATATAACCAAGTAGCAGTTACTCCTAAAGATCAAGAGAAGACCACATTCACTTGCCCGTACGGCACGTTTGCATTCCATCGTATGCCGTTCGAGTTATCCAACGCACCCGCTACCTTTCAACGTTGCATGCTAGCCATTTTCTCAGAAATGGTGGGTGAATACTTTGAGGTCTTTATGGATGATTTCTCTGTATTTGGGAATTCATTCGACCATTGTTTGAGCAACTTGGAGAAAATCCTAAAACGATGTATCGAGGTTAATTTGGTGTTAAGTTGGGAAAAGAGCCATTTCATGATTCAAGAAGGAATCGTCCTCAGTCACATCGTATCACATAGGGGCATTGAGGTGGATCGGGCTAAAGTTGATTTGATTTCCAAACTTCCTCCGCCTAGCTCGGTCCGGCAGATCCGTTCATTCCTTGGACATGTTGGCTCCTACCGGAGGTTCATCGAAGACTTCTCCAAGCTTTCCAAACCCTTGACCAACCTTCTGGCCAATGACGCCCTATTCCACATGACCTCTGATTGCATCTAGGCTTACCACACCCTCCGGGACTTAGTCTCCAACGCACTTGTACTTCAGCCCCTGGATTGGTCCCAAGACTTTAAGATCATGTGTGATGCATCAGATTTTGCAATAGACGCCGTCTTGGGACAAAGACAAGATAAGAAACCCATGGTGATCTACTACGTGAGCAAGATGTTGGACGAGGCCCAACGAAATTATACGGTTACAGAGAAAGAACTGCTCGCTGTAGTTTTTGGACTTGAAAAGTTTCGATCTTACCTACTGGGATCCCACGTGACCATCTATATGGACCATTCAGCCATCCGACACCTATTAGCTAAAAAGGATGCGAAGCCCAGGCTCATCAGATGGATCCTGGTCTTGCAGGAATTTGACCTGGAAATCCGCGACAAAGCCGGATAAAAGAATGTAGTGGCTGACCACCTATCGAGACTCCACCCAGACCACATTGGGCCCTCCCTACCTTTATCAGACACCTTTCCCGATGAGCACATTCTGGCTATGCAAGACAAGAAACTACCTTGGTATGCTAACTATGTCAACTACCTAGTTGTAGGTCAGACCCTGCACAGCTGGTCCAGACAGCAACAGGATAAGTTCTTGGCCGAGGCCAAGCATTATTTCTGGGATGATCCCGTGCTGTTTCGCCTCTGTGCCAACCAGATCATCAGGAGATGTATCCCTGAGGATGAAGTTCAGAGTATACTATCTTTTTGTCACGACCAGGCTTGTGGTGGCCCCTTCTCGGGAAAGAAAATGGCTACAAAGGTTCTGCAGTCCGGATTTTACTAGCCTTCCTTATTAAGGATGCACACAATTTTGCTAAGACTTGCTCTCGCTGTCAGACGCTGGGGACCATGACTAGAAAAGACATGATGCCCCTCCAGCCCATTTTGATTGTCGAGATCTTCGATGTTTGGGGTATTGATTTTATGGGCCCCTTCCCACCATCCAACAGTTTTGAGTACATCTTAATCTCAGTAGACTATGTCTCTAAATGGATTGAAGTCGTCACCACCCCCTGATGTAATCATAAGGTTGTCATGGACTTTGTTAAGTAGAACATCTTTTCCTGGTTTGGAATACCAAAGGCCATGATCAGTGATGGTGGAAGTCATTTTATCCACATCCAATTCCATGCCCTACTCAGAAAATACGGGGTTAACCACCGCATTGCTACCCCATATCATCCGCAAACAAATGGGCAGACCAAGGTCTCAAACAGGCAGATCAAGAATATTCTACAAAAAACTGTGAGACCTGACAGGAAGGACTGGTCCGCACGACTGGATGATGCACTGTGGGCATATCGGACCGCTTTCAAGACCCCAATCGGCATGTCGCCTTATCTTCTGGTCTTTGGCAAAGCTTGCCACCTTCCTATCAAGTTGGAACACTGGGCTTACTGGGCCGTCAAGCAATGTAACATTGATCCCCAGTTAGCCGGTGCACAGAGGACGCTCCAACTCTTCAAGCTCGAGGAAATTCGTCGGGACGCTTTTGAGAATAGTCGACTATACAAGGAGAAAATGAAAGCCATCCATGACCGACTCATCCATAGAAAAACCTTTAAGCCTAATCAGCAAGTTTGGCTTTTTGATGGTCGTCTAAAACTCTTTCCAGGGAAGCTCAAGTCCAAGTGAACAGGACCATTTAGGGTGGTCAAGCCCTACTCCAATGGGGCAGTTGAAATCGCAGATCCAAATACTGGGCACACTTTCACAGTCAATGGCCAGAGATTGAAACACTTCCTCACCCAGGTTCCCCCAAAGGAGGTTGTCACCCTCATTAAGGGATGGCATGAAGCACCGCCCAGCTGGAGGCATTAAACTCAGCGCTTCCCGGGAGGCAACCCAGAAGATTCTGACTGATTTGGTATTTTACTTCACTCAGGTAATATCTTTTTGCCCCTATGCATCCATGTATTTGTCAATGAGGACATTGTCCAGCTTAAGCATGTGGGGTGGTAAATTGCATGATTCTGAGTTCATTTAATCAATCTGAATAGAATAAAATAAAATAAAAAAATAAATAAAATTGAATTTAAGAAGAAAAACTTAGGCATTAGAAATTTTTCAATAGTGGGTAATAATACGGAAAGAACCTAAACACTTAGACTTTTCAGGCCTTCAGGCTTAATCAGCCCTGGTGTCTGTTAAAATATGGATTTAGCTTCAAATCTTTGCAACCTTAATCTATTCTAATTCACCAACTAAATAAGGTGATAAGTATACGACTTATCAACTCACCCTCTAACTCAGAAGGACTTTTAGTCTAAGCATCTGCACACATTTTTGCACAAACTCACTCCTCAGAGATTCTGACAGAAATTGGGTAGCTAATGAACTTTCTAAGGTGGTATAGCTGGTAAGTTGTCATGGGTAACAGCCCATTGGTAGGTTGTCTAGAGCCCAGCCACAGGACCACCTTCTTTTTATTGCGTCTAGGTAAATTTGAGATCGGGGAAGCCACCTACCAAAAAAAAAAAAAAAACAAGAAGAAGAAGAAAGAGAACAAAATAAACCACACTTCATCGCACGAGTATGGCTGGCAAGTGATCGTGGGTAACAGCCCATTGGTCGGTTGTCAAGAACCCAGCTCAGTAAATGCACAAAAAGAACCAAAACACTTAAGGAAGATGCGAGGAAGTAGAGCAAGCCGGGGAGATATACACTGGAAAAATCCTTGTGTTGACCCCGAGTAAAACAAATGTAGGGAGAAAGCTACCGATCGAACAAATACACCTTTAGGCAAAACATTTCCTTTTCCGGTCACTTAGGGGCGTAGAAATCCGAAGTCTGTCTAAATTACCATTGAGTAAGTCTATCATGATCTTCACACCAAGATGCTTAGCACTTATAGTTTTTTCTAAGTTTTGGGTGAGTTGGGTAGCCGTAAAAAGTTACCAACACACTCTTAACTCCAAAAATCTAAAAATAAGAAAAGATGAAAAAAATATATATACATGCCTTAAAGCAAGGATTCAGGCGATTCATATTTTGCCAGACACCCGAGTGCTGCTTAGTCCCTATAGATCAAGATCTTAGTATATTTCCTCCTATTGACAAGTAACGAAATGTCTAAGTAATTACTTCTTGAATTCTGACGGAGAATAATGGCTAGAATAAACCTTGCTAGGGACTAGCAAGGTGTAAGCATGGGGGTATGATAACACTACATTGTACAATGCTAACTCTGCCAAAAGGGGACGGTCTTAAAGGTAAAATGCACAGAGGATACATCATAAATAGGAATAGAAGCATCACATGCATTGCACATCAAGATTGCTTATAATGCATTATTAACGGTTATATGTACAAGTACATGTCAAAACAGGCCTCAGATGAGCGATCAGACCGCACGGATGGATCCAAAGCGACAAACGGAGTCCAACGAACTCGAAATTAGCTAAATCTGACATCCGGAGCTCCCACAAATGATCCAAGAAGTTCTGACCATTGATCTAATGATCAACGGTTGCGAGGTGGCCACGTGGCAGCATCAAGAGCGTCCCCACTCGCCGCACGGCATAGCCCCATCGCAAAGATCTAACCGCAGCCGTCCGATCTTCATCGAATGGATGACGAATGGCGAAGGAGCGCAACCATCCGCACCCGCAGCGCAAACGTCGCGCCCCCGTCCCCAAACTAAGCGATCGCGGGTTTGAATCGCCCACCGCGCCTCATCAGCAGATTTCGCCCGTGCGCTCAAATTCAGCTGCCCGATTGCCATCGAGCGGCCTCAGTAGTGCTACGCGACGCACCTGCAGACGTTGATCTTCCACGCGCGCGCCTACGCAGGTCGACGATTCCCATGCTCATGCCTGCTCACGCCGATCTCACGCTCACGCGCGTTCGCAATATGTCAGCCGTCCGATCCGCAATCGGATGGCCCACAGCGCATGCGCATGGATCACGCATGAAGAAGCGCAGGCACGCGCGTGAGACCGCTGGGAAGGAAGCTTCACCGACACTTTTAGCATGGGTTTAGCGACGTCCCAGACATCGCTAAAGCCCATACTTAAAATAGAAACCTCTTCTTCCTATATAAACCCCTCCCAACCACCCATGTTAAGCATTCAATTCACCTTGCAAGTGTTGTAACACCCTCCTAGCCCCCTTTAGCCTCTCTTGTAGTCAACGGAGTCGACGAGCCACCGACGGAGCCTCCTTCCATCGCCGTGGCCGCCTCGCCATCTCCCCTCTCTCTCTCTCTCTCTTTCCTTCCCTTTAATCTGGCTTTACTTCCTTTTTAGTTAATCATTTAGCTACCGTTGTATTTGTAAAACTCGATTTGCATGTTTGATATAATGTTGATGCTGTTCTCCATCTTACTTTGAGTAATTGCTATGATTTAAAAGACTCTAACCCTACTCTCTCTTTCTCTCACTCTTTCTCTCACTCACTCGTTTTTCTACCACGTCTTCTCTCAAGCAAACAACTCGTTATCTCTATGACATTAAGTGACAAAGAAAATTTGGTTTTTACGCCTCTCTGTGATCGACACTCGGACTCACGTCCGTTTCTTCTTTTAAAATCGACGTTGCGAGCATGAACTATAATGATCCTTTCAAACAAACACGTCTTTCGCACGCCACTGAGTCATCGGCTGCAGAGGGTGCTGGGCCCAGTCGAGCCCAGCAGTAGTTCCTGTTTTTGTTGTACTTCCTTTGCTAGTGAGTTAGACTATTGTTACCGCTTTTGTTATGTACTTTTTTCTACTTTACTGTTATGGTGGTGATATGTACCGTTAGCAGCCTTTATTTCCTTTACTGCTTGTACTCTTTTACTATTAGTTACTTAGTATGGTGAATGTGATTTACTTTCCTGCTTTTTGGTTATTTCTTGTTGTACGACTGGGTCTTGGGATTAGTCAAGTCGAGCCGGTCTCGGATCCTGTAGGGATTCGAGAATCGGGTCGTAACAAATAATTAGTATATATATGTATCTAAGCTAATAATTGGTGATCTAAATCACCATTATTTTGTCTTAGACATCTTTTTGCTTCATTAAACTCTTGATATACTCATGTTCTACATTGAATATCATTTGAGTAGATTGTTATTTATTAAATATCATAATTCTTGGCTTAATTATTGTGCTCATTTTTATTTTGATTAAGATTAGCGCATGAATGCAATACTTGTTCCCAGTAAACGACCTCGGGCTTCATTTCTAGATATTCGAGTTATAAATTATATTTGTTGTTCGATCGATTGAGGATTTGAACTACGACGACGATAATATAAACCTTTAATAGATCATTTCAACAAAGAGGAACATTAGATTAGGATGTTTTGTGTTTTGTGAGCTCTGATTTCGATTTGCGTGTATTGAGATTTATCCTACGTGATTTGCAAAGGGTAGGAGATTAAGTTTCCATGTATTGAAATCTTGAAATGAATTTACATCTTACACTGTCTATAATGTAAGATGGAAGTCAGGTCAAGCTTTCAATGTTTTTGAGAGATAAATTTGGTTTTCAAGATAATTAGAAGAGATTTGAGATGAGTTTCATGAGTTTCAACCACTCATTTTAGATATGGGCAGTAATTTTATAGCTTTGATCTAAGATGGGATCTAAATTTCAAAGGAGTTTTGATGAAGATTTCAATGTTCGGATTTAATTTTTAAGTGAATTTAAAACACGATCAGGTTTTAGAAAATGGTTTGAACAAGTGATTTTTGGTTTAATTCTCCCATATCATCACATAAAAGGCTTCATGGTAGCTACATTGATTGGGAGTAAACTCTGATTTTAGTGGATCTGAGGATTTTTAGAGCTTGAGGACACCCAGCTTTAGGTGTTACTTTCTGTAGAGGTGTTCAAGGCTGTCAATCAATCCTGATTTAGTATTATGGCATTTGAATGAGATGCTAAAGTAGATGTAGCAGTTGCAGCAGCTCTTGTTGCTAAAATTGTGCAACAACCACTGTTGGATGGGGAATTAAAGTGAGAATGAGGATTTGAGGGAAACATTCATGCATTGTAATGATAGAACAATGTATGTAAGCATTCATGTACTAGTAGTTGAGTTAAATCTGATTGGAATTGAGTGTATTTCAGGTTTAAAATTCTTTTGCCAGCTGCTTTTACAGTGCTTAACTGTCCAACACTGAATTTTAAGGAAATTTGGGATGAAAATCATATTTTATGGTTAAACATGTTGTTTATACTGTGTTTGATAGATCTGAGTGTTTAAGTTACATTCTCAACCCTCAAACCCACTTAATGCGTAAGGTTTCACTTTAAACACTCATTCAAGACCTAAATTGGGTTAGATTGTAAGATAACTAAAAGGCATAAAAAAATCATAAAAAAATAAAATAAACTTGTCTTAAGTAAGATCATGTATTTTTCTAGGTGTTCGTCAAATTTCAAAGTAATCCGAAGACTCATCTTAGTAGAATATACCAGCCGACGGTTCAGTCTACTTTGGAATTTAATAAAAGAACCAAATTAAATACACCAAAAAGAAACTATTCATCTCTCATCTCATTCTTTCTATCTCATTCCCTATCTCTATTATACATATAAAAACCATAAAAAAAAATCCAAAAATACAGAAAAATACTATTGTATATTGTAACTACTAGTGTATTTATACTTATAAATATAATTTAATACTAAGTATACATTGTAAAATATGTAAATAATATACATAAATAACCTATAAATGTATGCTATATATTTAATTAAGTACTTAAGATGATTTATTATATATATAACTTTATATTATAATTATATATTAATTTATATTAACTTAAAATTATATTATCCTAGGTAATTATAAAAACCTACGTATATGTCTATAACCATAATTAATACTATACAAACGTATTTAACTAATTAATATATATTGTACCATACCTGTAAATTAATTTAATTATGTATTTATTGTAAATAATTAAGTTACTAAGTTAATTAGGTAAGTTATTAACTTAAAATAAAATAAATTAGTAAATCAAGTTGATACTAAAGTAATTTATCATGTACTCTTGTATAATATTATTTTAAGTATGTTTGACCTATTTTTAATGTATTTATATCATATTACAATATTTATAACTTAAATATGTATATATCTATTTAAAACATGCATATAAATGTAATAAATTAAAATAAAGACTTTAAAATAAATTTAAAATGTGTAATAAATAATTTATTATATAAATTAACTCTGAATAAAGTCAATTTCATGATTAAGTTAACAATTTATACTTTAATTAAGAAATTAATCCTTAAATTAACATGTACAAATTCCTAACTTTAACTAATTTTAATATATATATAAATTACTTATTTTTGTAAATTAATTATATAATTATGTAGACATATATTAGGGCTTTAAAAATATGTAATTTATTTATATTTTAGAATTAATTATAGCCCTCAAATCGAGGGCCAAAATCACGCAATCGAAACTAAATGCTGCGCTAAGATGCGTTGAATCTTCTGCCAAAGTTAGTCCCACATCATGGACGCAAAAGCAGATGGTGCAATTTAAGAGGAATCTTGCTCTGAGGTTTCTCAATCGTCAGCGCTCAATGCACATATATCCCATGCCATCCCCTTTCTCCTGATCTCAAGCATATATGAGCATATTTGTAACAATGCTAGGCCGGGGGCCATGCACTGTAGCTGAGCTGTGTTAGGCTTGATATTAGGCCTAAATCAAATCAAATCAAATATACACCTAATTAAACTAGGGTCGATTCATAATAGTGATATGGTCCTACCCCTATAGAGTGTTGTGTTTCCCACGAACCAGACCGGCTCACCCATTAAAAATCAAAATTTTAGTTTAAGTCGAACCGAAGTGAAGAGGGAAAGGAGAGTTAAAAAAATTCTAAGTGTTGAAAGAAAAGAAGAAGAGAGTGAGTTATGAGAGCTAAAATCAGCTAAGTATTGAGTGATGCCCCAGAAGTGTTGTGTGTGTGTGAATACATATATATATATATATAGTATATGTATAAATAGTATAAATATAATACATATACTGTATACATATGTATAGTATATAAGTAATTGTATATGTGTATATATAATTAGTTTAGAAAATATATGGTATAAGTATATATATATAGCTTTTCTAAGGCTTTAGTGACATCTATATCCATCACTGTAGATAGCATATATGTTAGTATAAATAGTTTTTTTTGCCTTATAGTTTGTGCATATGTTTTATAAGGCTATAGTGACACATATATATGTCACTATATATATAGTATAACTTAGTATAGTGCATATTAATAGCTATGTTTGTACCTATACCTAGGTATTGTCTAGTATAGTATATATAACTAACATAGAGTAATCGAAGTAGTTTTTCATGCCTGATTGGTTGTAAATATGTTTAAGGCATTATAGTTAGAATTAACTAATTCTTTTATACATAATCAACACATTCATTCATTAATTGATTCATTGATTCGTGTTATAAATAAAATTGACATTTTTGGACATAGGGAGTTATGTATATCAATAACTACCTCCCAGCAAATGACCTGGAATATACCAGTAAAAATTAAGTAAATAAATGAAATGATGTGACATCTATTTGCATTGTAACAAATATACTACAACAATAACACTTAAAACATTATTTTTATTGCAACATAATTGTAGCGCATCACACACCCCACAACCATGACAACCACAAGGCAATGTAAAACATACAACTATTGAAGGCATAACCCCCTTTACAGTCTATGCATATATAGATACCTTTCATAGACATTTACAGTGTTGCTTTGTACAATTTATAGGGCTAAAAAAAAGCTACTACTAAGCTACACAATTATTTACATCACAACCCCCTCTCTACTAAATACATTATTTTACCTTTCACATACAAAGGAGCAAACCCAAACAGAAGTCACCATTTCTCTTAGGCCCACAAAGTGAAGAGAGTAGGGCAACATCCTGCCCTAAAAAAAAAGGAAACGAAAATGCAACATGAGCCACATGGCTCAGTAGGGTGTAAAAAGGGTATACGATGAGGAAAACCATTGAGTGAGATGTCCCAACGAGTAGGCATCCCCTTCAATGGGCAAAATTTTTGAATACTTTCCTCTTGTTCTAGTTTGTCCTTTCCCCGCCATTCTTCCTTATCTATAAGAATATCCCATCATTCCCCTATGAATTCTATTTCGTATTTCTTCTAGTTTGGGTTGATGGTGATGGAACCTATCGCCCTCGACCCCCCTATCGCGGGGTCCAACCCTAGGTCACCTACTGGTCTAGGGGTAGTAGCTACCAATAGCTAATAGCCAGTTATTTACTGGCGTAATGACCTGAATCATCACCTTGTCATTAGGGTACTTTCATTGTGAACCCAAGGGGTTCGTGGTGCAAGAAACCTCTTCTTGCACCTCAAAGAGATTCCTCCACCCCAAATCCTCCCTCAAGATTCACCCACTATTCCTCGTAACAAAAAGTTGCCGAGCTGGTGGCTCTCAATTTTAACATGCGTGGAGACACTTGACACACATGCTAACCTCTTTACCCCAACATCTTGTCACAGGAAAAAATTGAATCCATGGCATTATCAATTCATAATTGATTCGCTTCCAAGCCAATCTTTGCCTCCGCGACATTAGGAATCCTTCCCAATCACCACAGGGCTCTAACCTAGAGTCCACTCCAATTTTCCCTGATTGCTCTCCACTGCAAGCCTCCTCGGGATCCAGGACCTTTTCCTCGAGAGGCCCACTTTGTTGTGATTTCTATTTTTGGCACATGGCAACTTGGTGCCCACCAACTAATTGTGACAAGGGTTCAACGTGACTGGTCTGTGCCCACTTCTCGAGTTAGGACCGCCACACTGGCACACCTAAGCTTGAGTCATCCAACTCAATGGGTGTGACTCACTAAGGAAGGGATTTGCTTCCCTTCGAATTATTGACGACCCTGTCAAGGTGCTTCCTAGCACCATACTCTAACTCTTGCGGGTGACACACACCGAGGACGTGTCCTATGAGCACTTATACATGCTTCAAGGCCACATTTTTATTGTTCATTTCTAGCTAATCAACTTCATCTACCGTGATCATTCTCATCGCATTAAGGGATCGAATATTGTTCTATTCCTTTGGGAAAACCATCCATTTCAACTTCACATTAGGAGTTTCAACTAAGCACACAATTTCGAGTTATGTGCACATTGGAGAAAAATTGAGCAATGCATTTTCTATTATACAATTCACTCATTTCAATTCAATCTCATATCATACTCATTGATGTTAATTCATTATTCATGTAAAGTACAGGTATAATAATACACGCAATGACTCCTTTTTAAGGATTTTTTTTGTCAAAAAGGATGGGGTTTCACATTTACATCAGCTCCTTTTTATGCAAAATAAGAAGTTCTCAAGCAAAATGAATTTGATAGGCTTCTCACATGCATCCCATGAGACCTTGCACTTGCAACCCCTCACACCACTTGCGTGCAAATTACTTGGACTGCAGCTACATTTTCCATTTTATGGCAAGTTTGAACCCAAAAGGGGTTCAAACTCATGCCAAAACCCATTATCGGGTTTCTGGAACTCCATCACCCTACTTGGGTTTTTCTTTTTTGTTCTTTTTTTCTCATGACCATCAAGCCTAGGTTTTATCTTGTTTTGAAACAAGGAAAGAAATCAAATAGAAAGGGGAGGGGACTACCCTATCTCCACGCTGCGTATCGCAAGATGTGCAATGTGACGGGGTCCAGGTAGCGAGCATGAAATCCCCTTGTGTTCCCTTCGCTTATTGCCTTTACTCTGTCCTCGGTACTACTTGGACGTTCAGCAACCCAATGAGAACACCAGCGTTCCTCGTCCAGGCTCACAGGTTCCAATGGGGCGACTCGTGCGTAGCTATAGGGACGAGGCAAAGCTGACCGGCTACTAGAGGCAGCTCAGGGGAGATGGGGTTGTGGAGTTCAGGCGTAAGGGAAAGAGGTAGAGAGGGCGAAAGGGAGATTTGAGGATTGAGAGATCGAGAGGGGGCAATGGGGAGTGAGAGAATAGAGAGGAGGGAGATCGCAGGAGGGTGTGGAATCGAGAGATCGGGAGAAAGGGAGTGCAAGAGGGATAACGTTGGGGTCAGTGGGGGAGTGTATAAAGAGAGAAAGGTTGGTGGTGGGTGGAGGCTGTGAGAGGGGTGGTCGGTGACCATTTGATTTTTCTTTTTCAATAGGCCATGATAGGCGTGAGGTAGAAGCACTAGTGGGTGAATAATTCTTAAGGTGATAAATTAATGTTAATTAAAAAAATCAGTTGGAATTTAGATTTATAAGCTAATTACATATTTATAAGCTAATCAAATCACAAATAAATCAGAACACACTACACAAGATATATAGTGGAAATCTAAAATAGGAAAAAACCACTACCTTGATCTACCAACTTAAAATTTTATCCTGAATCAATCTCGAAAAACTAATTAGTACTTATGGGATATCAAACCCTTAGTACAACCCCTCTTGATCACGTAATTAAGAGCAAAACCCTATCACTTGAGAGGAGAGGAACCCACATCCCGGGCCCTTAGATTATAAATAAGATGGATAGAAGAATGTACTTAAATAAACAAATTTTCTGCTCCAATGGATAACCTCAAAAAGATGTGCAAGTATTAATATGAAAGAGCTATTTAGGAGGCAAGAGTGAACTCCCTTGCTGTATGTGAGAGTGTAGCATAGATGGGAGAAGAAGTGGTGGATCTCCAATCAACTTGAGGTTGAAGAACAAGAGCTCTAAACTCCTCCAAGAACATCAAAATAGAGTATGAACTGAATGTGGACTTGTGAGCTTTGAAATGAGGTGAATATATGTTCTCTCTTGTCTCTAGTGACTAGGAGAGCAACAATATACATGGGGGTCTATTTTGGACTTCAAAGTAAGGACTGCTTACTCCACAATATTCAAAAATCCTCCACTCATACTTTGCTAACGGCTAATTAACATGGTCAAAACACACTTTATCTAACGTTAGGTAAAGGTGATCTAATGTTAGGTTAACTATATAACGTTAGATGCTCAGTTAGGTACAAAGTTCGCTAACTCTTAATCAACTCTTGGCTGGCACAGGACTCCAGACCTAACGTTAGTATTGGTCTATCTAATGTTATATATGTTGCCTAACATTAGATGGATAGTTAAATGCAAAGTTCGCTAAGTCTTGGACTACCCTTGAATGGCATTGGCTTCCTTACCTAATGTTAGGTATATATTACCTAACGTTAGACAACCTATCAAGTGCCTACCAAGTTATGTTTAGGGTCTTCTTAAGATCTAACATTATTTAGAGCAATACACCAGCACCTAATGACTTACTTAGATATTAATTTGGCCTATTTAGGTCAAGTGAGGTGCTCTCATGAAATTTGCATATGAGACCCCTAGGTTTGTACTAATATGAACTCTGTTTGAGGTTCTCCTTACATTCTCAAACGTATAAACTTACAACTCATTTCCTATGTTACAAAGAGACCTACTATCCACCATCTTGACAATCACGATCTCCTTCTTCTTCTTGGCTTTGAGTCTCATCATGATTTGCTTCAACATGAAAATCATTCTTACGAGATCTAGGCATAAAATCCAATTTTAATCCCAATTACTTGAGATGTTTGTTATCATCAAAACCATCAATTAAAGATAATGTAGTGCTTAATTACTTATACACCTACAGAGATCTACGTCGACATTCATGGGTTGCATGAAGGAGAAACGAGGAAGAAGAAAGAGCGAAGGAGGAGGATTGAAGAAACATGAAAATTACATCAAAAAAATCATGAGTTTTAAATATTGCAAATCATTCCTTGTGATGGGAGTCGTTGTTTTAGTTGAGATCTAACAGTTTGGATTATTTTATGCAAATCGAGGCCATCCATAAGCAAATTTAGGTGATCTAGAACTCGATCTTGGGGTTCTCGAGCATACTAGAGAGAAGAATGTCAAAAGATAGGGCTTTTGGGTGGTAATGAAATTGTAGGAAATGGATGAAAATGGTACTCCAATTAGTTTTGATCCAATGCGCCATAACATAGATAAGTGGTAAGATGGTTTTAGAAAATTTTTGAAACTCGACTAGCTGGCACGGAAAGTCCAAGACAAAATTCGAAAGAGAACACAAGAAATCAGGGTAATGTTCGAAGACACTAACTCTTCCCCTTATGTTATTGGGATGAATTAGAGCATTATACATATCAAAATATTTGAACATGGTGGTGAAGTTGGTGTAGTAGGACCTTCAATGGAACAATATGTGAGGTTGGCTATGAGTTTAGGAGACATGGTGATCCATTAGTCTAGCACCTTTGAAATTAAGATTAGGTAACCCCTATCCTCCCTTTCTTGAAAATTAACTAAGAAAAGACAATTAATATCTAAAAATACTCAAGCTACATCTTCATAGAAGGTGGGATCAAAGAAATGCATGAGTTCTTAATGATGGAAGAAATCAACAGAGCTTAGAACGTTGACAACAAAGTCCTTCCACACAATAGGACAACAATAATGAGGTTTAGGACCTTTGTAGCAGATGAACGTGTATCAAGAGGCCTCATCTTCACAATAATCAATCACTTCCATAGAAGGAGTAGCCTTCTTCGATATATGGGCCTAATAAACTCTTATTTATCATCAATCTTATGCACATTTCACAAGTAGTTCCTAAGTATTTTGCACTCACACTACAGTTTTAGGCATGCATTAGGCATACTTGCATTTTAGGATCTTTGCATGAATAAATAGGTATTTGTGATAGTTTATCTAACTTTGTGTATTTTTAGGCTTACCAAGGTATGCAAGACTCATAATCATCATCTAAACCCTGGAAGATTGAAATGAAAGGCAAACCCTAGAAGTAGAAGAAGAAGAAGAGTCCAGCTCAAGAAGCTTACAAGAGCTCTCTGAGCTCCATTCTCAACTACTGCTAGCTCCAACCAACTTGCCCTAGCTCCATTCAGCTCCATCTTAGCTTAGCTTAGCTCCACCAAGCTCTACCCAACTCCACCTATTACATTTTAGTTCAACCTCTCCAATTACATGTTTTGATGATTTTACAAAATAATAAACTTGAATAAACTACTATTTCTATTCTTGTCATAACACCATTGCAGGTTCGTAGTCCATCTCAGAATTTCATAAAGGAGGATTGGAAGATGAAGAAGTCTAGGTTTAGGTCCTATTGTACATTCTTGAACAAAGTTGTAATTTTACATTTATTGAGTCTAGATTTGTTGTAAAGAGCCCCCATCTAAATATAACATCCCTAGACTTAGGCTCACAACACTTAGGCAAAACTTAGAAATAAAACCTAACTCGCAAAAAATTCATTCCCAGATGTCTGATATTGAAAGTTAAGTTGTCTAATGTATGTATTAGACGACTAAATGCCATGTGCAATGACTTAAGGGCTTTGAACCTTCAGGCCTTAGACGACCAGACACTATAACTAGACGACAGCACACCATCACAGGCATTTGACCACTCCTTTAGTTGTCTAATAACCTGACCGTTGAGCTTTAACAAAACAAAATATACGCAAGCATAAGAGGAATATTTTTTTATTATTCACAGACATCTGGACATGCCTCCAGATGTCCAAAATAGGACCGTTGCACCTAAAATCACTTAATGAAAACTTTGTAAGATGTAATCATTATTTTGGATTTACAAGAAATCCAAAGCTCGAGGTCATCGTGACTTTCAGTTGTCCAGAACCATTGTTAGGCATCCAGTTAGACGTTTGACCTCCATACACTAGAACCCTATTTGGATCTGGTCTAATCCAGAAACAAACCTACATAAAATTAGATGTCCCAAAATTTGGTTAGATGTCTTAAAGTGCATTTCCATACATCTAATCATTTGTGACAAGAACCCTGTTTCCATCCAACTGAATCAAGGAACACTGACCTCGTATATTAGATGAGCAAAAATATAGTCAAACATCTGATAAGGCATCTGACCTAAAAATTAGACGTTTGATTCTACTGTTAGAGTAATTATGAGCCTGATCTGATTTGGATTTCAACCAAATCTATTAGAGAATGTCCCCAACGGCTAGGAGGAGCCTGCCAAGCCTTCTTGAAGGTTCTTGTGAAACCTATACATACCTCTTAACCCCTCTTAGGCTAAACACACCAATGATAGATAATTTACAAGCAAATACTCTAGTTTAGTGTACAAATCCATTCCTTGGGCAAACACTCACTCCCTCACTACTGTGCTACTGCTTTCCTCATCAAGGAGTTCACCTTCACCCTTAATGGCTAGATAATATTATACGTCTCTTTGGGGAGCTCTATAGTGTGAATTTTTATTTCTCTTTACCTGTTGTACTTGGGTGTTCGACCTGTCGGATCCCCATCTCTTCCGTGTGAAGGGAGAAACCTCTGTTTGGGATCGGAGATGGGAATTGTAATTGAGGTACACTATCGTTGTTTTAAAATAGTGTGGTTAGTGGATTGATCACTAGGTGATCAGAAATCCTAAGCCAAAGATTGACTTAGGTGGTGGTCTTCTCCCAGTTTGGGTTTCCAGCTAAAAATTATTATGTTATTTGTGTGATTGAAATTTTATTTGGTTATTACATCTTCAATTTCACTATTCACCCCCCTCTAGTTCAATTTTAGCTACAATTAGCTATTTCAGACAACCAAGTCCACCTCCTACTCCTACTACCTAGCCCTTAAGTCCACCACTCAACCACCACCTTATTTTGGCACCAACCCTCCTTATGACCACCACATCTCGACGCTAATAACCACCACTCAAATTGGTGCCAAAATAGCCATAACCACCACCCCTTCACACCTCTTCAAAGGTGGTGCCAAAAGCCCCTCTCATATCCCTTCAAATGGTGCCAACATACCCTATAACCACAACACTCCACGCCAACCCAACCTTCCATAACCAACACTATTTATCGAGCGAGATCAATGTTTTGAAAATTAATGCGTCGTAGTATAATTGAAATCGCTCAAAAATAAATAAATTTTATTGCTTGAAGTTTTAAATCTGAGGTCCAACACAGGGAGCAAATTAAGGTTTAAAAATCAAGAGCACAACTTTAAAATTGAATATAATAGGCAATGAAAATCAGAGTTATAGTGCAAAAATGTACATGTGAACACTGGATATCAATGTATATGAAGAGCAAAAAATGGACGTTTGATTTTGTGAATCAGACGTCTTAAACTTATGATTGCTACAATGCTATTTCTCTTCTCTTTTTCTCTGATCTCTGTCTCTCTCTTTCTCTTGCAACTACTTTCTTCTTCTTCCTTCTTTCTCTTCTTCTTGTCTCGAACCTGTGCCTTAGCGTCTTTTCCTTCTCTTTTGCCTTTGGCTCCTCTTTCTTCTTCTTCTTCTTTCTCTGGCGGCTCCTCTTTCTTCTTGGCTTCTTCTTCTTCTTTCTTTCCTTCTCTTCAGCCCATCAATTCCTTCTTCTCTTTCTCTTCTTTCGGCCCTTCTTCAGCTTTTAGCTTCTTCTTCTTTAGTCTTTGCCTTCTCCTCCCTTAACTTCTCTGGCATCCGCCCTCTTCTTCCTTGTCTTCTTCTTCTTCTCCTTCCCTGCGAGAGAGCAAAACCTACCCCTACCCTCCCCTGCGATCTCTCTTCCTCTTTCTCTCTTAAGCTCGCTCTCCCAGAGCTGCATCTCGGGTAATTAGGTCGAGTGCGCGCCTGGGACTTGGCCCACCGGCGTGCGGTGGTGGGCAAGGAGTGCAGGTCGAGTATAAGGGTCAAGCCAAGTCTGCGTGGGCAATGTGCGGACAAGGCGGTGAGAGGGCGAGTGGGACCTCACCTCGTGGTCAAGATGTGATAAGCCGTATTCACTTTTGCAATTTATCTCACGGCGCCTGCTCACAATCTTCCAAGGTGGGACTATGTTGTCCCACCTTCCTTCCCGAATGCTCGCTGCAGGAGTCCCCTTGATTACAGCAGCTACGTGGGGCTCCAGTGCCAATTGCTTGGCTGGGGCTGTGTGCGAAGGGATTCCGCACACCTGAGACCTGTAGCCTAGAGCGAGGACCTGGGGGGAAGCTCCCAAGCAAGCTCCTCGCTTGCGTTAATGGCAGCGGGCCTCCAAACCTATCAACCACGAAAACAGCCTTGCGGCCTCGTCACAAGGCTCAGGAAGCTTCGTCGAGACACGGCGAATGTGTTGCGAGGGTCGGCGTGGCATGTGGGTGGTTGTGGTGGCGGATCTAGGGCAACCTATGGTTCGAGGGGTGTTTTGGGGGCTTGGCGCGGTGAGTGGAATGAGGGTTTAGGATTAGTAAGGTGTGGTGATGCTTATGGGGTGGTTGACGAGGTGGATGGAGGTGCAAAGCAGTGGGAATGCCTCGCTGGAGGTCTAACCGGAGGTGGAGAAGGTGGTGTTGATAGCGTGCGTTGAGGGATGGTTTCAAGAAATAAAGAGGGGGAACAGGAAGAGGAGGGAGAGAGAAGTTAAACTAACCTAAACTAAGGACAAAGGAGGCAGGGATGGCGATCAACTCGTGTTGCCGTCGCCGGAGACGAAGCTCTCTGTAGGTGAGGCAGCGGCGACGATAGGGGCAGAGGCAGCATCTGGGCTGGTGCGGTCGATGTGGATGAATGAGAGGAAGGTAACCCAACCACTGGTATTGTGATTGGGCAGCGAGAGAAAGAGGACAGAGCCGCCGAAGCTTGCGGAGAAGGTGTGGCCGGTGAGGAGAGAAGAAAGTGGGGTGGATCGGCCCAATTCCAAGCTGAAGAGGTGCGGAATGAATTAGGGTTTCTTATATAGGCCCTGGAGGGGGGATTTGTGCTTGGAAGTCACGCTTCCAAGCATGGAAATGTCGCTAGAGATGGAAACTCAGAGAGACCCAAATCTCTCATGCGTTCACATGAGAGAGGGTAGGAATAAGGGTTCATAGTGGGTTCACATTGGAGGAGATTTCTCAGAGAATCTCCCTTTCAATTTTGTAGGGGATTCTCTAAGATATCAGAGAGTTCTTGCCTTTGAAACCTCGCCAGAGTAGGATTCTCTCCGCTATAATGAAAGAGGGACCTAATTGCAAAGAACGACGAGGAAGATAGGGGGTTTCTACGGAGGTTTTCAAAAGATAGGGGTAGAAATATAATTGGGTTGGACTTGTTTGCAAAGTAGGTCAGGATGAATTTTCCTTAGGTCCAAATTTCAGTAAAAACCTAATTTGGACCTAAGGAATCCAATGGTGAAGTTGGATTTTAGGTTTGACCACGTTTTCCTGGGAAATTTACACAAAAATCTAATTTAGGGCAAATATTTGTCTGAGACCCCAATTTAGGTCAAAATAGGTTCTGAGGGTCAAATTAAAGGTTCTAAATCCTAGATAATATTTTTCCATGATTTTTAGAAGGTTTAGGTGAATTTTATCTTGACCAAAACCTTGTAAAATCAAGTGGATCTATTTTAGGGTTACAAGAAGTCATTTAATTCTTAGAATTCAAATGAACCCTTTTCTGTCTGAACCAACCCACTTTTTATCTTGTTAAGACCATTTAAACTGTGTTTAGCCCATGAGAAAATCCGTTGTTGTACTGCAATGGTAAAATTACAGTTTTACCCCTTGTTTCTTACTTGTCTCTCAAAATGATTATTCATTGAGTTAAGACCTCCAGTTGGTTATGTAGGAGCTTTTGTTCTCTTTTCTGAGTCAAAATGAGCTAGTTAAGACTCATTTTGTTCTCTTCCAAGTACTTTAACTCGTCGACAACCCATAGCTCGTCACCGTACTTGAGAACCATGCGTATTCCTACGTAGATCTCCGGTAGCCTCTAGTCACCACATATCCTCGGGTATCTAACCCGAACAATGAACCCGTGGTTCACAAAGTCAGTGGATGCAGCCCTACGAGCTCACCTAGTAGACTTACTCACCTTTGTATCCACTTTGAATTCATTGTTAAGAACGAAATCTTAAGGACCTACTAGATTACCTGGGGTCTAGACTCAGACCTTAGGATCCAAGCTTCCTTTTTAGACTCATAACAGAGTCACCAAGATTTGACATCCCAGGTATCACTTGAGATTTAGTCGGTTATATTTCAGCTTTTAATATGTTTCCTTAGGGGTTCCCATATACAAAGCATACTAGGCCATCATTAACATAGGTGGCATTTAAGTCTTCAAGTTCTTAATATATAGTTATTAATATATTAGCTTATCCTCTCATTTTTCCCCAATCCTCTTCAGTATATTAGGGTAAGATTTAATACTTGCATTATCAATTCCAAGTCACATTCTGTGTGCCCAATTCCTACTGGCCATCGGAAGGAACTAGTATCGATACTGACTCTCAATACCGACACTAGGCACCTCCAGTCTCCAACTTGTCTTCCATTTGGATCTGGGTTGATGGCCAGTACCAATTTTAATGTATAGTACTAGTACTAGTCATCCCCAGATCCCAATTTCAAGCCATTTCTGTCTGGAATGGCCATCCGGTACCAATACTAAAGTTTAGTGCTAGTACTATGTGTTCCCAGCACCTAATTCTAAATGACAATGGGGTCACATCCCAAGCATAGCCCTTCCTTTGACCTGTAGGACTTGAATTCATCTTTTGTACATTACAAGGTACAAAAATGGCATTCTCAACCAACCAAGATCCCATAACAAATGAGCATGACAGCAATCTAGCATGCTCTTAAGCCCATGCCGAGGTTTTCAGAACCTTTATGATGATTTACTATCTATACTGAGGACATGTTATAGGCTCAAAACCCCTTAAATCTATCGACTTCAAACCTAATTATAAGTCATCATCACGATACTTTTATTATTTGTTGTAAGCAAAGAAAATCCCCATTCCAACTCGGATCTTAACACGTGGTTGTGAAATCACATACATGCAACCACATACACAAGCTTTCACCACTGAGCAAGTAACGCAACTACGCATACATTCCTTAGCCATAGCATGCTCAAAACCCTTTATTTTCACTATTCTCAAGAGACTTAAAACCAAAGGAGTTCTTTCTTGCTCTATTAGATGGCTCTTGCATTAGAATTGCACACATAACTATTTTGGGGATATTCTTGAGAGTTAATTGAGTTCATTTCAATTCATTTCTACTCTATTCTATTGTAATTCTGAGAGTCCAGAGTGTGGGTTCCTATTCTCTCAAGGGAGAGGGGTTTGCTCTTGACTAGGTAATCAAGAGGGGTTGTACAAAGGGTTTGGTACCCATAAGTACTTCTTCCTCAAAAAAAATAAGTACCATTTAGTTTTTTTGAGAATTGCTCGAGACAAAATCGTAGGTTAGGAGACCTAAGTAGTGGTTTTTCCCTATTTTGGGTTTCCACTATATATCTTGTGTTGTGGGTTATACATTTATTGTAGTTCAATTATTTTATTTTAATTTCTACTCAATTTTTGAATTTGGATTAATTACTGCCTTAAGCACTATTCACCCCCTCTAATGCTTTCACCCACGACCTATCACTACAATAAATAACAATTCGACTTCCAAGGTTTTACCTCAAGTAGCCACTAGTTATCGCAAATTCTCGAGTTTGCAACCCATAACAGTGAACTTTTGGTTCACAAGGTCGAGGTGTCCAGTCTTACATATCCACCTATCATGGCCTAATCATCATTTTATTTAATTTCTCATCTAATATTAGGATTTTCTTAATCCTATGGATCTACTGGATGTCTTGGGGTTTTACTTGAGGCCCTAGGATCCAGCAACAATCTTTTACATCTTGTTTTAGGATTTGGAACATGAATTAGCCATTTAGAATCGAAATTTAGTTCTCATTGAGAGCTTTTGAATCAAGTCAGGACCACAGAAACCTTATCAGACATCTAACAAGAATATTAAATGTTTGATAATGTGAAATAAGTCATTTGACATTCTGCTCAGATGTCTCCTACAGTGGGTGTTGGAACCCATTTCTTATCTCAGTTCATTATGTTGGTGTAAGGGCACCACGATTGTTAATTTTGATAATAACAAAACACTTGTGATTTAACATTTACATTTGAGTTTACAAGTTTCAGGATAAATGCAAATGGATACAAGTGTGAAGGAGTTCAAGCTCGCATCCATGGTGGGTTGGAGGAGCTTGATGGAGGAGGAGCTTTGCTTGGAGTGAGAGCTTAAAGAAAGGAGGAGATGAATAACATGATAGAAATATTCTTTCTTGTATTTTGTATTCTTATATTTATTTATCTTGTACTTTGCTCTTTTATTCTTTAGATTCTTGTAAAGAGCCCAAAGTACCCTACCTTAGTCCTAAGAAACCTTAAACCTTACTAGGACACTTAGACAAACACTTAAATCAGAAAACCAAAATAGGCTTCAAACAGCCTGATCAGACGTCCAATCTGAACCTCAGACGTCTGATCTTGATCTTTAAGACGTCTGACCTTTTATCCAGACGTCCAAACACTTAGGCTGGACTTAGTGCTTTCTGTCCATTGATTTTGGATGACCAACCCATAGTCCAGACGTCTTAGAAGAGTCTGATGCTAATGATAGACATCCAACAATAGGACCGTTGGACTATCAGAAGATAATCCTCGAAGATTACCTTATAATTAATTCTATAACACTTTCAGACGCCCATAGATCATCCCAGCCGTCTGATAAATAGACGTTAGGCTAAGATCTGACCCAGATCACTTTTGTCAGAGGATTTAACTTTTAATTTTCTTGGGAAATCCATTCTCATTGAGGATTGTTGCCAAATGACCAATCTTTCGTCTGAGCTAAAAGACAATAGAACTCTATTTTGATCTTGTGAAAACAAGGAGAAAGCCATGTTAAGATTAAACGTCTGATTAGTATTCCAGACGTCTTAAAAAGTATTCTTAGACGTCCATCTTGATCCAACTCAGTTCAGATCATCAACCCTTCTAGATTAGATGATCGACCTTTAGATCAGATGAAGACCCAGACGTCTGACCTTAAGTCCAGATGTTTAATAACCCTGTCAGAATCATAAATGACCCCGATTTCGATGGGATTTTGGACCACTCTCTTGAGCCTTGTTCCCAATGGCTACAAGAGGCTTCCAAGGCCTTCTAAAGCCTTCTTAGGACCTGTATAAATAGATGAGCACCCTTCCTGAGAAACTACTTCCACACCATATTGTATCCAAGTAAAGAAGAAAATCAGCTAGAAGTATTGTTTCTCTCCAAGATCATCCTACACACTTGAGAGCATCATCATTTCTGCACACCTGCTCTCCCATCTTCGCATATGAGAGCGTCATTGTGCCCTTGCATGGTTCACGCACTCCGCGTTGCTAGCCAACGCACTTCCATCAAAGGGAAATTTCTATTGCCTATAGTAGTTAGGTTTATTTCATACTTTGTGGCTCTATAGGATACTTTGTATATTATCTTTGTTTGGGTATTCGCTTTACGAATTTCCATCTCCCTTGCGAGACAAAATTCTCCTCGTGAAGAGTAGGGTTTGAGGTACGCTACCCTCGGACAAAGTAGCATGGTTATAAGAGGTTAAGTCACTGATGTTTAGTGACTTGGATAGTGGATTTGATCAACTAAGTCGATTGGAAAATCCTAAGTCGAGAGGCTTATGTGGTGACTTTTACCCTAGTTTGTGTTTCTACCTAAAAATACTTGTGTGCTTTGTGAGATTTTTTATTATTGTGATTGTTATATTTTATTCTGCATTATTTTTCGCATTATGCACATCTCACCCCCTCCGTCGTAAGGAATTACACATTAGACATCCAGTGGTGTAGTCATACATCTAGGAGGGCCATCAGACATTTAATGACTTAATAAGACATCCCCTAGAATGCTCCCCTTTTGGTTTAAGCCTCTATCACTCTATCAAATGACTAATTATAGGGTTAGACGACCAATGTGTTACCTCTTCCAAAATGGTACAAAGACTTAAATTTATTGCTTTAGAACAAAAAATGCCTTGCTGGCAACCTAACCTTCCTTTTGTTTTTTTATGCAAAAGGAACCAAACCAAAAATACAATCAATCCTACAAGGACACACTAGAATTACCCTCTAGAGTTCTACAAATTAAGCACAAGATTCAAAGACAAGAGAGGGTGCAAACAGGAAAAGGGCATAGCGACTCTTCACTACAATAAGGCCTGTGCAAAAATCCAACGTAGTTGCCAATAAAGTACAAAGAAACATGTAGTTGTTAAGAAGATCACAAACACACTATTGAGAAATCTCTTTTAGAAGGAATACCACTCCTACAAAGTAGGCTTGTAGAAAAAATGTTAGAAGCAAGCAAACGCACAATCACAATACTTTGGTGTAAGTTTGACTGCATTGTACAACTCAAGGAGATGACAAGGATATTAGAAGTTGCAGGCCTGATAGAACCAAACGTATGAATGAAAGTTAAGCTTAAGCTCTAATAGCAACTTAATATTCGTGCATAAATACCACCTAAGAACTATTCCAACAGATTATAGATGCTCTTTCTCAAATCCTTATCGACACCCAACCAACACCATTTACAGATTATGGATTCTGGATAATGCCAACAACATTATAGATTGCACAGCAAGACAACGATAAGGAAAAGGTCATGCAAATCCTAAATGAGTAATGTTGCTATCTAGTGGATGCCAACCTCTTAATGGTCCCATTGAAGATGAATGATTATTAGTATATGATAGTAATGTACTTGAAAGATGCACATGTTGTACACTACAGCTGTTCACTGATGGTAACACTATCATCTGCCATAATTGGCCTAATTAAGCCTAATTCCAAGGTTAAATGCTCCTTAATAATCATCAAAAGATCATGATTCTGTTCTGAGTTGAATGCAAGAAGAAGAGGGGAAATTCCATTAATTCTACTATTTTAACGAGAAACCACAAATGCAGATTAACTAAGGGTTAATCAGTGCTTAATCTAAGGTCAAACAAACTTAAATTCCCAAAAAGTGGGCTCGAATTGACTCAATTAGGGTTTCTATGATTTGAAGATTACTTTAATAATAAAAATCCTAATTACAACCATACTTCAATTGAACGGGTTTTGGTGAAAATAAATGTCATATAAGCCTCCTAAAAATTATTGAAAAATATTCTATAAGGTTTAGGCGGTATCAATGGGTTACAAATTTGTGTTAAGTGTTCAAAATCCAAATATAGAAGAAATGAGTAGCAATACTCATTCTTAGTATGATACCCTATAGGTATTGTTGATGACTTTATTGTTGAAATACAAAATAGTAAGTTACTAGTACTAGTACCAGCTGTTTGTTAGGCCAAATATGACTGTTTAAAAGTTGAATTTGAAGATATAAACATAATGTCGGGATTTAATTATTAACAACTAGTATTCGAATTTCTAAGGTCTTAACTCTATAAATAGGCCCTTGGGCCCATAGTTTACACATAAGAAACATGAGAGAAAATCCTAAAGCTAGATTTCCATATCTCCACCATATTTCTCCAAGAAAGAAAAAAGAACTTTGTCACCTTCACACTTTCTACACTTTTACAAGCTCAAAGGCATGTACTAAAAGTTGATTTCTTGTGATTTCGAAGTGCTTCACGCACCACTTCATAAGCTCTCAAATTGAAAACTTTATTCCAGTTATTGTTGGAAGGTTTAGGTTTATTTGTGTTATAAAATTTTATCTTTCTTACACTAGTGTTTTATTGTATTGAGCTTGTAGCTTGTTGTTTAGGTTATTATAATCTGTTTATTGTAATTGGATTGAGGTAACTTGGTAATTACCTCAATTAGTAAAATTGATTCTCTCGGAGTTGAGGAAATCAAGTTTAAAATCCTAAGCTGAGAGGCTCAGGTATTGGAGTACCCAAGAGTGGGGGACTACTATGCATAATTGAGCATTTTCTTGTGGTTTGTTATTTGTGAAAATTTTTTTTCTACCACACTATTCATCCCCCTTTTATCATGCTTGTGGTTATTAGATCCTTACACCTTTCATAAGGATTGGGCTTGAGCATCCATCAAGCTTCATCAATTCTTGAGCTTGAAATGTTGATATCTAAATACAATGTTAAACATAACCTATTTGTTATCATTAAAATTAATTATCATGGTGTTTATCACCAACACCCTTAACACCTTAAATCTCTCCTAAACCCAACAAAGAAGAGAGGTGATTACGAGGAGTAGAGCATACAGGATTAAAGATGGCTCCTACCTTGTGCCTGAGTAACCAAAGAACCCACTTCTTCCTGGGGTTGCAACAACTAGGAGGAAGGAGAGAGGACCAGAGGGTGGAAGGGAAGAGAGGAGACGAGAGGCTTCGTTGGTGGTGAATAAGGGATTGGGTTTTTCGTCCCCTTTTTAATTTCTACTCTACATCTAGGGGTTGGGAGAACTTCTAAAGAACCCTTCCATTAAAAAGCTCCACCTATCATGAAGTCCAACAACTCTATCCCTTTCACTGATAGCCCCTCACTCTAGTTTGGTTAAAAGCATACTATGGGGAAAAGATCCATTAGGCCAATAATTTAGGAATTGGGCTTCAAGTACCCCTTTAAATCAATTATTAACATTTAATAAGGGTTTGATTAAGCATTAAATGGTTATTAAAATTCAAACCCTTACACACCACTAGGCGCTACTTAGCTAACATCGTTAAGCGATAAGTCTAGAAGGATCTACCACCAACCAGCTTGCCATTTTTAAGCCCATGATAACTAGTAGCATGCCTCCACCATTTTGTACCATTTACAATGCTTGAGTTTATGATATGGTACTATCTTTCAGGGACATGGGGTGATATATCATTGAAGAATCCATGAAGTATGAGGCTTTTACCAAGTTCTAAAGAAGGTCTTCATCTAGGTTGCATTGACAATAGAGTTTGGTAATGACATTGTAATAACCCAAGCTAAATTCGAGTCTAAGTGAGAAAAACTATCCTTAACAACTTGTTGCGTATGAGTTCCATAAATTGAAATAATCACCCAAAATGCTTAAGCTTAAGTTATCTAGTAATTCTCAATCCTCTTACATCCCACCACACACTTTCATGAGTTTATTATGTGAGACTATTCTTAAGGGTGCTACAACTTCCCTCACTTAAAATATCCTAACGTCCTCGATAGGGTTCAATCAATCGATTAATATACTCCTAATAGTAGTGGCAGCTCCACCTTTGGTGCACTCTTTTGCCATTTTAAGGGAAGCCCTTTCCTCCTACTAGAGAAAATTTGGCTTTATACCATTTATAACGACCCCAACTTAAATCTGAGTCTAATTGAGAAAAATCATCCTTGACAACTTATTAGGTATGAGCCCCACAAACCCAAACAACCATCCAAAATACTTAAGCTCAAGTTGTTTAGTAATTCTCAATCCTCTTATATCCCAGTACTCACTTTCATGAGTTTACTATGTGGAATTATTCTTGAGGGTATGATAGACGTGGAAGGTAGCAATGATGGTTGGTGTTGAAGGCTAGTGATAGAGCAAGTTGATGATGATTGAGACAGTGGTGAGTGGATGAAGGGCCTTGAGGGGCTATGGCTTAACATAGTGGAGTAGGGTAGTGGTGGGTAGTGATGGTTGTTAGAAAAGGCATTGAGAAGATAAGGCTGGAGTAGAGGTGGTGATGGGTGCAAGAGGTTCTTGTAATAGGAAAAAAACATGGAAAATTCTTCATTAGCCATAATGTAGATCCTTTTGACTTTAATACTAAATGATATGATAGAGGAAGCAAGTAAATCGATGGAGGAGGAGGAAGGTGTTGGGAAACATCCCTGGGGGCTTTAGAACCATGCTCGATAATCGAGGTGGTGTGGGGGCTTGAACAATTCTATCCCTGATTCTTGTGGCATCACAGAAGTGTGAAAGATAGGTGTTTAAAATATCTATGAATCATATACTCAAGTTGATGCTTGGAAACCCAAATAAAAAAGTTTCAGAAACAAACAATGACCTATGTAACCGGAACCACATTGGGAGATCTAGTATCTTCCCATTTTGGAATCCTCACGAGTGAAGAGTTATAACTCTAGGTGGCATAGCACAGTACTCTACGTGTTGTGCCTCCTCAAAAAACTCCGCATAGAGGGACTTCCTTCTTCTTAGCAGGCGGATGAAACCCTTTGCACCGATAACACTTGATTCTGTCAAGTGCGATGCGAACGCTTTGGGCCTCACAAATCCCTTCGTGATCCTGAAGGTGACCCTAGCCTCAAAAACTACCAAGAATTGTCCTTGAGGATCAAATCCTCACGGCCAAGTGCAAGCCAATCGACCTATATCATTGTTGTTGGCGAAAATCATCATTTTAAAGTACAGCATCGTAGTATAGGATGAAAATCGCTACAACATTTAAATTTATAAAGTGCTCGAAAATAGGAAATGAGTCCGAGATCATTCGCAGGGAGCAAATTGGAATTCACACACTAATCGTAATTAAAAATAATGAGCATAATAAGATATTCAAGGAATGATAGAAATTTACTCCAAATATTGTTCAATAATAGCAAATGTATCTCATAAATAAGTGGGATAAAAAGAAGAATTTAAAACCTAAAATGGCGATTTGAATCACCACTTAAATCCCACATTTAAGCACATATCAAAGCATTTAATTTCTCAATAGTATCTTGAACCACTTTAACAATAAGTTCACAGTATCTCAAATATGGCAATAGTACCAAATCAGACGTCAGCCACAAGAACCAGACGTCTTGATGTAGACACATCCATTTAGGTTAAAATGCCTATTTATGCATGTTCCTGAGCTTAGAGATGCATTCCATATTATAAATATTGCATAACATGCATCATTCTGCATTTAGAATAATTTATATAAATTTTAGGTTAATTTGCATCTTTTTGTGGCTAGGAGAGAGGGAGATTTATTTTAGGGCCTCAGATTGACGATCTGACCATACGGATCTGATCAGGACGATAAACGGAGTCCAATGCCATCAAAATCGTCTTGATCGGAGTCCCATAGCACATTATGCAGTTTGAGAAAGATTAAAGGCCAAGGGACAAGGTGGCACCAATCTGAACCTCAGACGACAAATCCAATTGTACTGATGGATCCGAATTGATGATTGCAGCCCAACGACGTAAAAATCAACCCAATCCGACATCCGTGGTGCTATCTACAAAGCGAAGAAAATGAACAGCCATGATGGTGCCACATGGCCCCATCACAGCCAACCAAATCCGTCCAAGCCCTTTCACTCCATCTTGCAGGCAGCACCATCATGCGATCCCAGCCATTGGATCTCAATCCAACAGTTGAGAATCACCTCAACACACCGCTATACTTTAAAGGAGAACGCGAAGATGAAATCTTGACTGTTGGATCGAGATCCAACAGTCAGGAGTAGGTGCACACGGTTTCATCCTCTTGACCATTTGTCGCCGCAACACGTTGAAGAGCACCTTTATTTCGTCACCACCGGCCGGCAATCAAAGCCCCGCGTGCGGAATTAATCCGTTGAAGAATGCGCGCGGGTGAAATTCACTCGTTGGATATGATTGGGTGGCAAATAAGGAGGCGACATGGCGAAATCAACGCCAGGTGATTTGAATGCGGTGATATCGCATTGACCTACGTGTGAATTGATGCGCCATCTGATGTGATCTAAAGGGCACGATCATCGCGCAATCGTGGCCGCCCATCTTGGATCCAACGGTGGAGAGCAACCTTACACGAAGACAGCCGCGAGCTCGCCACACGTGTGTGTGCGAGTGTGAGCTGGATCCTATAGCGACGTTTGCAGCGGAGTAGCAGCGACATCTTTGATGTCGCTATTGACCCCTAAACAACCAAACCCTTTTTCCTCCACTATAAAAGGACCCCTACCCCTCCCATTCTTCTTCATCTCTTCCTTTCTCTCCTTCACCACCTCCAAGGCTCTAAAGAGAGCTTGTCCTAACCTTAGGATGTTCCTCTAGAGTAGAAGATCAAACATTTTTTCCTGCATCTCATCCCCTTTCATGGAGCATCTCGTTGCTGTCCTCTCACCACCTTCGAGAAGAAGATTCTCGCTGCAACGTCGTCCTGCCCCGTCCTCCTTCCTCCACCGCCGTTCTCCTTCCTCCAGCTCCTCATCATCGTCTTCTAAGCAACGTCAGAGCAAGTTGTCTTCCAAGCGATCGTCGAGGGGGACTCTTCTCACCTCTATCTATCTTTTACTACTTTCTAGTGTAGTTGTTTATTTGTAACAAGCTTTGGTTAGATAAATATATTGATGCACTCTCTCTCTCTCTCTCTTTTTCTTATTTTGCAAGTAGATTAGCTATATTTTGTCGACCTGATCTCTTGTCTTGTAAATACCAAAAAAATCACAAAAGATAAAAACACCAAAACCAAATAAAATCGAAGCACGAATTTTCAAACCAAACGTTCACCTCCCTGTGTTCGACCTGGGACTCCCTTCGAGTTTCGGTATAAATTTTATTTGGTAGTGATTTTTGCAACTACATCGACAGGTTCTCCATAACCCTGAATTTACTCACGAAATAAATGCTCACCATTTTGGCATCATTGCCGGGGAGGTAACGCTCTTTGGTTTTTCTTGCATTTTTTCGCCTTACTAAACATTTATCTCAATTTTTTTCTGATCTTACTGTGATTGCAGGTACTCTTTCGAGGAGGGCCAGATTAGTTAGATCAAAGAAAAGTGTGGATGAAGGTTCTGTAAATGTATCCCCACCACCCCCACCCTAGATTTCCATTTCGTCACCAAATAACTCAAACTCAAATCAACTTAAGTACTTGCATAAATGCTAGGTTAGATATTAGTTGTTTAATTGTCACTCCACCCACCTTAACCACTCGCATAAATTTAAAAAAAAAATCTATCTGATTGTGGGATTTACTGAAAGTTAGACACATTAAACATCCACAACTCTCGACCTAAGGCGCACCACTCTACATTGACTCTACCACTTAACCAGAATCTAACCTTTGGATCCGGTACACCTTAACACACAAATAAGTGAATAGAAATTTGATTAGGTTAAACATTTTTTGTGCCTTAATCAAGTGGTGCAACAGGCTAATTGCTTGAATTGTTTGGGTCATACCACTTAAATTAAAAGTGATTCATCAGTAGCTTGCCCCATAGGGTTGATTTTTAGGGTTGAACCATACACTCCACATTGTTTTTGAGTTTTAAAGGAATATACCATCACTTGTGATTTCAAAATTTGGAGTGTTCTACTGAACTTTATTGAACGAACCTAAAGATTAAACCCTAAAAGCTACTACACATCATCAAATAACCTTGTTTGCAATCCCTGGTTGTACATGCACACACATATTAATTGATCATTAAGGGCATAGCCTATCTAAAGGGCCCATCACATTCCAAGAGCACAATCATGCCAAGCCTAATTAAAACTGAGTAGACATTGGCCTTAAGGATTAACTCGCCCTTTGGGAGTCCAACTGAGATTTTTTTTTATTAATCTACTTCTACTGGTCCATTTGATGTCTAGCTAGGGGAGTAGTGTCAAACAACCATGGTTGGGGGGTATCAAAGGAACCAGAGGTGCAAGCCAAAGGAATAACCTTCTCCCCAACCCCTCCCTCTAACTATTTGTATTGACCGGATAGAAGTAGATCAAATCATTTTTGTCATCTCAAGATGGGTCCTAGGAGTCTGTAGGTCTTTAGGCTAACCCACTTAAAGACAGGTTTGGTTGATTGTACTGTAGGGCACCTTTCTCTGTTCTATATTCCCTCCTACTTCATCATGTATTCTTCCACACCGTACACACAATTTCAATCCTACCCTCCTGCCACCACTTATCCCCAAGATGATTATTATTCCAACCCGACTTATGACTACCCATCCCCTAATCGGGATAACTTTGATTGGGGATATGATTCTAAACCTCAATGTCTAGGGTCTAATCTTGGACAACAAGACTGTGATTATTATCCTTCTCACGCCTATACTGATTATAGATCTCCACCCTTTGATAATCAACCTAACTCGATCTACAATCAAGAAGGATATGATGATTACAACTCTTACCCTCTCTAGGATTATACTGAATATAGGTCAACACCCCTCTTTGAACAACCCAAAATGACCTATTATCAGGGAGGACCTCAATTTCTTGACTCCCCTAGATTAAACCTAAACCCACCCAACCCTAAACCGAACCATCCGATTTAGGTGAACTAGGTCTAGGATAGGGTGTTGACTAACTTGAGGAACACCATACAATCTTTAGAAGCTCAGCTAACACCATGCACTGAAGCATTGGAGCTTATGATCAAAATGATTGATGAGCTTAAGAGTTCTTTATTGGATTGGCTCCAAGATGTTAAGGATAAGGGCCCGGGTGAGTTTTTACTTAGGAAATTATTAAGATTGGGGATGAAATTTGTGGTTGCCTTAGTCCAATCTTGGGATGATTCCCAGGACAAACTCTTCATGAGAGCCAATGTCTAAACCCGCTCAGGTGCCTATCGGTGGGGAAACATTTTCTGAGATCGAGAATGACCAGGCTGGGTTAGAGCAACCAATCGAGGATTATGTGATTTTCTCACCTGAGATCCCTGAGACAGGGAGCAAGGAAAAATATATCTTTATAGACCAAGGAACAACATATGATTTTGAGACATATATAAATGAGGATCAAGGATTCTTTAATTTTGAGGGTGAGGAATCTCTTAGTGAAGTCTCACTTGAGCTTAAGGAAGATAATCTTAGTGAGACAAACAGACCAAAGGAATCTGATCAATCATTTGATGGACTTGTAATTGAGGAATTTGATTCGGCGAGGGTTGACATGGAGGATTCAAATCTAGATTTATTGGATGATTCAAGTAGTAGCCCCATTCCTCAACCACACCCCAAAGAACTGAATGATGATACTTTTGAGATCATTGTACCCAAGTCAATCTTGATGCAGCCACAATTATTGGACTTGGATAATTTCTAAGGGGTCAATAATATGCAAGAGGTCCTAAAATATGAAATTATGACTATAGTGAGTAGAAATTTGGAAATGAAAATCTAAGAGGCTAATTATAAGGGAAATATAATGTTAGATCTAATGGTTCCTATTAACCTGAAACCACCTACTTTTTACCAGGACCCTTATGATAATTTTTATTCTGTGGATGTGCAACCCAAGCATAAAATAATTGATTATCGTTTTGAGTTGAAATCTAAAGGGACATCTGAACCTATTGAACCAGCTCTATCCATTGTCTGACACTTTCGACTTGGGTTGCACACCACCAAATCGCAGGCCCGGCCAAGCAAGCACAATAATCTCTGGTTCTGGGTGATTTTCATCCAGAGCCATAGAACCACTTGATCCTGGGGCTTAGGTTTGCACCATAATCTGGTCAACATCTGTGAACATCTTCTACTGGCGGGTTTGAGGATCAATCTTTTAATTTTGATCCTAATCTGCACTTGTGAATTCTTAATTTCTTCTTTGTTTGTATATTATGCATAATTAAAGGCAATAAACTTAGCACATGTGTATATTCCACGTACCCTGCAGAGCTAACCGGATTTTCACAAAATTCAGGTGATATTCTGTTTATTTCGCCCTTTTCATGTCTTTATTTTTACAATGAGGACATTGCATCATTTAGGCATGGGGGGTGGATACTTAATTCTAAAATTATTTTGTTAGCTCCATAGAATTTCTTTTATTTTCTTAAAAAAAATTAAATTCCAATTTTTTTAAAAAAAAAAGAATTAGGAGAAAAGAACTTAGGCATTAGGAGCTGTTAACTTTAGGAAATGATACTTTAGGACCTAAACACTTAGACTCTTCAGATCTTCAGGCTTAATCAACCCGGTGTCCACTAAAATGTCGACTTGTTCTCGAGTCCTTGCCACATTAATTTTACTTTAATCAAGCCAATAAATTGGGGTAACAAGTACACAACTTATCAACCCGCCCTTTGATTTGAGGGAACTTTAAGTCTAAAACATCTACACACTATTTACACTGACTCACTTTTTGGTATTTTTTACCGAAATTAGGTAACTAATAAACTTTCTAGGGTAGTATGGCTAGCAAGTTGTCGTGGGTAACAACTCATTGGCCGGTTGTCCAGAGCCCAACTACATGACCATACTCATTCTACTACTTTTAGGAAAATCTTAGATTAGGGTAACCACCTACTTAGAAAAAAAAATGATACTCAAAAATAAAAAGAAAAAAAATAGAAAAAATAAAAAAAGGAGAAAATAAATAAATAAAGCCACACTTCACCGCATAAGTATGGCTGACAAGTTACCGTGGGAAACAACTTATTGGTCAGTTGTCCAGAACCCAACTCAAAAAACTGTATAAATAATTCCCAAAACACTTATGGAAGAAGCATGGAAGTAGAATAAATCAAGGAGATATACATTGTGTTTGCCCTTGTGTTGACCCCGTAAGAAATAAAAAAGTAGGGAGAAAGCTATCAATCGGAAAGATAAACCTTTAGGCAAAAACTCTTAAGGTCACCTAGGGTCGTAGAAACCTGAAGTCCGTTTGAACGGCCGCTTAGTGAGCCTATCACTTTTTCATGTTAAGATGCTTAAAACTTAAAGTTCTATTTAAGTCTTGGGTAGGTTGGGTAGCCGTAGAAATCTGCTCCGAAACTCTAAACTCAAAAATCCAAAAAAATTAGAAAAGAAGAAAAAATATTAAAAAATGTATCTTCTCTTTTCAAAATAAGGTGAGGACTTTGTTGGTGCTAGAGCACCACGATCATTTGTTTTGATGATAACAAAACACGTGTCATTTAACATTTGCACTTGGAGTCTCAGATTTCAGGCAAATTGCAAATGAAGACGTGATTAGACGGAGTTCGAGCTTGCATCCAGGACGGATTGGAGGAGCTTGATGGAGAACAGAGGAGATTCGCGAAGAGCGATGGCTTGAAGAAGGAGATGAAGAATATGATAGATTTCCTTCTCTTGTACTCTTTGTATTTTTCGTTTCTTTTGTTGCACTTTATTTTTGTTACTTAGATTCATGCTAAAGAGCCTCAGAGTACCCTAACAGTAGTCCTAGGAACACCGGCACAACCTTAGGATACTTAGGTTTTCTGTAGAAAACTTAGAAAACCAATATAGGGTTCAAACAGCTTCTTCAGACGTCTAATTCCAAAATCAGACGTCTGACAATGTGTTTTAAGACGTCTGACTGTTGATTCAGACGTCTGATAACAACTAGGCTGGACTTAGCAAGTTCTGTCTGATGAAATCAGACGTCCAAACCTTATTCCATACGTCTTATAAGACGTTTGATGGACTTGCCAGACGTCCAATTAGTGGACCGTTGGCTGGCTTAACAACCACTGGAGGTATGACCGTTAGAGCCTTATCAGATGTCCTTAAGCCTTTCCAAACGTTTAATAAATGACCGTTTTGCCTCTGCTGACCCAAAATCTCTTCTCAGAGATTTTCTAGCCATTGCAACTCTTGGAAATCCATTCCCACGAAAAAGTAGGTTTCCATACATCCAGACATAGTGCCAGACGTCCTGTATGTCGTCTGATATACTTGCACTAGAACCCTGTTTAGATCTGATTCAAGTTAGGAAGAAACCCGCCTAAAATCAGACGTCTGACCTTATTTTCAGACGTCTTAAATTGGTTTCCTAGACGTCTGATGCCAATATCAAACGTCTAATAACCCTGTCAGTGCAATCATTATTCCTGATTTCGGCCTGATTCTCTTGGGCTTTGCACCCAACGGCTATGGAAGCTTTCCAAAGCCTTCCAAAGCTTTCCTAAGGCCCCTATAAATAGAGAGGAACCTCTTGCACACAAACACACACCTAGAGACACCTAGACACACCAAGAACAAGCATTTACACTCTTTTGTGTCCAAAAAGAAGCTCTTGCTCTCCAAACTCAAGTTCTACATCTTGAGAGCATCAAGCCTTTGCGCACTCGCTCTCCCACCGTAGTTCACGAGAGCGACGTTGCGCTGTCACGTGGCTCATGCACCCGCATCATCGATTCAACGCACTCCTTGCAAAGGGAAGTTTTCCTAATTCCTATAGAAGCTACGTTTAAATCTTTGTTGGCTCTATAGGACTATATTTGTTATTTTTACTTTGTTATTTGGTTGGGTATTCGCTTTGCGAATTCCCGACTCCTTCGTGGGACAAAATCCTTCTCGTGAAGAGAAGGAGTTAAGGAACGCTACCCTCGCACTTGTAGCGTGGTTGTAATTGAGGTTGAATCACCTTCGTTTAAGTGATTCGTTTAGTGGATTTGATCAACTTGGTTGATCGGAAAATCCTAACTCGAGAGGGTTAGGTGGTGGTTTTCACCCGGTTTGGATTTCCACCTAAAAATAATTGTGCACCTTGTGTGATCGAATTTTTTGTGAGATTGTTTAAATTATATTCCGCATTTTATTACGTCACCCCCTCCTAGTAGGGAAGAAACTACAAACTTGGGCGGTCTGCATTTTGGTAGGCACCTGGACACTGTTGAGTCTTCATAGTTTAAGACCTTAGTTGAATTTTTTTTTTTGTTAATAAACAACTAACACCTTAAGCGATTGACTCCTAATTCTGCTTTTATACATAGCATTTAGTTTACGTTTGCTAGGGACTAGCAAAAGATATGCATCGAGGTATGATGTGACACATCCATTTAGGTTAAAATGCCTATTTATGCATATTCCTATGTGCATTCCACATTATAAATATTGCATAACATGTATCATTTTGCATTTAGAATAGTTTGTATAAATTTTAGGTTAATTTGCATCCTTTTGTGGCTAAGAGTGAGGGAGAACTATCCTAGGGTTTCGAATTGATGATTTGACCGTGAGGATCTGATCAGGACAACAAACGGAGTCCAACACCTCCAAAATCGTCTTGATCGGAGTCTCGTAGCATATTATCCAGTCTAAGGAAGATCAAAGGCCAAGGGACAAGGTGGTGCCAATCTAAACCTCAAATGACAAATCCAACCACATGCATGGATTTAAATCGATGATCACAGCCCAACGGCATGAGAATCGACCCAATCCGACATCCGTGGCGCCACCTACACAACAAATAAAATGGACGGCCATGATGGCGCCACGTGGCACCATCATAGCTACCCAAATCCATCCAAGCCCCTTCGCTCCATCTCGTAGGTAGTGCCATTACTTGATCCCAACCGTTGGATCGCAATCTAGTGGCTGAGAATCACCTGAGTGCATCGCTTTACTTTAAAGGGGAACATGGAGATGAAATCTCGACTGTTGGATCAAGATCCAACGGTCAGGAGCGGGTGCACACGATTTCATCCTCTCAATCATTTGCCACCGCAGTACATTGGAGAGCGCCTTCATTTCGTCACCACCAGCACGCGATCGAAGCCCCGTGTGCGGAATTAATTAGCTAAAGAATGCACGCAGGTGAAATTCAACCGTTGGTTCTGATCGGGTGGCAGAGGAGGTGACGTGGTGCGATTTGAACGCGATGATAATGCGTTGACCAACACGTGAATCGATGCACAATCTGACGTGATATGAAGGGCACGATCATCGCGCGATCGTGGCCGCTCATCTTGGATCCAACTGTGGAGAGCATCCTTGCACGAAGACAACTGCGAGCGCGCGCACGCGTGTCTGTGTAAGCGTGAGCTGGGTCCTATAGCGACATTTGCAGCGGAGTTACAGCATCGTCTTTGATGTCGCTATTGACCCTTGAACAACCAAACCCTTTCTCCTCAATTATAAAAGGACCCCTACCCCTCCCATTCTTCCTCATCTTTTCCTTTCTCTCGTTCACCACCTCTAAGGCTCTAGAGAGAGCTTGTCCCAAGCTCGAGATGCTCCTCTAGAGTAGAAAATCAAAAACTTTTTCCCGCCTCTCATCCCCTTTCGTGGAGCATCTCATGACCGTCCTCTCACCACCTTCGGGAAGAAGATCCCTGCCGCGACGCCATCCTGCCCAGTCTTCCTTCCTCAATCGCCATTCTCCTTCCTCCAGCTCCTCACCACCGTCTTCCAGGCAACGGCAGGGCGAGTCATCCTCCATGCAACCATCGAGGGGGACTCTTCTCACCTCTATCTATTTAGTACTATTTTCTAGTGTAGTTGTTTATCTGTAGCAAACATTGGTTAGTAAATATATTGATGCGCTCTCTCTCTCTCTCTTTTTCTTATTTTGCAAGTAGATTAGCTATATGTTATTGACCTGATCTCTTGCCTTATAAATACCAAAAAAATCACAAAGGATAAAAACACCAAAAACAAATAAAATCAAAGCGTGGATTTTCAAACCAAATGTTCACCTCCTTGTGTTCGACCTAGGACTCCCTTGGAGTTTCGGTATATATTTTATTTGGTAGTGATTTTTGCGCCTACGACAACAAGTTCTCCAAAACCTTGATTTTCCATTGCGAAAACACGCTCACCACGCCTTAAGTGATCACAGTACCACAAGTCACAGAGCATAAGGCAAAGCCTCAAAGATGCTAAGTGTTAGGCATATATGGGCACCCATCTTAAGGCAAAACCTACCCCTACCCTAAAATTTTTCTCTAATTAGGCTCATAATTGGGTAATTGGATCCAAGTCGAGTCCAGGCTCACCAAGGGTGAATGGTGAGTAAGGAGTGCACGAGTCATGTGAGGCGGGGACCTCACCCCCATTGTGAGAGGCGAACAGCCAATGGCAGCAATTCAAGTTATTCGGCATTTGCAATTTTCCCACACACAAGGTGGGACTAATTGGTCCTACTATCTTCGTTGCATGCAGCCGTGGATTTCTTCATCAAATCGAAGCGCTTCTTCGCTACTTCCTTCTCGATTGAAGATGCGGTTGCATTCATGAGGCGAAGCTGCATCTATTGAATGCAAAGTTGTGGTCGAAGCTACTCAGAGTGCGATGGACGAAGCCGATGAAGGTGAAGGCAACAGTGAAACTCCGATCAGTACCTGTAATCACGAATACGAGCGTGCGGCCCTGATTAAATGGTTCATAAACATCATTGAGATGCGTGGAAGGTGATGGTGGAGTTGGCTAGGAAATTGGAGGTGTATGGTGGTCTGTCGGTGACGGAGATGATGAACAGAAGGTGGGTTGCTTGGAGAGGAGTTTTGGTGGATGGAAGAGCCAATAAGGAGAGGGCTTTTGATCTGTGAGTCAAGGAGGAAGTATGGGTGGTGGTGACGTGTGGTTTGGTGGGGTGTAGTGGGCGCACGGCTTCGCTGGAGGCGTCGCCGGCTGTGGAGAAGACGGAGGGGGAAGGAGGTGAACAATGGTCGAAATAGAGAAGTAGGGTGTGGATCCTAAGCTACGGTGAGAGAGGAAGAGAAGGAACCTAAATTAAGGACAAAAGGAGGGGAGTTGGCGTCAGCTTTGATTAGCTGGTTTCGAGGGAGACGAGAACTCCGTTGAGGGAGACGACGAGGAAGAACGGCGTTGGTGGCCTCCGCGTTGATCGACGAGAGGTGGATGAAGTTGAGGAAGAAGAAGATCTAACCAATTTGGCTGTTGGCTAGTCTGAAGACACGGTTGAGGAATGTCATTGGAATCGAGCTGGAGGGCGGCCGGAGAGGGGAAGATTGGAGTAATTTGGCCTAAACTCGACTCAATCAAACACTAGGACCTTCACGAGTTTTATAGAGCTCAAAATCAAGCTCTAAATGAGAAAAGAGGCTCAATTGGTGATGGTCTTAGAGGAAAGAGTTCCTCAATTTCCTTGAGCTCACCTGGGCTCTAAGAATGGCTTTGAAAACCCTCAAGCGGTTCAAACAATCAGGTAGGATCTTTAGATCAATCCCTCCAAACTTAAAGGGATTTAGATCTGATTTGAAGGAGAAATCTTTGATTGAAGGTCGATGGGTTTGGGTTTACACCTATAATGGTGATAGGGTCTTGTTTGAAGAAAATGATGAGAAGTTGGGACCTAAATGCAATAAATCTAAAACTTAGGGGCTTGGATGTGAAGAATAGAGATTTAAGGAACTAAATTGCAAACTAGGTCAAGATAGACTCTAATTAGGCCTAAATTTTGGTATTAACCTAATTTGGACCCAAGGAATATAGTGGTAAACTTGGATTTGAGTTTTGACCTTATTTAACTGGAAAATTTGCATAGAATCCCAAATTAAGGCAAACTCTCGTCTGAAACTCTGTTCTAGGTTAAAATAGGTTCAGATGGTCAAACCAAGGGTACCAAATCTCTTAGAATATTTTTCTATGAAATTTAGAAGGTCTAGATGAATTTTATCCTAACCAGAACCTCTTCAATTTAAGCGGGTTGGGAATCAAGGTTTTATGTGCTGCTTTGGTACTCGAAATGTGTGAAACCTCGTTTCTATCAATGTTGACCCACTTTTTGGACTTTTGAGCTCATTGGACCTTCATTTAACCCCTGGGTGACCCCATGGTTACTCTTCATTCGTGATGTGATGTTAAAACTATAGATTTAGCCCTATTATAATGTTCTCTCCCAAAAATAGATCTGAGTGGAATTATGGTCCTTCGGCAATCATTCAGGAGCATTTATCACTTGATTCAAAGTAATTCAAGCTGGTTATGGCAAATTATGGTGTTGCCATCAACCATCCTCTTGTTGACGCCCAACAACATGGGAAGAGGAACTTGTTGAGAATACCTTCTTGGCATTTTGTTCCTCAAGCCCAAGCACTGGTACGATGTCTAGGAAGGCTCTTGGACAACCTACTTATGCTTCAATGTAAGGGAGGGCATCAACTGATGTTAAGTCCCATGACATCAAACGTTTTTTAAGATGTCTGGGAGTTGGTTCAGACGTCTGGTCAGACGTCTGGACGCCTTCCCAGATGTCTGGAAATAAATTCTTGCGGCGTACGATTGCGAGTCTGCGTGCGTGCATGCGCAGACTACGCCCGCCGACCTGCAGACGTTCTTCTTTTCTTTTCTCTCTCCCCCAACGCCTTCAAATACCCTCTCCTCCCTTCCCTCTCCCTCACCCACCACTCCATCGTCTCCTCCTTCCAGTGATAGCATGAGAGTGAGAGAGCGAGGGCAGGGCAGCAGGTGCGTGCGGGGAGGAGGAGGTGCAGCGAGAGGAAGAAGAGGCAGAGCGCGTGAGGAAGGGAGAAAGAGCTTGCCGGAGCAGCCCAGGGCCGACCGACGGGCGTGCAGCGGGAGAGTGGTGCTAGGGAAAGTTACCCCGGTGCTGCTGCAGCTCAGGCCGCAGGCAGGCGAGCACGGCGCGGCGCGATCGTGCGCAGCAGGCGGAAGGCGAGGAGGTCCTGATTCTGGAAATTTTCCCACAATCAGACGTCTGGACCTACCTCTAGATGGCGCGGGTGACGTCTGGAGTGAGATCCAGACGTCTGAAAGGTATGATATTCTCATCTTTCTCCTTCTTGCGGATGCGGCCATGCAAGCCGTTCCGCCGAAAGCTCTGAGACGTGTCGTGTTGAGAGTGTTTGCGTACGCGTGCAGGTTTCATTTCGGGAAGGCGCAAGGACTCGCCCTCCCACACAGATCAGACGTTTGGGCAAATCGCCAAACGGCAAAGAGCATCTCCAGACGTCCGGAGTGATAGACGGACGTCTAGAACTAGGTCCAGACGGTTCAGCGGGATCCTGGACGTCTGAAGAGCGGCACAGAAGTAAGGTATGACCTGGACCATCTTTTAAGACATCTAGAAGGTGTTCCAGACGTCTGATTTGGGTCAGAGTTATCGTTTTTGACCCGTTTAGGGTCCGTTCGAGGTTCGATTTCCGCGTTTAAAATTTCGTTCTTCTCAGAATTAGTTCCTCTACTTGTTTAAAGTACGTGTATCCTATTCTTAGTGGTTTCTTATGATTGATCCTTATGTTAGGACCTCGTCTCGATGCGGCTCTAGGGGTTGCGGAGGCACGCGGACCTGCTGATCACGCCCCCATTACTCCCGATTTTGCAGGTAGAGTGGCTCCCCTTGGTTATTTACCAACATTAATGCATCTTTGAGATAAATAATAGATTCTAGGGTATGACATGAATCCTAGGGTCTAAAAACTAGATTGAATGATAGATCCTAGAGTATGGCATGAATCCTAGGACTGGAAAACTAGATTGAATGATAGATCCTAGGGTGTGGCATGAATCTTAGGACTGGAAAACTAGATTGAATGATAGATCCTAGGGTGTGGCATGAATCCTAGGAACAGAAACACTGAAACGAATGTCGTGAATACATGAATTGCAGTCTTGGAAAAGGAGATAGAATAATGATAATTGCCTATAATTGGATAACAGCTAACTGTGAAATATAGAGTACTATTGCTAGTAATTGCTACATGTGATTCCTGTTGTTGAAAAACTAAATTTGAGCTACTTGTATATAAATTGATATTAAATGTTGGAAACACAGGCTATATAAGAATAAAACTGAAATGATGAAATCTAAAAATGGCTTGGCCAGAGAAAGATCAGTATGAACCCTACGGGAAATTAGGAGTAGAGTTCCTAGAAGATAAACAGAGTGGAACTGGGAAAGTGGATGGGGAAGTGAGCTGGCCCTTGAGTACAGAGTACCAAGGAGAGCGATCGTCCCCCTGTTTAGTGCAGAGAGGAGCTAGCCGCCCCAAGGACCCGGGGTTAGGTCTGGCCACTTTGTACCGACTTTTGGCCCTTGCATACATAGTACCGAGGAGAACTACTAATGTAGGGAGAGCTCTAGCCACCCCACGGGCCCTGGGGTTCTGCTAGCCGTCCTACACCGACTTGTTAGGCCCATTGGGCAAACCAGGGTAGTCAGGCGAGGGTGCGCAGACTGTGGAGGGGCAAGACCCCTATTTGGTTACTGAGGAGGGGCTAGACCCCTGTTACTGAGAGGGTTCTGCCCTATACTGGCTCCGTGCTGTGCTTTGGGCGCACCCGTTAACGGAAACGACTAACCTCGTGTCAGGGCGGGGTAGCTACCCGTGCATTTATCACGCATGCTGTAGTCACCGTTACGCCTGTCAGTGACCTTGGGGCGGTTGACTGAGGGTAGGACCACCACGGGGGACTCTTCCGGCCAGGAGAGCACCACGTGCTACTTCTACTTTTCGGAAAAGACTGCAATCAAGATTGTTTCTAGGAGGAACATTCGAGATCAAGAGAAAAACCCGAGAAATAAACTAAGAAAGAGTAAAATAAAGAAAGAAATTAAAACAACAGCTCCTTGTTTACCTCTACTGTTTTTCTTAGCTAGCTGGTTGCCACTCTACTTAGCGTTTCACTGACTTGTCACCTTTGTCACCATTTCAGGGCTAGGTGTTGAGCAGCTAGAGCCTGTGGCTGCGGAGGGTGTTGGGCCTAGTAGAGTCCAGTAGTTGTGCTTTTGTTGTACCGTATTTCTGTAGAAGTGAGTATTTCTGTTTCACTTGTACTCTTTATTGTAATCTTTATATTTTGTACCTGTTGTAATTCTCTACTGTTGTGGTGGCATGTACTGTAGTAGTTCTTTTCTTTACTGTTGTACTTTGTTACTGTTAGTTACATGCATGGTGAATGTGATTTATTTTACTGCTTTTTGGTTACCTTCTCGTTGGACGACTGGGTCTTGGGATCAGTCGAGTCGGTCCGATTCTCGTATCCTGTAGGGATTCAGGAACCGGGTCATAACAACTGAGGAGGAGATAGGCCGACTCCTTTCTTCTTTCCAAAAGAAGGGGGACGTCTGTTGGTCTTCTTGGCTGACCTCCTCCTCCAAGGCTCTAGGAAAATGAACAATAGAAGAACATAAGAAGAAGGCTAGTGGCCTTTCATCTTGCTCTGTGGCCCTTCATCTTGCTCTATTTTGTGGTGGCTGCACTCAATTAGAATCAATTAAAGATTCAATCTAGGTATAGGTAGAAATATAGGATTTCAAAAACTAAACCTAATATAGTGGGAACTTTGGATCTTCATCCAAAGGTTGGGATTTAATCTTATTTGATTTTTACAATATTGGTACATAACAACTTATGGGATGTTGTTGAACACTCGAATTGCTACGCTAACGTGTTCGGTTTTGGAAAACCTGTCGTTGTAGTTTGGAAGTGAAGAATTCGTGTTCAACAAATAAAATTTATACCGAAATGAACATTCCGGGTCGAGCACAGGGAGGCGGACGTTTGATTTAAAAACTACGCGTTTCTTTTTATTTGTCACGAAGTAATTCAATTTAAAACTATCTAATTATTTACAATAAATAGAAGAGAAAGAGGGTAAGAGAGAGAGAGAGAGAATATTACACATAGAAATAAAAAATGAGATGTAGAATAAACAGAGAATTTATCATTAAGGAGATTGTTCATTACAACTAGAAAGCATAACACAATTGCACTAGAATGCGATAAATTTACTCTAGAAAGCATTAAAAGAATGGAGGGAGAAATGTCCTCGACGAATGCTTGGAGGACGAGCAGAATTACATAATAAAGCAGTAAATCTATATTAGAAAGCAGTAAAAAGAATAGGGAGAGAGATATCCTCCTCGACGGTCGCTTGGAGGATAAGCCGGACGGGACGATGTCTGGACGAAGGAGGACGAAGGAGGACGAAGCAGAAGAACGGGAATGGAGCAGCTCGTCATCGTTGTCACGGGATCCACTTTCGAAGGGGGACGAAAATTTGGACTTTATCTCGCGAGAAGCATCCTGGGTGTGGGACAAGCTTCTCTTGAGCTTTGGAGAGGTAGAGAAGAGAAGGAAGGGATGAGAATTTCGTATGGAGGGGGTCTCCTTTTATAGTTGCAAGGAGTGGGGGCAAATTGGTCATTACATCTTTAAAACAATAAATGAGGGGTCTTTAGTGACGGATAAAACCGTCACTAAAGCCCCAACGTGGGCGTAGTGCCTGCTGCCCACGCGCGCCCGCTCAGCTGCTCTCTCTCTCAACGCCCGCCCACGTTCTTTCATCCACAGCCATCCGATCACGAGATCGGATGGCTTAAAAATGCGCCTAACCTTGCTGCTGCGCGCCCACCCAGCACGTACAATGCTGCGTTCCCGCCTCACGTGAGATAGCACGTGGCCGCTATTGGAGGATCTGAGCCGCCCGATGACGATCCAATGCACACTCGCGCTCACTCGCCTGCGCCCTTCTCCCCTTCGTTGCGGCTCGAACCCGTGGTTGCAGCTCTCGATAGCGCCTTCGACCGCTGCGCTACGAGGCGGGGATAGTCGAGCGGACACTTTTAGGCATTGTATGTTGGATCGAGATCCAACGGCGGAGAGAGAGCGGATGCAGGGACTTCAGTGATTGCATGCGGCCGTTTGGGCGGCCGAGATGGCGCCACGTGGTGTCATCTTGGCCGTCCATCTTCTGCGTGTTGTAGATGGTGCCACGGATGTCGGATTGACTCGATTTTTGCGTCGTTAGGCTGCGATTGTCGATCCAAATTCATCCGTGTGGTTGGATTTGTTATTTGAAGTGCAGATTTACACCATCCTGGTCCTTGATCTTCTAGGGTTCCCCAGTCACTATCTAATGCTACGGATGCCTGATTAAGGCGATCTTGGAGTCGTTGAACTCCAATCGTCGCCCTGATCACATCTATACGGTTGGATCTTTGATCTGAGGCTCTGATAAAATGTTTGCCCTGTCCAAGCACATAAAAGGAGACAATTAACCTCCATTTTATTCAAACTACTCTAAATGCAAGATGATGCACGTTATGCAATATTTATAGCATGCAATGCAATCCTATGCTTAAAAACATGCATAAATAGATATCTTAAGTAGTGTAAATATGTTTACATCAGATGTCTTGATCTAGTCTTAAAACATTAATTAATTGAAAACCCTTGCATTTTATACCCAATCAAATTATGTGTAATTAATCACTAAATTGAATGCAATTTAACTCCTTAAATCACATTAATCAATCCCATCAAATAGCAATCCACCAAAATGATTATTGGTTTTATCATGCTAATAATAAAGAGTTTAGGATTAGTGGAATTATGGCATTATATCTCCCTCAAGTATTCTAAATTCTAGATTCACTATCTATTCCATCACGGGTTACATACTTTTTATGTTCTTCTTTTATCATTAGGATGGGAACGAAGACCATATACTTTTCCAAATGACTGTTTTCTTCTCTTTTACGTATGGGTCTGATTAGGCCCCATATGATCATTCATATAATTTCGTACTTCCCAATATACGTGGAACGAGGTTAAGTCTTCTGATTTGCTGTGTACACCTACAATAGCTAATATGTGTGATTTCTTTAAGAGATCATGTGTCTCTTGTGCCCCTCATATGCACACTTCCAGTCTTATCACTAAGGTGGGTGCATCAACTATTGGTTACTAAATGCACATATTTAGACATAGAGACACATATCTGTCTCAAGTTAAATGATACACCTTCTCTATGACAGTGATAAGAGAAGCACTTCTGCATCTCCATCTCATTAAGTCAACTCCTTGACTCAACTTGCATAATAGCCTCAAATTTCTATTCCCATGAAAAGGATGTGCATCAAGGGTATCGATTAGGCACCAGTCTTTAGAAAAATTGTCACTCTTCTCGGACTGAGACAATAGTTGGATATTATGATGGTTTTTGATGATTCATCAAAATCCTTGATCCAAATTGTTTGGATTCTTTGATACCTGTCATCGATATATCAAACATGGCATAGTTCATTATCTCAATTGTATTGAGAGGCCCATCTAACGGTATTTGTGTGTCCACATAATTTGACACTTAAATGTGAATCACCGATCGAGTGATTCGACTCAGGTTGGTTTGCTTAGGGCACAAAACTCCAACAAAAGGTGGTGATGGTTACTTGTTGTCTTTATTATCATTGTCAAGGATGAAAAGATTGTTGAACATTATTAGCTTTAGGGGGTGAGGGGAACTAGAGATCCATTGGAGAAGCAAGGATAATATAATCTACGATCTTGGATAACAAAAACACTTTATTAACGACTCTGTCTAAAATATATGACATAAAAGCTTGAAGCAAACTAATTAGCCCTTGAAGGAAAACAGATCCCTAGGCAATATACTCTATCAAAGGATACATCTTTTAGGAACAAACAATTTAATAAAAATATAATAGAGAACCAAAAATTAATTAACAACAATCATTTACATGTATGTTTTTGGAGTTATTAAAAAGTGCTACATCAAAGTGATATGGAAATTGGAATTTTAATTTACACTTTCAATTTTTTTTTGATAAAAGGTGGAAGAGATATTGGATATGAAAGCGTTCAAAGGAAACGAAGATCTCATCACATGATCCCCCACTATAAAGGGAAATTAGCTGTTAAGTTTTTTTATTAGTAATCACCAAAGAAGTAGGCAACTGAATGTGATGAGATTATTAGATGTGTCAATAGCACCTAGGATGTGATAGAGATTACGCTTATTATCCAATTATATACGTAGAAGATCCTAAATAATGTTTTGTCATCAAAGCTAAGCTCTGGCACATATTGGGAGTAGAATGATTCTCATGCACTGTACTATAAACATTTCACTGCTTATATAGTGAAAAACACTTGAGCACCTTTTTATAAAGTGTAGTGATGTAAAGCTCTTTAATTTTGTTTTGATATAGGTAAATGTAAGCTTATTGAATTGTCTGAGACTTGATAGAACAACAAGGATCACTTGATGGTTTGACCATATGTATGAAATCTACTTTTAAGTAGCCAAAATACATGATAGTCTAACAAAGACTATTTTTACTCTAGATTATTATATGAACCAAATAAAAATAAGTGTAATGACCCGCTACGTTTTAGCCATTTAAGACGTCTGAAATTTCAGTCAGACGTCTGTCCAGATGTCTGGACCCATTCCTAGATGTCTAAAAGTGGATTATTTTGTACTGCGCTTTGCGCTCTGCGCACGGGTGACACGCATAGGCTGTTCTCCTCTCTCTCCCTTATTTTCCCCTAGAACCCTAAACCCTACATCCCTCCTATTTATACCCCTCTTTTCTCTTCTCCTCTCCTTACACCACCAACCACCACCACCTTCAGATCTCTTGTGCGGCAGTGGCGAGGGCGGATGAGAGAGGCAAAAGGGGGGCGAGTGAGGGAGAGCGAGAGGGAGGAAGGTGGAGGGCGTGGAAGGTCGGAGGACCTTCGGGAGCTCGGTGGAGCTCGCATGGCTGGCAGCGGGAGCGTGCGCACGTGGAGGTCGTTGGTGAGGAGTTGCCCAAGCTCCTACAGCGGTTGAAGCTGCCGTCGCGGGCAAAGGCGCGAGCGGAGCGAGCTGCGAGGAAATTCTGATACTTGAATTTTTCCAGTATCAGATGTCTGGCGTGATGTCCAGATGACTGGTGAGGGACCTGGACGTCCGGAAATAAGATCGGATGTCTGAGAGCATATATCGCGCAAGGTATGTACGTTTCTGCGTTGCTTTCTCCCATGCAGAAGATCTCAATGCAGGAAACGTTGTCTGTTACAACCCAGTTCCTGAATCCCTACAGGACCCGAGACCGGCTCGACTCGACTAATTTCAAGACCCAATCGTCCAATAAGAAATAATCAAAAAGCAGGAAAATAAGCCACATTCACCATGCAAGGTACTAATAGTAAAAGAGTACAAGCAGTAAGGAAGTCAAAGCTGCTAAACAGTACATACCACTACAACAACAGGAAAATAGAAACAAAAGTGCAGTAACAGAAACGGTAACAATAGTCTAAAACTCACTAGTAGAACAGAGAGTACAACAAAAATAGGAAACTACTGCTGGGCTCGACTGGGCCCAACACCCTTTGCAGCGGTGACTCGGGCTGCTCAACTCCTAGACTTGTAAAGGGTTACAAGTAAAACGGAGTCAGCGAACTCTAAGTAGAGTGGTAACTAAACTAACTAAAGTAGTAAAAGCTAATGGGTAAATTTATCTTTTCCAATTATTTTATTTTACAAGTCATTTCTTTTCACCCATTGGTTTACTTTCGGATCTTTTTCTTGATCTCTCATGTTCCTCGTGGGAACGATCTTGATTGCAGTCTTTTCCGAAGAGTAGAAGGCATACGTGGTGCTCTCCTGGCTGGGAGAGTCCCCCGTGGTAATCCTACACCCAGTCAACCACCCCGAGGTCACGGACAGACGTAGTGGTGACTACGGCACGCACGATAAGCGCATGAGTAGCTACCCCGCATTGGCACGCGGTCAGTCGTGTCGGCTAGTGGGTACGCCCAAAGTACAGCATGGAACAGTATAGGGCCTAGCCCTCACAGTAACAGGGGTTTAGCCTCTCAGAACCAAATAAGGGTCTCGCCCCTCCAAAGTCCGCGCACCCTCGTCTGTCTACCTCGGTTCGCCCAGTGGGCCTAACAAGTCGGTGTATGGTAGCTAGCTGAACCTCGGGCCCCATGGGGTGTGTAACGACCCGATTCCCGAATCCCTACAAGACACGAGAATCGGACTGACTTGACTAATCCCAAGACCCAGTCATCCAACGAGAAAGTAACCAAAAGAGCAGTAAAATAAACACATTCACCATTTATATAACTAGCAATAACAAAATATAGCAGTAAAGGAAAGAACCACTACAGTATGCATCACAACAGTAGAGAAATAAACATAAATATAAACATGAAGTTTACATTAAAGAGAATACAAGGAGTAACAGAAAATTACTCACTACAGCGGAAAGAAAGTACGGAAAGTACTACGGTAACCCTACTGGACCCTACTAGGCCCAGCGCCCTCTGCAGCCGCTGACTCTGGCTGCTCAACACCTGGTCCTGAAAAGGTAACAAGAGTGACACGTCAGTGAAACGCTGAGTAGAGTAGCAACAATAAGCTAGAAGAAGCAGTAGAGTGGACAGTAGTTGTTATATTTTTACTTTCTTCTTTCATACTTTTCCATTTATTCACTATTGATTTACTTCTCAGATCCTTCTCTTGATCTTGAATGTTCCTCGTGGGAATGATCTTGATTGCAGTCTTTCCCGAAAAGTAGAAGTAACACGTGGTGCTCTCCTGGCCGGAAGAGTCCCCCGTGGAGGTCCTACCCTCAGTCAACCACCCCAAGGTCGCTGTCAGACGTAACGGTGACTACGGCATGCGCGATAAGCGCACGGGTAGCTATCCCGCACTGGCACGCGGTCAGTCATTTCCGTTAACGGGTGTGCCCAAAGCACAGCACGGAACCAGTATAGGGCATAGCCCTCTCAGTAACAGGGGTCCAACCCCTCCACAGTAACCAAACAGGGGTCTTGCCGCTCCACAGTCCATGCACCCTCGCCTGACTACCCTAGTTTGCCCAGTGGGCCTAACAAGTCGGTGTAGGAGGGCCAGCGGAACCCCGGGGCCCGTGGGGTAGCTAGTACTCTCCCTACACTAGTAGCTCTCCTCGGTACTATATACACGAGGGCCAGAAGTCGGTACAAAGTGGCCAGACCTAACCCCAGGTCCCTGGGGTAGCTAGATCCGCTCTGCACTAAACAGTGGGGGGGACAGTCGCTTTCCTTGGTACTCCGTACTCAAGGGCCAGCTCACTTCCCCAATTCTATTCCATTCCCTTTCCAGGAGTTCTACTCCTAATTCCCCATAGGGTTCAAGCTCTTTTAATCCAGCCAATTTAGGTTTCACCGTTCCGACTTTACGTTCATACTTCCCATGTTTTCAAGCATATTTATTCATTCATAACAGGCAACTGTTAACCAATTTACAGGCAGTTATCATTTCCTTTTTACTTTTCCAAGACTGCAACGGTTGTATATTCAACTAGTTTTCCAATCCTAGGATTCATGCCGTACCCTAGGATCTATCATTCAATCTAGTTTTCCAGTCCTAGGATTCATGCAATGTCCTAGGATCTATCATTCAATCTAATTCTTCAATCCTAGGGTTCATGCAATGCCCTAGACTTTATTAATTGTTTCATAATTGTACAAATTTTGTCAAATAAATTTAGGGCCACTCTACCAGCAAAACCGGGAGTATTGGGGGTGTGGTCGGCGATCCCGCGTGCCTCCGCAACCCCCAAGATTGCAACGGGACAGGATCCTAACACAAGGATCAATCACAAGGAGTTTCTCAGAATGGTATACAATTACTGTAAATGGGTAGAGGAATTTATTCTAGAAAGAACGCAACTCAAAATGCGGAAAACGGACTCCGAACGGGCCCTAAACGGGTCAAAAACGACGAAACAGTCCAAAATCAGACGTCTAGAACCTCTTCGAGACATCTTAAAAGGTGGGTCAGGTCGTACCTCAGTTCTGCGCAGTCCTTCAGACATCCAGAAGCCCGCTGGGACGTCTGGCCTTGGTTTCCAGACATCCGATGGTCACCTCGGATGTCTGGAGGTTCTCTTCGTCGTCTGGCACTGCTGCCAGACGTCTGATTCTCGTGGGATGGCGAGCCCTCGCGCCCTCCCTAGCAGGACCTGCGCACACATACACCGGCTTTCAGCACGACGAAACGCAAAAAGAGTCACGGCAGACGGCTGCATGGCCGTACACGTGCAAAAAGGAGAAGATAAGAAATATCTTACCTGTCAGACGTCTGGACAGTCCTCCAGATGTCTTCGACATCGTATGGACATAAGTCCAGACGTCTGATTCTGGAAAATTTTCCAGAACCAAGGCCCGATTCGCTCTCCGCCCGTGACGCACGGCCGTGCTGCGCCTCGTTCGCCTGCTGCCGAGCTGCAGCAGACCCTCCGCGACACCCCACGCCCGCCACTCCCCCGCAGGCCGGCTCTAGCTGCCCCGACAAGCCCGAACTCTCACGGTCGAGCTTCTTCCTTCCGCTCACAACTCTCCTCCCCGCACGCTCGCCGCGGCCACTGCTGCCGCCGCCACTCACTCGCTTGCTTGCGCTCTCGCTGGTAGGGAGGAGAAGAGAAAGGCGGAGGAGATGAGGGTGAGGGAGAGGGAGAGGGTTTATAAAGCAGCGTGGGGAGAGAGAGAAGAGGGACGGCATGTCTACAGGAAGAGAGAGGAAAAAGAAGACGAAGGAGGCGGGCGCAGTCTGCCCACGCACGGGCGCAGACGCAACCCGGTACGCCTAAAAAATTTATTACCAGACATCTGGGCCACTTCCCAGACGTCTTAAAAATCCGTCTGCTGCCCACGTTTTTAACAGGGTGGCTAGCTCTCCCCTACACTAGTAGCTCTCCCCCGTACAGTGTATGCGAGGGCCAACAGAAGTCGGTGTAGAGTGGCCAATCCTATCCCTGGGTCCCAACCCAAGGGCGGCTAGCTTCGCTCTACACTAAATAGGGGATAGTCGCTCTCCTTCTTAAGGGCCAGCACACTTCCCACTCATATTTCCAGATCCTTTCCATTCATCCACAGGAGCTCTATTCCTAATTCCCTGTAGGGTTCATGCTCATATTCACCATGTTGTTCCATACCAGGTTTCATCATTCACATTTCCATTCTCGTATTTACACATGCAGCTCCCACAATTAACATATACAACAAGTGATATCACAGGTAACTGTTTAACTAGCACATGCATTTCATATTTCAACAGGTAGCTCGTATTTATTAACAGATAATTGTTTACAATTCTACTCATTCATTTATGACTGTAATCTTAAACACGCATACAAACAGTGTAACTGTTTCTCGTCCTAGGATTCATGCCACATCCTAGGCTTCTAGTTATCTAATTTCACATATGCATTCATATTTATATTTAAAACAGGGGGAAACCACTCTACTAGACAATCCGGGAGTACTGGGGGCTCGAACGGCAGACTCACATGCCTCTGTAAGCCCCGAACACACAACAGATCGAAGTCCTATACCAAGGAACATAACACAACAGAATGTTCAGAATAGTATATAAGGATTTCTAACATGTAGAGGAACTCACAAGGAGACCATAGATATCTCATTTGCGTAAAACGGACCCCAAACGGACCCTAAACAGGTAAAAAATAGGACTGTAGAACCAAATCAGACGTTTGGCATAAGGTCTAGACGTCTTAAAAGTCACCAGGGTCTCACCTCAAGTTCCTGCGTCGACTTTAGACGTCCAGGACCCCTACTTGACCGTCTGGACTCAGCTTCAGACATCTGACCTCTCCTCCAGTCATCTGAGAGTACTTCCGATCGTCTGATAAACTGTTCAGACGTTCGAAATGCATGGGAGGGCATGCCCCGCGCCTTCCCAAAGCTACCCCTACGTGCGACAGACAAAATCTCCCCCTTTTAGCCAAACAGATTGGCTCTGTGGTGCGGCCTGCATGGCCGTAACCGCAAGAAGAATGTACCTTCATGAAACCTTGCTTTCAGACGTTCGGTGTCATCACCAGATGTCCAACCCGTCGCTAGACAGCATTCCAGACGTCTGATACTGGGAAAAACCCAGTACTAGAGCGAGCTCTCGCTCCTCTCGCCACACGTAGCCGTGGCTCCTCCCTCTCGCCTGCAGCAGGAAGTCGAGGACGGCTCCCCCGACGCACTCCTCCTCCCGCACGTGCTGCTTCAGGCGTGCGCCCTCAGGCGAGCTCCCACGAACTCTCGAGCTCAACCTCCTCCTCCTTCACGCCACTCCTCTTCCTTGCTCCTCGCTTTCGCTCCCTCTCTCTCGCTCGTCCCTCTCACAACAGTGGAGAGGAAGGAAGGTGGTGGTGGTGTAGTGGAGAAGAGATGAAGGGGGGGGTGAGGGCTCTTATATAGAGAGTGGCTAGGGTTCGGTGAAGGGGAGAGAAGAAGAAGAGAGAGAGAAGAAAGTGGTCTTCACGCAGCCAGCGCACAGAATCGACCCTGCATACAAATTTTTCAATTTCCAGACGTCTGGGAAGGGGTCCAGACGTCTTAAAAGGCTCAGAATAGAATGGGTCTTTCCAGATGTCTGGGAAGGGGTCCAGACGTCTTAAAAGGCTCCTAATAGAATGGGTCTTTACATTGTCGACTGACCGCGCCTGTGTTTGCATGCACAGGTGCAGCTTTGGGAAGGTGCGCGGGACACTTTTCCACGTGCTTTTGGACGTTTGACCACATCACCAAACATCCAGAGGTGCTTCCAGACGACTGGAGACCTTGTCTGACATCTGGAACTATCCTTAGACAGTCGTAGGAGAGGTCTAGATGTCTGATCAGCCACAGGAGACACAAGGTGAGGATTTTGATCAGAAGCCGCATTTTTGGCCTGTTTGAGGCCCAAACGGAATCAGATTTCCGCAAATGAAGTACCGTTGTTTTCTACCTGAGTTCCTCTACGTATTCGTTTGAGTACCTACCGTTTTGAGCTTGTCTAATGTACATTGGTCGCTGGTATAGGTTACCAGCCGGTGGCGTGTTCGGGGCCTGTGGAGACGACGAGATCTGCAGCATAGACCCCCATTCCTCCTGTGATACTCGGTAGAGTGGTTTAATTCAGTTATTAATATTTAAATAGGAATGTGCTTGGTTCAAATAGCTGAATGGAACTCTAGGATGTGGAATGAACCCTAAGGTAGAAAAATGAATGAGCCTGTTTATACTGACTGTTTACTTAAATGCATGGCTAAGAGAAATTGCTAGCAAATGCTTGTATTATAATTACGAGTTTCCTGTTAGAATATGAGCTGCCTGTATTCAATGAGTAATTTCCTGTGAAACCACTAGTTGCAGGTTATTGAGAATTGAATTATGAAAACACGAGTTACCTGTATACGGATGAGAAATGAATTATGAAACATGAGATCTAGATCTGGATAAATGAGGTAAACATGAGCATGAACCCTACGGGGAATTAGGAGTAGAACTCCTGTGGATAAATGGAATCTGGAATGTAGACGGGAAATGTGCTGGCCCTTGAGTATGTGGTACCAAGGAGAGCAACTGTCCCCTTCTAGTGCAGAGCGGAGCTAGCCTCCTGCTATGACCCGATTCCCGAAATCCCTACGAGACACGAGAATCGGACCGACTCGACTAATCCCAAGACCCAGTCATCCAACGAGAAAGTAACCAAAAGAACAGTAAAATAAACCACATTCACCATGTATATAACTAGCAGTAACAAAAGTACAGCAGCAAAGAAAAGAACTACTACAGTACACACCACCACAACAGTAGAGAATTAAATAGGTACATAAACATGATGCTTACAATAAAAGAGTACAGTGGTAACAGAAAATACTCACAACAACAGAAGAAAAGGTATAGTAGGTACTACACAAGTAAAACTACTGGGCTCTACTAGGCCCAGCATGCTCTGCAGCCGCCGGCTCAGGCTGCTCAACAGCTGGTCCCGAAAAGGTGACAAAGGTGACACGTCAGTGAAACGCTGAGTAGAGTGGCAACTAAAAGCTAAGAAAATCAATAAGGTGGATAAGTAGCTGTTATCTTTAATCTCTTTCTTTATTTTTCCATTTACTTGTTCTTGAATTATTTCTCAGATCTTTCTCTTGATCTCGAATGTTCCTCGTGGGAATGATCTTGATTGCAGTCTTTTCCGAAAAGTAGAAGTAGCACGTGGTGCTCTCCTGGCCGGGAGAGTCCCTCCGTGGTGGTCCTACCCTCAGTCAACCACCCTAAGGTCACTGACAGACGTAACAGTGACTACGGCACGCGCGATAAATGCACGGGTAGCTACACCGCACTGGCAAGCGGTCAGTCGTTTCCGTTAACGGGTGCGCCTCAAAGTATAGTACGGAACCAGTATAGGGCAGAACCCTCTCAGTAATAGGGGTCCAGCCCCTCCGCAGTAACCAAACAGGGGTCTTGCCCCTTCACAGTCCGCGCACCCTCGCCTGACTACCCTAGTTTGCCCAGTGGGCCTAATAAGTCGGTGTAGGAAGGCTAGCAGAACCCCGGGGCCTGTGGGGTGGCTAGTGCTCTCCCTACACTAGTAACTCTCCTTGGTACTGTATACGCGAGGGCCAAAAGTCGGTACAAAGTGGCCAGACCTAACCCTGGGTCCCTGGGACGGCTAGCTCCGCTCTGCACTAAATAGGGGGACAGTCGCTCTCCTTGGTACTCTGTACTCAAGGGCCAGCTCACTTCCCCAATTCTATTCCATTCACTTCTCAGGAGCTCTACTCCTAATTCCCCGTAGGGTTCATGCTCATATTTCTTAACTAAGCCAATTTAGGTTTCATCATTTCAGCTTTATTTTCATATAACCCATGTTCTCAACAGCTAATATTCATTTATAAACAAGCAACTGTTATCCAATTATAGGCAATTATCATTTTTCTTTTTACTTTTCCAAGACTACAATCCATATATTTGCGACATTCATTTCGGTGTTTCTGTTCCTAAGATTCATGTCATACCCTAGGATCTATCATTCAATCTAGTTTTCCAATCCTAGGGTTCATGCCATACCTTAGAATCTATTAATTATCTCACAAGTGCATAATTGTTGATAAACATTTAAAGGGAGCCACTCTACCCGCAAAACTGAGAGTACTGGAGGCGTGATCGGTAGATTCGTGCGCCTCCGCAACCCTTAGAGCCGCAACGGAATGGGGTCCTAACATAAGGATCAAACACAAGGAACTACTCAGAACAGGATACAAATACTGTAAACAAGTAGAGGAACTAATTCTGAGAAGAACGAAACTTGAAATGCGGAAAACGAACTTCGAACGGACCCTAAACGGGTCAAAAATGACAAGTCTATCCCAAATTAGACGTCTGGAATATCTTCCAAACGTCTTAAACGATGGTTCAGGTCATACCTTGTTTCTACGCGGTTCTTCAGATGTTCAGAATCCCACTGAACAGTCTGGACTTAGTTCCAGACATCCGACTGTCACTCCGGACGTCTGGAGCCCCTCTTCGCCGTCTGGTGTTATGCCCAGACGTCCGATCTGTGTGGGAGGGCGTGCCCTTGCGCCTTCCCAAACGACCCTGCACGCGTACGCAATCGACCTCAACACAAAAATGAGGCAGAACCTTTCGGCAGAATGGCCTGCATGGCTGTACATGCGAAAGGAAGAAGAAATGGAATATCATACCTTTCAAACGTCTGGATCTTCCTCCAGACGTCTCCCGCGTCGTTTGGACGTAGATCCAAACGTCTGATTCTAGGAAATTTTCCCAGAATCAGGACCTCCTCGCCCTTCGCCTGTTGCGCACGGCCGTGCCGCACCGCTCGCTTGCTACCTGAGCTACAGCAGCACCTCCCCAGCGCCACGCTCCCGCTGCGCTCCCGCCGGTCGACCTTGGTTGCTCCGGTGAACTCGCACTCTTGCGCTCTAACTCTTCTCCCTCTCGCTGCAACTCCTCCTCCCCGTGCACACATGGCAGCAGCTGCTGCCCTCGCCCTCTCACTCTCACGCTAACAGGAAGAAGAAGAAGATGATGGAGTAATGGTGAGGGAGAGGAGAGGGGGAGGTATTTGAAGGCTCCGTGGGGGGGAGAGAGAGGAGAAAGCTGTGCCTGCAGGACGGGGAGGAAAGAGAGAGAAGAAAAGAGGGCAGTGGGTCAGTCTGCGCGCGCATGCACGCAGACGCGAAATCGTACGCCGAAAAAATTAATTTCCAGACATCTGGGAAGGCTCCCAGACGTCTGACCAGACATCTGGACCAACTCCCAGACGTCTTAAAAGATGCTTGATGCCGGGGTCTTAACACCTCCCTTGGGTTGAGACCCAGGATTAGTATTAGCCACTCTACACCGACTCCTGTTGGCCCTCGCGTACGTGGTATCTAGGTGAGCTACTAGTGTAGGGAGGGAGCTAGCCACCCTACATCGACTTGTTAGGCCCTCTAGGCAAACCGGGGTAGTCAAACGAGGGTGCACGGACTGTGGAGGGGCGAGACCTTTGTTCTGAGAGGGCAAGACCTTATACTGTTCCGTGTTGTACTTTGGGCGTATCAGCTAGCGGAAACGACTGACCGTGAGTTAGTGTGGGGTAGCTACCTGTGCGCTTATCACGCGTGCTGTAGTCACCGCTACGTCTTGACAGTGACCTCGGGGTGGTTGACTGGGTGTAGGACTACCACGGGGGACTCTTCTGACCAGGAGAGCACCACGTGTACTTTCTACTCTACGGAAAAGAATGCAGTCAAGATCGTTCTCACGAGGAACATGGAAGATCAAGAAATATCTCGATACTTTAAGAAATAAATGAAACATGAATATAGAAATGAGATAAATAGAAATAAAAATTAAATATATTGTTTTTACTATTCTTGTACATAAATAATACAAACACCACTCTACTCAGCGTTCGCTGACTCTGTCTTTTCATAATACTATTCAGGACCAGGAGTTGAGCAGTCCGAGTTTCCGGTTGCCGAGGGTGCTGGGCCCAGTCGAGTCCAGCCGTAATCTTTCTTCAGCACTTTCTTTTTCTCTACTGTTGTAGTAAATAATGGACACTTAGTTTACTATTTTTGCTACTTTTGTTTCTTTTCAGCTTTTAGTTGTTGTTGTTGTGGTGGCATGTACCGAGATAGTTGTTCTACTTTCTTTACTGTTTTGTACTTTTCTCCTGTTTAGTTATATTGCATGTGTGAATGTGGTTTATTTTCCTGCTTTTGGTTATTTCTTGTTGGACGGTTAGGTCTTGGGATTAGTTGAGGCGAACCGATCTCAGGTCTTGTAGGGATCCAAGAACCGGGTCATAACAATAAGTAAAGAAAAAGTATGAAATTTACATAAATTTTCTTTTGAACGTTAACAAGGAACACGAAGTAACATCAAAATAGATACAACCTTATCTCTTGTTGATGTAGTGATTATCAACATAGAACTCGTGATGAGAGAAAGGTGATTGAAGATTTACAAAAAATGTGATTATTTTCTTGTATATAAATGATAAAGTGTATGACAATCATACAATAAATAGTTCTATTAGTTAAGATTGATTGTTATGTTGGCAAAATTTTTGTATGAAAATAAGAGCCAAGAAAGAAATCCATGTGTTCCCCCTCTCCCCTACACGATCTCTCAGGCTGTGTTTAGTAGTAGAGTTAAGGAGGGTTAAAATGGAATAAGTCGAAATAGTATTTGTTTGGGTGGTGGAATAAAGAAATAGTTAAATATAGAGTTAAAATAATTGGTAAATTGATGTAATGTTAATCGATATTTGTTTAATAATATAAATGGAAATAAAGAATATTAGTTGTCATTTATTTAATATTAAAAATGAGTGGATGTCATAGTAAGTACTTTTTAATAATAAATATAGGTAAAAATAATTGAAAATTATTATATAAAAATTTATGTTAAAATGATAAAGAAATTTAAAAAAAATTTAAGATAACTAACATAAGACAACCCCGTTGCCAAACATGGCCTCGCCGTCCACCGATCTCATTCTCTCCTGCCGCGCATGGCCCAAATTTCCAAGCACATACCCAGGTGGTCCCAAAGTTTCAACGAAACCCGAACCCTATTAGGCGAAGTAAAACCCTGCGAAGGGTGCCAATAGCGACACCGGCAGCGGCAGGCAGGCATCCTGATGATGATTCCCACTCACCACCGCCACCACCAGCGCCACCAGCCACGTGCCCCTAACAATCCTAGAAGCCGCCTCCTCCTCCTCCTCCTCCTCCTCCTTCTCGTGGTTGTAAGTTCTCCCTCTCAAATGGCCCGCCACGCCACCGCCTCCTCCAGCAGAATCTTCCTCTTCAAGAACACCCTGCTCTTCTCCTTCGTCGCACTCCTCACCCTCTACGCCGTCTCCAACGCCTTCCTCTCCCCCATCTCAAGGTCCGACCTCCACCACGCCTTCTCCTCCTACTCCTCCTCCTCCTCGTCTTCTTCCTTACTCGCCGATCTTCGCCGACCCCCCAAGATCTACCTCTACGATCTCCCGCGTAAGTTCACCTACGGCGTCATCGAGAGCTACCTCCTCGCTCGCGACCCCTCCCGATCCCCCGCCACCAGCGACGCCGATCTTAAGTACCCCGGCCACCAGCACTCAGCGGAGTGGTACCTCCTCAAGGACCTCCTCCGCCGCGACCGGGACGACTTCCCGGTCGTCAGGGTCGAAGACCCCCGGGAGGCCGACCTCTTCTACGTCCCGTTCTTCTCCTCTCTCAGCCTCATCGTCAACCCGATCAGGCCCCCGGAGGGCGGTGGCGATGCTGCTGCTGCTGATGCTGCGAGGGCGGTCTACAGCGACGAGGATGTGCAGGAGGAGCTGATGGAGTGGCTCGAAGGAAGGGAGTGGTGGAGGAGGAATGGTGGGAGGGATCACGTGTTCGTGTGCCAGGATCCAAATGCCCTTTATAAGGTGGTGGACCGGCTGAAGAATGCGGTGCTGTTGGTCTCGGATCTCGGGAGGTTGAGGGGAGATCAGGCGTCGCTGGTGAAGGACGTGATCCTGCCGTACTCTCACCGGATCAACCCGTTCAACGGCGAGGTCGGGGTCGAGGGGAGGCGGATCTTGCTCTTCTTCATGGGTAACCGCTACAGGAAGGAGGTGAAGTGTTCGTTGCCTTTATTACAGACTGAAGTTTCTCACTTACCTTTAGGCCTAGTTTATTTGGAGGGCTAATCTGTCAAAAAGGAGGATTAATGCTTATTTACTTGACTGCTTAACCCGTTATGTGGTAATCTGGGTTTGACCACTTTTACACAGGTTTATTTAAGATCAGTTTTCATTGGTGTTAGTTAAACTTGTGTTAAAGTCGTACATCACTCGTGCCTATGACATCTCTCGTGTTTTATATTCCTAACACCATTATTAAGTAAATGTCACAAAGCTTAACATCACAATTTAAAATCAATTAAAGTAAACACAATTACAAGTTAACATCAATTTCACATTTCTTAATATTTCTTTCCTAACCTCTCAAGCAAACTAGCATGACCATATTACTTCAGTTTCCTAGCACCAGTTTCACTTTCCTAACACAACTAAAGTTCTCTTCTCTCATGATGTCTTGGCTATTAGTTCTTGCTCGTTTCCTTAGCCATGAAAAGCCGTCAGAGATAGTGAAATCATGCTCTTCCTTGTCTTTTGTGAACATTAAAGAATAGCACAGAAAGAGGCCTCTGTCTCTATTCTATGGGAAAGCAAGTGCTGATTCTATCCCTTCCTATTTGAGGGCTTTGTGCACTAATGAAAGGCTTCTGCAATATTGACGCTGGATGGCTGCTGAGCTGTGCTTGGTAAAGTGGACATAGAGGATACAAATCCTCTCACAATCAAATATTGATATCTTTATTACTACTTATTGAGCCCCGTTGGCATCAATGAGAAGGGAGGTGGAGGTAGAGGTTGATAATAGCCAGCCAGGATATCAAGATGCAGAATTATCTAGATATGAAATAAATGCAACAATTGCCATTTCTTTCCATCCTTTTGGGGTGCATAGGGCTAGCTGAACACCTCCTCCTGATATCCATTGACTCCTTCCCTCTTTCTTAAACATGAACTGATAAACCACCCTTTCCAGACTGTCACAGGAATTTGAATCCTCTTACAAGCCTGCTCTTAATTCTTTCTATTATTTCTAGGAGAATGCTTTGCTATTGAATATGTTTTTATCTGTTTGAAAAGGGCTCTGCAATTGAATATTGAAAATTGTTTTCATGCAAAAAGAGCTTCCTTCCGTTTTGGATAAAATAAATGACATTTTACTGTGATTGATCTAGGTCCAAGATTCATAGGACAGGTACAAAGAAGATGAAGGCGAGAAAAGACAATGTCTTGTAGTTTGCTTGCACTTTGCCTGAGTGCCTTTCCTTACATAGAGTATAATGGTCCTTCAGCAATAGGAACACGTTGGATATTTTTAGTTCCACCAATCATTTTTTTGGTGGGGTTGTTGCTTGTGATATATATATATATATATATATATATACATATAAAACCATTTTTTTAAATAGGTAAAAGGATGATCTTCAAAGCTAGGATGACTATCATCATGCTTTATTAATAGATGAGAAAAGCTTGAAGAAGTACAAGGATGCATTCCTACAAGCAGGTTAAACATGAACCTTGTAGTCTAGAAGCATAATGTACCACGTTCTCCACATAGAACGTTGTACCACCAAAGCAAGTGTTATTCCTTTGATGAGGGGTAAAAATTACTCTCAGATCCAAAACTCCTCACACAATCCGACAGAGGATCCGGTTACTTGACTACAGGGTATACAGGTAGAATCGGCACCGCCTGTCTCGCCTAAGGCCAGCTGGATCCCAACCGAGACCCACATGACTTGCCAAAAGATTCAGTGTAGCTAGGACGGAAGATACGATATGATGGACCTAACCATGTATGCCCTGACAGCAGACAAGCAGGTTGACAGTAGGGGTACTAGAGGCCATCAAGTGTGGGTTTCCCCATGTTATAAATAGAGGAAAAGGCCCCCAATGGGAAAGAGGGGGGCCCCCTGGGAGAGGGAGAGAACATCTTGTAATCCTAGAAATTCTAGTGCATAGTTGGGTGCACTATTCTCCCCCCAGACGTACACCCTTTGCGGTGGAACTGGATCATCAAATCTCTGGTTCCTTTTGTGCTTGCTTATTGATCGTCGATCTTCCCTCTTATGCGACGGATGGTAATGGCTAAGTAGCGCTTCCTACTTGTATAAATCTTTTAATGGCTTTCCAAGGTCCATCAAATGACACCATCTGTGGGAAGCATCAACGAAAGAGCCATCGCCCTCCTGAGCATCTGATCGCTGGGAGGAGGAGCCCTTCTAGTGCCTTGCCCCGACCTCCTCGAGCAAGAACGCCCGTAGTGGTTGTAACCTCTCGCGGTCTTACTCGTGGCTCCCCTCCCCTTGGAGGGGCTCGATTGTGATTCGACGTCTTCATGCCCCAGCGACCTTGGCCGATCGCTTGAGGTCCCAAAGTAGATCCCCTTTCTCGAGGTGCAACCTAGAGAAGAGGAACAGGGAGTCAAGGCCGGCGACCTCAGATACACGCCCCTGTGCGTATCGCCTGCTTGCTCAGGGAGGAGAAAATAGAGGTCCCCCGTTGGAAATGCTTGGGGAGCCAGTCAAGGCCTAGCGCGAAAGAACGGTGGACCCTAGCTCAGGTAGCATACCCTTAGGAGCCACCCTCAAGTAGAGTCGATGCTCGGTCACCCTAAGGGGAGATCTTCTCGGCCGCCAGTCAAGGCTCGGCTTGCCCTTTGGATCGTTGCTCGGCCAGCCAGACAGGCTGTCAACTCCCCCAAAGGTGTGATGTGCAGGTCTTGGAAGTGCTTCACTAAGCGCCTGAGGAATGGAGAAAACCCCAGGAGGTTGTCGGAAGTTGAGTGGTGAAAGATTGAGCCTACCCGATCTTTTTTTTTTTGAAAAAGGAAAGGGTAGTTATCCAGAGTGATAACTACCCAAATATATAAATTATAGAATCAACAATCTCCGCCAATACAACAGGCAGACCCCAAGGTCCCCCACTCACAAGGAATCACACCAAAGATTAAACAAGGAATTAATAGACTCAGCAAAATTCTCCACATAGGGTCTTTGGTTCCTGAAGACCATAGCATTCCTACCCAACCAGATGCTCCATAGCACAGCCAATGGTCTGGCCTTCTCCTTCCTTGTGCAGAAGACGATCTGTCCACCATCACCTTCTCCGCTTCTGAAGCTGTGCCAAAAGTCTTCGAAAAGTCGACACTCCCACCACCCCTCTCCCACCCTGCCCCAAATTTGCACCACAAATGGGCAAGTGAAAAAAAGGTGGTCAATCTCCTCCTCTCCACCTCCACACAAAGGGTAGACCTTACTTTCTCCAGGAGCCCATTTTACCCTCCAAACCTTGGTCACAAGCCTTCTCCTCCTAAGAAGCCAGACAAAAACCTTGACCTTTAGAGGACACGCGGCCTTCCAAATCAGTCTGCAGTCCCTCACCAGATCCAGCTCAACCATGGGATATCCAGTGGACAATCTCCTGTATGCAGCCGCTACCGAAAACTCACCTTCATCCCAACCAAACATATCCGTACTAGAGGCCGGTTGCAGCCCCTCTAACTCTTCAAGCAGAACCTAAAAATCATGAGTTCTCGCATCTGACAGGTTTCCTACAAAGCTCGGGTACCACCCATCTTCCCACACCTCAGCTACAGACGCCTCTTTGTTCTGGGACAAAGCAAACAACCTCTGGAATCTTCTAGCTAGCGCTCAATTTCCCGTCTAATCATCCTGCCAAAATCTGAAAATCTCCCCCGTTCCTAGGAACAAAGCAATTCCGCACCCTAGGAGCCACCGTTGCCTTTCAAAAAATGAGAGGCATCCTTCGGCGGAGACATCAGGAGATCCCACCACACTGGACCACCATAAGTCGTCTCGAACACCTTGCCCACCAAATTCTCCCTACATTCCGATCTTGCCCGGATCAGGTCGAGGCTAAGCACTTCGAACGAGGGAGGCCCTGTGAGGCAACGATCCCTCAGCACCCCGAGTTAGACCATTCAGTTCACAAGCATGGGTGCAACACCCTCGATCACATGTTTGAGTACTTAACGAGAAATTGCAGAGAGGTAACTCCTCTTGTGGATCAGTCGAGGGGCGATGGTGGCCTCGCTGAAGGCAAGAATACCCCCGGATAGGTGCGTCCTTCTGCCAGTCGGCGGAAGGGGCTCTCCTTCAACAAGTGAAGGGCCTCCTTCCTCGGGATAGCAATCGGCTCCCGAAGGGTTGCTATGGCAGACTGCGCTAGGCAAAAGAGTTCCTCGAGGAACACTCCCCTGGCTGTACGCCAAGCGGACGTGCTTGAGAGGAATCGGTCCACTGAAGGTCGCCATTACGGACCCCGCCACATCGGGTAGGAGTCCCTCGGAGAGTGCACCCCCTAGCCACAAACCAGGTGGGCGTGCTGAAAGGGGGTCAGTCTGCAAGCTAGGATTCGTTGTTCGCAGGCCCCATAGAGCGAAAGAATAGAAGGCCTGTAAAGTACCTGAGGGACCACCCCGAGAAGGGGCCCTGGTAGTTGCAGGTAGCCGACGAGGTCTCCCTGACGAATTGAGAGCCATGCTGGTCAACACCCCGCCCAAGCAGATAGGCAGTGTCACCCTAGCTCCCCGTCCGATGGATATCGCCGTTGAATCCTAGCATTGACGCTCGCGCTACCCAAGGTCCTCTCCTTTTGTTGCCTGAGCACATTAGCGAAGAGGTTAAGGGAACCTCGAGTTGACGCCACCTTAGGCAAATGAGCCCCTCCTTCTGAGTAGGCTCTCCTCAAGTATCTCCCCACGATCTTTATCAAGGTGAGAACGATACGATCAAGCCTCCTCGTATAATTTGGTGGAGTGTCTAGGCTTGCTTCGGCGAAAGCCTCCTTTGGCAGGGCAACCCCGAGCCCTTCGGAAAATATGCTCCCCTGACCATGAATCAGATAGAAGTCTCTACCATGGTACTCGCGATTGCTGGAGGTCCATGCTTCTGGTCTCCTGGGCGCATCAGACGAAGGTTGAGGCAACCTCTGGGAGTGACGTTCAAGATGGGTCAACAGCCCGCATAACTAACCTCCAGTGACAATGCTTGTAGCGCTCCGAGACGCTTGGGTCGAGCTACCCTTCATGCTACCCCTTCTGGGTTGGCGGGCCCATAGTGCATCCACCACTCTGGTGGGAATGCCTTCCTCTCCTCCTGCTTGTTATTCCAGTTACGACCTTTTGGCAATTAAGAACAGAGGAGAGAGGAAGGGAACAACCCTCCTTCGACCAATCAGGTTGCCATACTTAAGGCGACAAAGTTGACGGTAGCATTGGGTAGCTCAGCCAGCTAACCACCAATGTACACTCGTTGCAAGATCCTTCCAATACGTGCCTGGCCTCCTCAGAGGGTAAGAACAGCACGCGGGAGCACGACAACCTGGCGCAAATCCCTTAGGAGTGAGTCGAAGCAACCCGAGAAGCCCATGTAGAGAAAGGAAAGCGGAACCAAGTTCTCACAATCCAGCCAAGGGCAAACCTGGATAATCTGCCAAGTGACTTCAGGATCATAGCAAGACTCTTCAGTCGCTGCATTCCCCGCCTTCTCTTCTTTCCTCATGACGTGACCAAGCTCGTCGAGGTCAGGGGGATCTTAATCCCTCTAAAGGTCCAGGGGCGATGACCCCCTTGGGGGGGGGGGGGGGAGGCAATGCGCCTGAAAGCAGCTTCATAAGGCTATCAGGGATCATACATCGACCCGCCGAGCTACCTCTTAAGGTCGGCGCAAACTTGGACGAACACATCCAACTTTCCTTATATTACCGCCTCTTCAGGCCGGCAAGTCGCCTCTCAAGGTCGGCGCGAATTTGGACGGACGTGTCTAATGTTTCTTATATTGCCGCCTCTTAAGGTTAGCAAGCCATTTCTCAAGGTCGGCGCGAACTCAGACGGACGCGTTTGATGTTCCTTATATTGCCCAAGGCTGTTAAAGGCGAGAGGCGCTAAAAGTTGAGGGGGGTCTAAAACGTCGGAGGCACTAGGTGCTTGCCTGAGAAAAATGAGACGCTAATATATATATATATATACAATAGTCAAAATATAGTATGTTATCATTGCATATATATAATATACAAAGATATATAAGTGATTGGACAAATAGGCGCAATGCACATGCACATGCACATTGATACATATCATAAGTGTGTATACAGTTTCATACATTTACATATGCGCATATGTAAATGTACACATTATATTTATATGCTATACTTATGCACATGTGTGTATGTACATATATATTTGTATATATAAGTTGACATGTACATATATACATGCACAAACATACAAAATATATGTGTATATTTATATGCATATATATATATATGTCTACTATATGTATATATCCATTTAAGCACATGTATATGTATATATCTATGCATATGTGCACATATATACGCATAGGTGTGTGTTTAACTAAGAGAGAGTACTCAATAATTAGGTGAAAAGATATTAAAATCCTTAAAAGTATTTAAAAAATAAAAAACCAGCAAACTTGGTTCAGACGCTCGCCCGGGGTGCTTAGCACCTTACCCTAGGTGCTCGCTTAGGCAGAGCCTTGGGCAAATCAGGCGAGGCGAGCTTTGTCGAGGCGCTAGGGCCTCGCCTCGCCTCAACCCAGCACCTAGGCGCGCTTAGGTGAGTGCCTTGACAACACTGATATTGCTGCCTCTCAAGGTCGGCACGTCATCTCTTAAGGACGGCCCGAGTTCGGATGGGCTCGCTTGACGTTCCTTTACACCACCACTTATTTAGGCTGGTGGGTCATCTCTCCAGACTGGCCGGGGCTTAGATGGACCCACCCAGCAATCTTGAGGATTGTCGCCTCTTAAGGTCCGCAAAGCCATTCCTGACAGCTGGCATGAATTCAAGCAGAGGCGCTCATGCCCCGCTTATCAGTTGCTAGAATGCCGTCCCTAAAGAATGATGGAACCAGGGCTTTCACGTCCCATGTTCTAGCAACTATGATGCTGGCTCCTCGGGCCGGTAAAGACTTGGGCCCATGCACCCGAGGTTCCACACACTGCCCATTGGCAAGGTTCCTAGGGCTCTCTTATATAGTGAGAGTCGAAAAGGTAGAAGTACATAAAAACTCCTAAGGAGCAAACCAAACCCAATAGTCACACAACAAAAAAAAAATAGAAATATAAAATTTATTGCTAACAACGTAAGGTTATTTTTGCTATATATGTTTTGTTGTGATATTATTATGTTTTGTTATATACTTTGCTCTTGCTCATCAACTTGTGGCTCTATTCTTTTTTTTGGTATTTCCTTGTACATATGAACCATGTAATTATGTTTTTTGGTTTATATATAAGTTTATTTTACTGTTTAGCTATTTTTAGGGTATATTTGTTTCATTTATTTACTCTTATTTACAAATTAGTGGGTTAACTGTGTAGTTTTTTTTCTTTTATGGTACTTATTTATTTTTGGTTCTTATTCACAAATCATTTAGTTACTGATTAGGATATATTTGATTCGTTGCTTTGGGTGCAATTACTGTTTACATGTTATGTGCATATATTTTGAATGTTGGGGGTTACTGTTTAATGTTTGTGGTGTGGTCACTGTTCATAATGTGGTTTTAAATGGCTTTTTGATAATTATTTGCATTGGTAATCAAACTTAAATCATTACCATTTAATTGGTCTTTGATCATTTTTTTATCATTGTTTGGAGGTTTATTGTATCTAAATATCACTTCTTGTCTAATTCCTCTCTTTGAATGTTGTTATATAGTAAAATAGCATGAAAGTCTTTTTTATATTGTTATTTCATATTAGTATTTAATAAGTATATCTTTGTGTCTTTTTTTTCTTTTTTTCCATCCAAAATCTAAGGCTTTCGCCTTCCCTCCATGAAGTAAAACCACTTCAGTATTACCTTACTTTTATTTAAAACCTTGATTGAGAGCATATATGTCTCTTTTCAGTCATATAATGATAACTTTACTTTAGTATGTTGATGACTCAGTCTTTTTTGTGTAGGGATCTGTGCCTTGGGCAGAGAATTTTGCCATGTTGATCCATTTATTGGGTGAGAGTTCTAGATTATCTATTTATTTCCATAAGTCCACTTGTATAGCTTTTGCCATGGAAGAGGAGGTGATAGCTGTAGTTGCTAAGGTGTTACGTGCCTCTAGGAGGGTGCTTCCTATTTTGTATGTTGGGTTGCCTCCTCATGGTGTAGGGTCTGCAATGTAGTGTTTTCACCCCACTAGTAGAAAAAGGTGGAGGGAAAGCTTATTGGCTGGAAGGTGAAGCTACTCTTAAGAGGGGGTTAGCTTGTCCCAGTAAAGCCAGTTCTCTTGGCAATCCTTATATTTTATATATCGACCTTCCTTTTGGCCTTGGAGGTGGTGTCTTGATTGGAGGCTATTTGCAGGAACTTTCTTTAAAAGGGAGTTGGTGGATTGGGTAGGGAGGTTGTTTTGTGACATGGAAAGATGTGTGGGCCCTTTTGATGAAGGTTGTTTTGGGCAAGGTTTGAAATATCATGATATATCGGCGATATATCGCCGATATATTGGTATCGACGGGGTTGGGTGGTATCGATACCATCGAAGGTATTTTTTTTCGGATATCGGTGATATATTGTCGATATGGGGAGATATCGCCGATATATCGGGCGATATCCCCGATATAGCATTCGGTGGGAAGGTTTGAACTGCTAGTGCTGGGTGGGCGGGAGGTTTGAATGCTGCATGACAAGAGCTCCTGGCCACACACACACACACACACACACACACGCATCGATATCAGCGATATATCCCTGATATACCATGTATACATATTTTTTAGATATTCTTTTATGATATATTATTCATAAAAATGTTAACCTTTAAATTTTTTGATATTTTATGATATTTTATGTATTTCGGAACGATTTCCCAAAAATTCACTGATATTAGTGATATATCCCCGATATATCCTTTTTTTAACTTATCGATACGATATCGATATTTATATTTAAATCCTTGATTTTGGGGTTTGCAAATTGAGAACTATGAATGAAGCTCTCTGGAAAAAAAATGGTGCTATTGAATTAGGGATATGGATAACAGATTGTCATCTACTGTTTTTGTGGAGATCTATAGGAAAACCCTTGATTGGGATGATGAATGTGATACGCATGGTAGAGTTTCCTATTTTTGAAGGGCTTGCTACATGTGTTCCCGGCAATGGCAGATTGCTTCATTCCGAGGGTAGGAAAGGGTGATTTCTTCTGGTTTTGGAGAGATCTTTGGAGTCCTCTTGGTTCCCTCATGTTAGAGTATCCATGGTCGTTTGCTTTGGCAGTGTTTTGATGATGGCAGCTGGAATCTGCTTTTTCTTGGAGAGCTTTCAGAGGAACGTGTGGGGATTGATAGGAGTCTATGTTGAATATCTGTTTAAATGATGATGTCATTGATGGTTGGGATTGGGAAAATGGGGTCTTCTCTGTGGAAAAAGGCTTACATAGCACTAGTTGATGTAACTGAGGATGGCGATGCTAATTTTTTAGAGATTGCATATTGTTATGGAAGACAAAAGTGCCATTAGAAGTCTGGTTTTTTGTATGGGAGTTTAGAAGGAAGAGGATTATAATGAAAGAAAGAACCCAAATTTACATGCTTCGTGTCTCATGTGCGGGAGTCATGTTGAATAGGTTGATCACTTGTTTTTCAGCTGCCAGTTTGCACCAGGGGCTTTGACAGAAGTGAATATTCAGTAGCTGCGTGTATACTACTTAGATGATTTTTGGCAATTTTTTCTGGGTTAAATCAGGGATTGCACCATTGCAGGATGGGTAAAGAACAAGTTGCCCCTCTTTCCTTGTGGGCCTTTTGAAAGGAATTGTGTTTTTTGACACCTCCAGTATGTATGTAGAGAGCATTGTGGAAGGAGTGAAAGCAGCTCTTGGTGGGTGGTGTTCAGTTTACTTTTAATGTAAGCTTGTTCTTGTTCTTATGAAATAAAATCTTGGCGGGGTTGCTGTCCTTGAGCAACCTCCCTTTTACCTTTGGAAAAAACGGCTAGGTGATGTTCATGTAATCTCTTCTTACTTGGACTTCAAGTTGTTGCGCCAATTGAGAACATATATGTTGCTTCTACCTATCCTACAACGAACTTGTGCATATTATTGGGTACCTTCTCTTGAAATTAAGCTTTATTTTCTACTAAATTTCAATGATTTTCATTGTTTCACAAAACAATGTATGATGCCCCAAGCTAATGGGTCCAACCTTGAGAGCTCAAGGCAACAATAAGATTGGTTGCTGCCCAACAGCAAGCACACTTGCCTACCCAACATAGCACACATTTCCAAGTAAAATAAGCAGTAATGAAATGCTAGACCAAAAATAAGTGTGAGAAAGTGCAAGAATAAAGTTTGCACTTGGAAATGTCATGCTACTCATTGAAAAAGGAAGTAGGAAATAAAAAAAGATAACTGGCTTCGCGGAGTATCAATGCTTGACACCTTAGATGTAGTAATGGCGGACTAAAGTTTGCTACTCTAGTTTGACTCCTTTGCTTGGTTGGAAGGCCAAATAAGGGATGATGAATCAAATAGCCCAGTAAAGATGATAAAGAATTAAATGTTAATGGTATATTTACATGTATGTTTAAGCAATGAACCTACACTATTATTAGACATGTAATTACGCAATGAAACCAAAATAACATAAAAAGAGAGAGCTTATTAATCAACAATCCATTCTTTTTATAATTAAATACACAGTGGAGAATTCCGAGTGCAGTGGAGTTGCTCTTCTTCATGTGTGGGAGAAGAGTTGTGCGTAGGAGATAGATAGCATGAGAGGGAGGCTGTGATATGGCACTATCACTATTCACGTGAACAGCAACTACTATTCACGATGAATGCTAACTTGTGCGCTATTCATAGTGAATGTAGAGAGGGAGAGAGGAGAGGAGAGATCTCAAAATATGAAACTTGATTTTATTGATTGATGCTCTCAAAATAACTAGGGAGATGTGCCTCTCTATTTAAAGAGAGAGCCCTCAAGATTGACGCCAACTAGACTCCACAATTAGTGGGATTGCAAATCATAAATTGAATCCTAATGCCAGTATTATCTCCTAAACAACTCTAATTAACTAAATATCGAAAATTACATAATATCTAAACAAAACTTGCCATACAAAGCATGAAGATAACTTGGCATGCAAGCCAACAAGCCAACAACTTGGTTTCCTAAATAGGCTACACGGCCTTGATCCACTAATCGGTTGCCACTGGCCACTGTGCCACATGGCAGTCCATGTGGCTTCCTCATTCTACACACACAAATGCTACATAAGGCCAAGCCACCAAGGAAATACATAAAATATTCCATTTCAAGAAGGTAGTGACAAGAAGGTAGGACTTCTTTATTTGATTCATGTTACCAATAATCTCTATCTTGAATCCAACTCAGGCATGATCATCCAGCTAGATGGATGTACATCAACTATTCAATCCAAGTAGAATGGTTGTATGGTGTTTTGCCTCACTAGATCAAGTAGTAGGTTGGAGAGAGAGAGAGATTGAAACAAAAGCAGGGAAAAGTCCAACTTGGAATGGGAAATGAGAGAGAGAAAAGGGAGAAATGTATGGAGGATTGGATTTGTAATTGCATATGGAAAGATGAGAGGGAAAATAGAAAAAATAAGTAGGATTTGGAGGAAAAAATTTCATGTGTGCTTTCGATTTGCATGGATTTCACAATTTTCCTCCCTAACCCTAATTGGAGCACAATTATAGCCTTTGAGCTTGGCTTTTTGCAGGCAACCCAATGTCCGGCTTAGTTACACAGTTCGATGTCATTAAACACAATGGCTTGAAGTGGAAAGTGTAAAGAATTATCAAAAAATAAATGGATGTGAGGAATAAAAGTTGGCTACATAGACTGCCACGTGGCATAGTGGGCCACGTGGATAGTCCATGTGGTGGCCAGTTTGGTCAAGAGGGGTGTCGACCCTAGTGGTTTTGGTTGAGGGTTCCTTTGAATCCAAGATAGCCTATTTTAGTATGTTGGGTGTCAAATAATTAGAGTTAGTAGGATATTTGCTCACTGATTTTATCTAACCATTGAGTTGTTATTTACGACTTTCCATATATTAGTGTTAGAAACAATCTCTCTATATAAGGAGAGATCTTATATTATTTTTGATTGAGTTGAATGCAACAATATTCCGCAATCGCTCTCTCAAGTCCTCTCATCTCTCTCTCTCTCTCTCTCTCTCTCGTTCATGCACCACCATCATCCACACATGGGCCTTCCATGTGTGCACCTCCAGGCCAAGGGGTCTCCACCATGTTGCATGAACTTTACGTGGCATCAGAGCCTTCAATCTAGGATCTTTGGCATGCACGAATTGAAGAGATACTCGGGAGGAGTTCACGCACAAGGAGCATCTCTCTCTTGTGCGTGAATTCTCTGTCAAAAACATGGCCGCAGGGTGCATGGTTTTCTTCTCTGATGTGCTTGGCACCTTACGCAAGGCCCAAGGGATTGTGTGGGGGGTTCTTGACGAATTCTCTTCTTACCATATCCAGCGCCTTACGTGGAGTAGGAGAAGGATCATATAGATTGAAGGAGATGGCTGACACTGAGGCTCCATTGTCGATGGGAGAAGGCAAGGTGGTTGTTTAAGGAACGACCTTTGAGCTTTAAGGTGCTTCCAATTATGTCTTGTGGGCCCGCATATTCAAGATCTTCATGGGGGGCTAAGACAAACTCAGTATCCTCCTTGAAGAAGCACTTGAGACCAAAGATGGGACCAAGAAGTTTGAGATGGAGAACATATTGTGATGAATTGGATCATGAATTCAATTGATCCTACCATAGTCTCGAACATGTTATATAATAAGAGCACATACGAGATTTGGATGGCCTTGGAGAAGAGATACTCCCAGAAGTCGAGTAATGTGTGCATTATCGACCTCTACATGTGCATATGGGCAACCAGTCGATGAGATCTTTCCTTGACTAATTACTATACAAAGATGGAGGCACTATTCGAGGAATTGGATATCTACGATCTCATCTGTTGTGAAAAACATGGGGAGACATGTGCTTGATGGCAGGCAACTAAGTTCTTGTTGGGGTTACATCCCTGCTATCATTTGGTATACGATCAAATTCTTGCATCGGACGGAAAAATGGATCTTGAAACCATCTTTGACCCTCTTGAGAAGATGGAGGTCCTAAAGCTAGAGGCCACTACAAAGAGCTATAACTTCGCACTTGCTATTCCAGAGGTTGGTTCTGGGTGTGGGAGAGGACGCAGCTGATGCTCAGGCCAAGTCTATTCCTCATGTCAATTGTGGACATACCAATCACCCGCAAGATAATTGTTGGGACAGGTTTGGGAGGCCTCCACGTGGGGCTACTAGCACCTCATGCGTGGACTCCCTTACAGTTGCCGATCTTGAGAAGATTAGAGTCATGCTCTAAGAAGAAAAGGAGAAGAAGACCACGACGGCTGTTGCGACGACTATTGAGGTTACCCAAGAGGCAATGACTTCGGAAGTCACAAGAGGTTACATCGTGACTTCCACTAATGACAAGTTAGAGAGCTCTGTTTTTGAAGAAGATGAAGAATGGTGGGGCATCTAGCCTCACAAAGTTGAAGAATAAGTCATCGTTCTTTCGGCCTCGACTTGAGGGGGAGTATAAGGAATAAAAGTTGGCCACATGGCAGTCAGTTCGGTCAAGAGGGGTGTCGACCCTATTGATCTTGGTTGACGGTTACTTTGAGTCCAAGTTAGCTTATTTTAGTATGTAGATGTCAAATAATTAGAGTTGTTAGTTTGATATTTGCTTATTGTATTTAGCCAATTATTGAGTTGTTATTTATTGCTTTCCATATATTAAAGTTAGAAATAATCTCTCTCTCTCTCTCTCTCTCTTGGTTTGTGTGCCACCATCATCCACATGTGGGCCTTCCACACGTGCACCTCCACGCCAAGGAGTCTCCACCACATTGCGCGAATCGTCACAGGAGGAATGCAGAATGATTTGTTTCTGAATGATTCAAGAAGTTTGAAAGCATTTTATCATGAAACTTAAAGATTATGTATTTGTCTCGCACGAGTTTTGAACCATGCCTTTTTGGCTGCAAATATTAGAGTTAAAACATATGTGTAGGAACACCCAACTGCCCTACATTGTTATCTTTCAAACCTGTTCTAGCCAAGACTTGCTCGTGGTTCAACTCATTCAAGAACGGGGGGGGGGGGATTAATGGAGGTACAAGTAAGAGGTCCAAGCGGGTACTCTAGGAAAAACTGCCAGAATCAGCAAAGGACTCTGAATAAACATACCTGATAGGGCCAGACCTGAAATAGAGGTGAGGGATTGGATCCGACCAAAAAAAATCAAGGCATTGCAGACAATTAGATGACTGCCCCTGAGTGCCGAGCTGGTCCAAGGTATGGCCTTTAGCAGTGCGGTCACCAGAGCTATTAGCTGCACCATGCTCGCCAGTAGCATGGTCATCAGAGTTGTTGCGCGCACCTGCAGAAGTGTGGTTTCGTAAGCCTTCGCCTGTACCATGCTTGCCTACTGAAGTTCGGGAGCATTCGATTGATCCATCACCAAAAAGAGGGCTAGAGCCACTATCATTGCCTTGAAGATCTCCATCCCGTGTTGGAGATCCAAAATCTAAAGCCGATTCGAAGGATCAAAAGGGGACTCGAAATTGGATCTGAATGAGGAGCCAATTACATTGTCGGCTTCGAGGCTGGGTGTAACTGGATCCAAAATTAGTGTGGTGACGTGGGGTCACGACTTCTTTGTCGGAAATGGTAGGAGATGCCTCCCTTTGGCCCACAATGATGGGCCCGACAAGGAAGGTGATTACCACTGTTGATTTAGTTGCCACAAAAGGTAGTGGGGTGGCCGATTCCTGCAGGAAGGTGAAACTAACATGTGGGGAAAGCCGGGAATGCCCCTGAATTGACTGTAGTTCTTGCATTGGCAAATCACCATCGCCTGTGGTTGAAATGGTAGCTGAAGGTGGTCTTCCGTTAGTGACCTTGATTGAGACACCCTCTGAGAAAGAAATGAAGCCACCACACAGGAGCCGCCACATGGAATTGATGATATTCCGATATGTGGCATCATTGTCGATGATGAGCAAAAGTTGGTTGGTGCCTCGAGCCAGCTTCAACTTCCTTGTAGGCACCAACGCTTGTATGAGACGAATGACATCTGCAGAGGTTGTGTTTTGATGGACCAATGAGACCTTTAGCACTTCGTCGGCCACCATAGAAAAGCTCCTCAACTTGGCAGCAGTGTCATCTATGGGGCAACCCATAGCTTGATGCCCCTTACCAAAACATCTGTGGCACACAATCTTGAAGCACATGCCTTGGCAAAGTGTCCAGAGCCAAGTCACCTAAAGCGCCAGACGACTCTCCCCTAAACTCGACTCCCATGCTGGCTGCAACAATAGGATATAACAGTGCACCTGTTGCCATCTTTTGATGGTGCTTCAATGTCAACCCCTACGGTCAGAGGAGCCTTTGGCCTCCACTCACATCTTCCCCCATGCTCTGGTCTGGGGCCTCCTCTCGTTTTCTGTGGTGCCCTCCTCTCCTCCTGCCCTCCATCAGCGTCTTCTTCAGTCTCCCTCTCTACCTGTGCTTAGACCGTCTCCTCATTGGATCTCCCTCTCCACTACCTTTTTAAGGTCTAGTTTGGAAGTGGGATAACCCACAAAAGTGTGGATTATCCCTGTTTGTTTAGACTGCATTTGCTTTTGCCTTCATTTTGAAATTGCTTGAACTTGTGTAATTAAAATAACAAATAATGTTTTTAAGCATGTAGGTCTTGATATCAAAAGATGTAGATATGCCTGCAAGTAACATATGATTCTTAAATTTATCATGGGATTATAGAAGTCATTGAATTTCCAATCCAATTGAATTTGTAAATTGGATTCCTGGTCAGAAAAAAAAGTAAGTTGGACAAAGACTCTCTTTCATGCAATATATGGAACATTTTTTGAGACCCATCCAAACAATTCATCGGTTTAATGTTGTATGTGGATTTTATGCAATTTACCAAATTTGTGGATCTGTCCATTCAATAACTAATGTATGGACTTATATGTAGATTTTTGGTTTAAGTATGTTGCTTACTATTTCAAGGTGTGACAACAGTGACTAGCAATGGAGTTAAGCACATAGTGATCACATAATAATGTTCGTTAAATTGGACTTCTGGAAACTGATCCCTTTCAGCACTAGGGTACTGGGTTTCTCTACTTGTGATTAAGCACTTTGTGAACCCCCATGTTACGAACAGTAATACGAATAACTTGTAAGGAATATGGATCATTTACTTGCTTGTCTCTTGAGAAACACATCTGCATGTTGACTCAGCATCGCTGCATTTTGTGAGGTTCTGATGTTGTGTATGCTATCTGCAGGGTGGAAAGATTCGTGACACTCTCTTTCAAATTTTGGAGGATGAGGATGATGTTATTATAAAGCATGGAGCTCAATCCCGGGAAAGTAGGCGTATGGCAACACAAGGAATGCATTCATCTATATTTTGTTTACATCCAGCTGGTGACACACCCTCGGCATGCAGATTGTTTGATGCAATTGTTAGCTTATGCATACCTGTGATAGCCAGTGATCAGATTGAATTGCCTTTTGAGAATGTGATAGACTACCAAAAAATTGCAGTTTTTGTTGATACAGAAAATGCTGTAAAGCAAGGATATCTAACCAACCTTTTACGGGGAATAAGCACTGACAGGATTCTGCAATATCAGAAGGACCTTAAAGATGTAAGTGCAACTTCATCTTGGTTTATGCCATATCATATTTGCTCATTTGTTCTTTAACCGCCAAAAAAACTGCCAAAAAAAACATAAACTTTCTGTAGATGACAAGCAGGGCCATTTGTACTGCCTGTTTCTTATTAATGATTGAATTTTTGTCTTAACTACATTGTACAATAAGGATCCTATGACAAGAATAATTTGAATTCTAATTTATGTGCTGACGTCATACCTATTTTCAATGCTTAAGTGAATGGGCACACTGGGGCATGCGGTGGAAATCCTGGCATTATCATGGGGAGGATGGAGAGGGAGGAACTTTCACATAAAATTTAAAGTTTTGATTTGAAATACCATGAGATGCAATAATAAACATGGACATGAAAACACATTTCATTTATTATGGGAATGATTATTTTTATTGGTCTTTGTAAACAGTGGGTTCATCACAACTTGGCCTTTAATCACTCCCACGCCAGTTATTCATATTAGGCAGGTCTTTGAGTCACTTTTGCAGCTCAGCCTCAAAGGATTATTGTCATTTCTGAGTGCTATTTTGTTAAGGAGGCTTAGTGAAGGGCAGAACTTGACAGGTTAAATTGTACTTTTTCGGTAGAGCTTTTTGGTTGGGTATGCATTTCTGGATCTTATGTGCTATAGTTGGAGGTGGATAGGGCTGCTACGCTTGTGTTCTTGTGGTTGATTTGGCTATAGAGGAATGGGTTTTTTTGGAAGGGGATGTTTGATATTTTGTGGACAATATTTTCTTCTTGATTCGCTATTCAAGTGTAGGGATCCTCTTTATCATCTCATGTAGCAGTGCTTCAGAGGTATAATAGAATGTGGATAATCACTAGCCTCAAGTGATTATCCTTTTATCTCTACAAAAGAGGGTCAGGAATTTTTATGCTAAACATAACACTAGAACGAGACAACTATTTGACTTAAACCTGGTTTGCATTGAGTAACTTTATTTCCCTTATCAGGCAATTACAGTGACTGGAGTTGAAGATTTTGCCATTTCAAAGGAAATCATCAACTATGATATAAAAAATAATTTGAAGGAAATTCGAAAAAAAAAAAAAGATTTGAAGGTATTACCGAATCTGTGGGATCTGTTCCACAAAAAGCAACTCACTGTACGCCAAGAAGAGTATTGGTAGGTCCTGCAACATTTAATGTAGCTTGATAGGAATTTTGTTAAATCATACATCAAATGCATGGACATTGCTTGTGAATTATGAAACAATAATCATACACTAAATTTATGTTATATGGAAGTTCAGTTAGTTTAGCGTATCTATGTCCTACACTTTAGGTAGTTAATACTTGGGTACTTGCCACATTTTGACTACTTGAACTATACATCGGAGTTAATGGCTGTGTTGGACCTAACTGAAGGCCCAGCTACTGGACTATCTGGGTGCCTAGATGTCCTTTTTCCATGGTTGTGAAAAGTAGCACTTGGTGTTTAATTACGTGGGGAAGTAATCAAGGATTAGTTGTTTTGTTTTTTTTGATATATTTGTATGTTTACTTGTATAAAGTACTACACTTGATCTCAGCCAAAAGGCCAAGAATGGTGTAAAAGTATACTTTCAAAAAAAAATCGTATCAAAGTAATCCCTCATTTGTAATTTGCTTGTTTAAGAGGCTATTTGTACTAACGAAGTGGATGGTCATTGTGCTTATGTGATTATCCCTTTTCCTCTCAAAAAGAATTAATGAAGGGTAACGATAATCTATATCTTTTTTCTTAATCCTTCTAATTCTCCTTTCAAAAAAAAATCCTTCAAATTCTAATACATTTATGCTCAGCAGTTAAGGTGTATGCTCTTTTGCTACAGTTAGTCCTCTCTCACTGTAATGAAGAAGGGAGGAGGGGTGGTGAGTCATGGTATGAAGGGGAAAAAGGAGAGTGGTTACTCCTCTATTAGCAAAGGGAACATCTCAGCTGCACCTTGTGATTTTGTTGCTGCACCTTGTCAAAGCCACATGTAATGACTCTCCCAAGCACATCGCTTGTGGTGGTGTTAGGTGGTGTTAGGCATCACTGATATACATGCTTGGATTTTTTTTAAAATTTTATTTTATTTTTTATTTTTATGAAAAATGAAAGTGGGATTACTTGGGATGGTAATCGCCTCCATTCCAACTCAAAACACGCTACGTTGTTCAGAATGGCATACTCTTCTATTATGTGGAAGACCACAACTCCCTAAAATTTCTACCCTTGGCCAGAATATTCTTTGCATACACCCTCTTCCCTCTAAAGAATGATCCCCTTCCTTTGAAGCCACAGACTGTATAAAACAATAGGGGATATTCACTCTCCCTTTTTGTTGCAAAAGTGGTATGCCAAATGATCTCCAAAACTTTGCCGAGGATGAAAATGCTTGCTCTTTCCCACAACTCCCTAGTAAGTGTTCGCAAGATACAAAAAAGTAGGTAGCATTTGAGCTAGGGACAATCTTCTTTTGTTATACCTTTGCAAGAGTCCTCACCCTCCTCAACAACCAAGTGAAAATTTTGACCGTTAAATGCATAGGCCATCTTCCATTAGCGATCTCCATTCTCTTATGCAGTTGGCATCATGTTGCACCCGCTTCTTACAAAAGCCTATAAGCTGCCCTATAGAACAATCATCATCTTGCCACTCTTTTCCATCCTTTCCTACTCCCTTGGTTTGATGTCATGTAAGTCTTGTTGTAGCAACAAGAAATCCTTTAAGCATTGCTTCAATGAAGGCCTTGAGAACATAGGCATCTAAGAATTAGCTTCCCAAATGTTTGCCACTAAGAGTTAGGTTGAATTGCTAAGGCAAAAAGTCTTTGATACTACTAGGATAGGGGCCATTACCAATCCAATTATCGCTTTAAAATATGAATCCTTCACTGTATTGGAATTGTGTTCTTGGCAAGTTAACTCAAGTGGAAATCATTTGATCAGTGATTCGGATATGAATGTCAAATCACGTAGACACACTAACATGGTTAGTTGGATCCCTCAATACAAGTGAGATAATGTACAATAGCCATGTTGGATGATACGTATTAAAGATCTAATAGTTTAGAATGAGGATTTTGATAAGTTATCAAGAACCATTAGTTCGAGAAGAGATGGTGATTTAGATATGAATGTTAAATCATGTAGGCATATTAACGTGATTAGTTGGATCCCTCAGTAGAAGTGGGATAATGCACAGTAGTCATGTTGGATGGCAGGTATCAAGGATCTAAATGGTTTATTTGGATTGAGGATTTCGATGAGTCATCAAGAATCATTATGATGTACAACTGATTGTCTCTAGTCTGAGAAGAGATGGCACTTTTCTTGAAAGACTACTATCTAACATATGCTCTTGATGTACATCTTTTGCATAGGAATTGAGATTTGTGACTATTGTGCAAGTTGAGTCAATGGGTTGACTCAACACGATGAGGATGTAGAAAGTCCTTTTCTTATCTCTATCACGAAGAAGGTGTATTATTTGATTTAAGATAGGTATGTGTTTTTGTGCTTAAATATACACATTTAGTGGATCAATAGTCGATGCACCTATCATGATGTTGAGATTGGAAAGCTGATGTGTATGTGAGAGGACAAGATGCACATGATATCTTGAAGAGATCACACAGATTTGCTATTGTAAGTGTACATAGTGGATTGGAAGACATGGGTTCACTCTATGTATATTGGGATGTATGAAATTCCATACATAATCGTACGAGTCTTGATTATTCTTGTACATGAAAGAGAAGATAGTTCTTTTTTATAGAAAGGAGTTTGTTTTCATTCTCATCTCAATAATATAAGAGAATATGAACATTTCTAACTCTTGGTGGGGAGGATTGTGGATTTGAGAATTAAACGTTGGGTTTACATAAGTCTTGTAGTGTGAATAATTCATAAGGAGGTCTAGCACCATAAATTACGAATCTTAAATGCTTCTATTGAAAGAGAGAATTATTGTAGTGAAAATGTTTAGTCCCACATAGTAGAATGGGAAAGAGAGGTGTCTGGTGGCCTATATAAAGGGCTATTGTATAGCCCATTTACTCTTGAGAAGAGATTCAAAGATTATGTTCATAAGGGTGCTTCTTCTAAGGTTTTCTCCCCTCTTCATGAGAGGGGTTTCCGTGTAAACCCAAGCGTTCTATCATATGATGCTTTGACTTCATGTTTATTTTATTCTGCTTTTATATTTTAAAATGGTATCTATTGAGAGATGAAGAGTTGTTGAGGGTTAATTAAATCTTACATTGTGTGGGACGAATTGTGTATAGTTTGGGTTGCCTATATAAGGCCCATGCATCCCCTCGTTCACTCTTGAGAAAAATACAGAGATACTACGCTTGTAGGGGCACTTCTCTCGTGGTTTTCTCTCCGTTCATGAGTGGAGTTTTCACATTAACCCAAGTTTCTTGATTGATTATGCTTTGATATTATCATTTGTTATTATTTTGCTTTATTTATTTCTTAACATGGTATCAGAGCAAGTGGTTGTTTAATTATTCTTGTTATTAGGGTTCCTTTTTTATTTTGTGCCTTTGATTTGGAGAAAGAGGGTTGGAACCTTAATCTCTTTGAGTAGTAGATGAAGGAAGCAACAACGGCGAGGGCCTTAGGAGGCACGTAGTAACAGGCTGTAAAGGCCTTCCTTGCACACGATGATGTCTCTAGCATGCCTTCCTGTGTGCTAGCAGCATTAAGAATCCCTGCAGCGGTGGCGAGGTGTTGACAGCGATAGAGAGAGCCAAGGAGGAAAGGTGCGCCTCTACTATGGAGCATTGCCCACTAGAGCAACGCATAATCAACACATGGTGGAGCATCGTTGGACGAAGAAAGTGGCGAAGATCATGTGTTGGGAGAAAAGGGTAAGGCGATGGCATCGATCGTAATGATATCTCATGCGAGATCGCGAAGAAGAGCACCAAGGAGGTTGATTGAGGCAAGAGTAGTAGAAATGAAGAAGGTGATGGAGGCTTCATGCGTGGTTGTAGCTAAAGGAGAAGAGGTGATTGTGAGAATCACGAGATCAGATTGGGTCAAGGCAGGAGATCATTGCCGCTGATGGTGGTGCTAAGTAGCGATTGTGGCAGCAGTGAGGGAGCTACACGAGCAGCAATAAAGAGGCCAAAGATGGATGAAAGATGAAATTTACGATGAAGGTGATGATGAAGGAAAGCATGATGCAACACCATCATTTTTTTTTTTTGGTTCTTTTGAACCTTTAAAAGAGATATTTTGGTATATTTCCATCTTTTACCCCTTAGTTTCCCTTTATCTCTTTTTGGCCTCCATTTTAGGCCTTTTGTTAGAATTGCAAAGGGAAAGGAGTAGAAAAAAAAGGACAAAAAAAATGAGAAAAAGGGAGAGATTAAAATTAAGAAAAAGAAGAAAAAATTGAGAAAAAAATCGAGAAAAAAATGATGATGATGAGGTCATTTCTTTTTGATTTGTTTTTCTTTTATACGAGTATCGGAGAAAGGAAGAGTATGTGAGCCTTTTTGTGTACCTCGTATGAGACTCTTTTTTCTTTGAGGTCCCCACTTGAGAAACTCTTTTCTTTTGGTTCCTATATGAGGGGGAATAGAGAATTCCCGTATAGAAGACACCACCCTTCAGGTCTCCAAAGGAGAGTCCTCTCTTTGAGTTTTCGTGTGGGAGAAACCCCCTTTAGAGTCTTCAAAATGGGAGGCATAGGTACCAGGGCCAACTTCAGTGATTCATCTCCAGACTGCGACCTACATCCACTTACAAGCAAGAATGAGGATGTAGGGAAGCCAGTGATCTGGTAGCATTAATTAATGTGGGACTAAATTAACTATTAGGAGATAATGATTCAATCTATTCCTCAAAAGAATGCAACACCTCTTTATATAGTGAAGATGTATTGGGAAAATAATAAACATGTCCAAAGGAAAATAGAAATAACAAAACTGCTAAAAACAAAATAATAATAGGATGAAGGGGTATCTCAACACTCCCCTTCAAGCTGGAGCATAGATGTTGATTATGCTTAGCTTGGAACAGTAGTCATCGAAGGTCGAACATGGAAGAGGCTTTATGAAGACATTTGCTATCTGGTCCCCAGATGCGACAAAGGTAGTACGCAACATCCTATGTTGAATCAGGTCTCTGGTGTAGTGGTAATTTACCTCAACATATTTGGTGCGTTCACAAAATATGGGATTGTTTGCTATATATGTGGTTCCCCGATTGTCGCATCTCATCTCCATAGGTTATTCAATCTGGAAATGCAAGTCACGCAGTGGAGATCTTACCTAGATTTTCTCTGAGGTTGTCTAGGCCATCATCTTATATTTTGACTCAGCATTGGGACGAGAAACTACTTGTTTCTTGCTCCTTTAGGTAACCAGACTACTTGCCATAAATATGCAGAACCTAGTAGTAGAATTTTTGTCAGCTAGGCATCCTTGTCATGGGAGATCCCAACTATTGTCATGGGAGATCCCCTCTAGAAAAGTACCCCTCGTCCATGTGTTTTCTTCAGGTATCTAAGCACCTGCATAGCTACCTTCTAGTGTTGTTTGGTTGGTTTCTCCATAAATTAAGTTTTCCCATAGCTAAAGCACTATCAAGACTGGTAATCATCAAATATAGAAGTTTTCCCATAAGTTTCCTGTAAGCCCTATTGTCAATGGGTTTTGTTTTCTCATCATAAAGATGTCCTTTGGGATCCATAGGAATATTTGCTGACTTGGACCCCAACATCCTTATCTCTTGGAATACACCCAAAGTATACTTGCGCTTAGAAAGCATAATCCCTTGCTTCTAGCCACCTCTATGCCAAGGAAATACTGAAGTTGTCCTAAGTCCATACCAAATTTCTCAGTCAAGGACTTCTTGACCTTAGTTTTTTCGGCTTTGACATCATCGGTAATAATGAGATCATCAATGTAAACCAGCAAGGTTGCAATTTCCTTCTCAGTTTTCTTGACAAATAAAGAATGGTATGATCTCTGCATGGCCATTTTCTCTACCACCTTTGAGAGCTTCTGGAATCATGCTCTCGGACTCTACTTAAGGTCATAAGATGGCCTTCTTTAGCTTGCACACACACTCTTGAATCTCAAAACTGAGGGATTGCTGCATGTACACCTACTCCTAAAGATCGCCATAAAGGAATGCATTCTTTACATTCAGTTGGTGAAGCAATCAGTCCTTGTGGGTAGCAATAGAGACAAGCACCGGATTGTTGACAGGTGAGTAATAGGAGAGAAAGTATCGAAGTAGTCCGCCCCATATGTTTGGGTGAACTCCTTCGCCACCAACCAAGCCCTGTACCTTGAAATAGATCCATCAAGGTTGTATTTCAGGGCAAAGACTTAATGAGATCCTCTTAGGCGACCACCAATGAGAAGAGGAGTAAGCTATCAAGTGTGTCAAGTTAGAAGAGCAGTTATCTTATCCTTCATGGCTTTGTCTTTTTGGATCAAGGAAGGCCTGTTGGTACGTGGAAGGTATCTTTGGATCAAGAAAGGTCTGCTGGTATGTGGAAGGTATCTTCGTAGTAAAGAGCTTAATGGTAGTCCCCAAGTTAGTTGTAGACAGCTTCGGCCATATGATACTGTGCACAAGAATGTAGAGCCTTCTGAATAGCAATTAGAATGTCACCATCTGGGACAACATCACCTGGTCCTGCATAATCACCACTAGACACAGAATTATCATATATCTCAACACATACTTGACTTGGGGAGGATGGTGGATCTGAAGTTGGGGGTGTGTTGCCTATACGTAACTGGCAACTAAAAGGTAGTAGGTGGATCTCTGGTCATCAGCACCACTGTCAGGTGTAGAACTACTCACAAGTTCCTGAATGCCACTGTCAGGTGCAGAATCAACTTTAGAAACTGGAAACTCATCCATAGAAACAAGTGAAATAGGCATAGGAGCAAACTTAGCCTCTGGTGCTAGCCGTCATGCTGTAAGGGAGCAGGGGATCAATTCATGAAATAACATTAGCACTCACATTAGTGCCTATTAGTCATAGGATCAAAACACCGATACCCCTTTTATGTTTGTAAATATCCAAGGAAAACACACATTATCGCTCTAGCTGCCAACTTGTCTTTCCCTGGTCCCAGTAAGTGTACAAATGCTACACATCTAAATACATGAGGTGGTACCAGGATACAAAACATTTAAATATGCCATGGGATCCGTTCATGTAATATAGAAGAGGGTATCCAATTAATAAGATAACAAGCCGTAAGCACTGCATCACCCTAATATAAATGTGGCACACAATGGTGGATTAATAATGTATGAGCTGCATCCAATAAATGTTGATGTTTCCTCTCTACCACGTTATTCTGCTGTAAGGTATGGAGACATGATGTATGATGTATAATGCCATGAGACTTGTAGAAAGTCGTTAATTTGGTGGTGTAAAACTCCAATGCATTATCAGATCGCATAATTTTAACCATAACAGAGAACTGGATCTTTATTTCTAATAAAAAAGTCTCAATCACGTGTCCAACATCGAACTTATTCTTTAACAAAAATAACAACAATCGGGAAAAATCATCCACGACAATAACGGTGTCCCGGTCGATCAGGAATCCGACTAGAGCTCTAGACATCCCTATACAATACCAAAACATAACAATAGTCCCTGGTCTAGTGTTGGTATAAAAAGAGGATCTATGGTGCTTTCTTAATTGGTGTGCTTCATAATGTATCTTAGTAGTGGGTGGAATTTGTGGGATGATGCGTTTGAGCTTGTCAAGAGAAGGATAACCAAGGTTACGGTGCCACTGTAAGGCACTCCCAGCAGTAGAATTAGAATACCTTGGCATGCAACAAGTAGTGTCTGAACTAAGCGATACACGCCCCTCTTCATGTTCTCCATCAATCGTCCTCCCTGTCAGCTTGTTCTAAAAAGTGTATCCCAGTTCATAAAAAATACCACGACAATTGAGCCGTTTCGTAATCTTACTAACAAACAATAAATTTAATGAAAAATTAGGGACAAAAAAGACCTCAGGTAATCTCAAGGTAGGGGTCACTGTCACCTCCCCTTGATCATCAATTTGTGTATGTCTGTTAATTGCAACCTGCACTGTCCTGTCATGGGGCATTGACTGTAATCTGCCAAAATAACCCTGATCTCCTGACAGATGATGTGAAGCACTAGAATCTACTAACCAAGTCATACTTGAAGAAGCCTGGGCACATATGTCTTTACTGGATGAGGAGGCGAAATCAGCACCCTTAATAAAGGATGTGGTTGGCTCCAGAGAGTCAATTGGGAAAGATGCTGGAGTAAGGCATTGTAGTCTACCCTTGGAATAGGCACAACATTTGTGGTGTCCTTCGTAATCACTGAAGCTTGGTTAGCCATCGGAGGTCTTCCATGTTTGGTCCAACAGGAAGTCTTCACATGGCTAACCTTGCTATAGTAGGTGTACGTGGTGCGAGGCCTCCCAGATGCACCTTGCCCTCTTCCATGTCCACAAGTGGAAGGTGCTTCCTTACCACCACGTCTAGCAACAACAGCTAGGGTAGATACCTGGCTAGCCTCTCTTGTTTGAGGTATTGTCACGTCAATCCGACTTAGGCGACTATAGACTTCCTTTTAGGTAGGAAGCTTTGACAAAGACTTTGGGAACTGGCAGCTGTATAGTTCGGGTCAAGTCCTGATAGAAATTGGTGAACTATCACCTCTTTACGGTACTCTCTCTGTGCAGTGCATGTGCAGACATAGATTGAAATATCGTGATATATCGACGATATATCGGTATCCCTGAGGTTGGGCATATAGATACCATTGATAGTATCTTTTTACCATGATATCGGCGATATATCACCGATATCGGCGATATCAGCGATATATCCCTGATATATCCCCGATATATCCCTTTTTTGACTTGTCGATACGATATCGATATTTAAAACCTTGATGATGATGCAGTGATGGTTGACTAGCCACAGGAAGAAAGTAGTGGTGGAGGAGATGAGGGATATCATCATTAAGGTCCTAGTAGAGAGGATACCCAACATGAATACACAAAAAAATATACAAATATACATGGAGATCCTATAACAAGTTCACCTTGTGACTATGACGCAGGGACAAGCTCGACAGGGTATGGGTATGCTTCAGGCCATTCTATGATGTCCATCAATGATTTAAGTTTATTAGTGGGATCTCTTAATCTGGCATTTGAATCATTCTTAATCTGGCGTTGGAATCATTATTTGGAAGTGGCCCAAGATCATCATCAAGTTACTATGGTGGCTACGGATGTCATTACACCAGCCCTGAATACCAACCCCAAGATGAGGCATAAAGTTCATCTAATTACTTCCCTAGCTACACCGGCCCTCCATCTTATGATTCCTTATATAGCTATGGGCATGATGGTCGCCACCAAAGTAATAGTATCCAAAGTGATTCTGCATTTACAAATTATGACTGGGGTTTTTCCTAAGTATTTTGCATCTCATGGTTTTCAACAATTTTCTTATCAACCTGCCCACTCTGCTGCACCACTTCCTCGACTACCACGAAGTTCATCGATGAGACAGCGTGAACCTTGTGAATCATCAGGTTCTACACTAAAACGAGGTGAGTCTACCGCATCCATAGGTTCAAGAGGACATCGAGATGAGTCTACTCAGAATTAGGGTAGATCTAGAACAAGAAGCAATGGTAGCTCGTCCGACAGTCACAGTCGATATCCACGTCTTGGAATACTTTTCTATTGTAGTGATGAAGACTGTTAACGATACATCAATGAATACAATACTTAATATAGCTACATGGTGTCGGAGTTCTACTGTGAATATGTTAGAGTGCTACAAATGGAGGAAGATAATTAGAGGAGAGGTATCGAACCAGGTCAAAGCTCAACCTGGTATTGATTTGGTGGCATTGGCTAGTACTTCTGTACTTGGTGTGGTCAATTGATACTCTGACACTATTTATATTTTATTTTTTGTGAGTAGCATTACTATGAATATTTTTCAATTATTATCTTGATCTATACACCTTTTCAATATATGACTTTGTCAATATGCGACTAGTGCATTTCTATTATGTTTTCATTCAAAATTTATGATTTTCGTCTTCTAGGCATTTTTTCATGATATTAAAAATGTTAATTTTCATTAAATTTGTGACATTTTGGGATATTTTAGACTTTTCTGAGCGATTTCCTCAAAATTCACCGATATAAGCGATATATTCCTGATATATCCCTGATATATCCTTTTTTTGACTTGTCGATATGATATCGATATCGATATTTAAAATCTTGTGTGCAGACTTAGCCTACATGCATTGTACTTTTCTTGGAGCCCCTTAAGGACAGAGTAGTACTGAAAGAGATTGTCCTTGCTTCAACTGAGACAGTTTGTGGCTAATTTGAAAAATCCTAGACAGGTTTTCTCATGTGAACATGTGTCACAGAGATTGTCCCCATATCACCTCGGTCGTCGGAGAATACATGATCTCATCTTCGATCTGTGGAATCATGCAATTCATCAACCACACCTTGGTCATTGCATTGTCTTCTATGTGGCGTATTTTCTCTTCTTTGTGGGCTTTGATTCTAATAATATATGTTCCTTATCATGACCTTCCACTGCAATCAGGAACGTTTGAGACCACCTGGGGTAATTGATATCCTCTAACTTGATGATGGGACCAAAAAATGAACTGTTGTAAGTCTTAGACTTGGGAACAACACCCGATCTCACCTTATAAGAACTAAAAGATGCCATCAAATGCTCGGAAGATGAGAAAACATGGCAAAACTTGGATCTGAAAGTGATTTTTAGGTCATGAAAAAATCACACAAATTGGATTAGGCCTTAGACATGAAGATCTGGGATATTAGAGACCCGAGTCTCGTGTCTAAGACCATATAAGGGCACCCACGCACTATAGTAGGGTGCGTTGGGACCTAGATCAGGCCCAGCAGCACCTACGCATGGTGCCCTGCTCATTGCCTGTGCGTGGTGCTACCTAGCAGCGTCGTCGAGGAGAGGCCCCTTGTCTTGCTGCGTCGTCCTTTTGTGACTGAAGAGGGCTAGCTCTGTTGTTCAAGCGTCAACGAGAGAGGGATGTGGGTCGACGGTGGTGGAGAGAGGAGAGGGGTTTGGGTATTGTTTGGTGGGATCTCAGAACTCGGTCTAGGACCACGCTTTGATACCAAGTAGCATATGATGATTCAATCTATTCCTTAAAAGAATCCAACATAACAAAATAATAATAGGACGAAAGGGTATCTCAACATAACTCTCAACAACTCTTCATCTCTCAACAAGATCATAACAAGTCGTTTTGGGGTTTGCATTATTCATGCCTTGATTTGATTCCTCTCATTTATGGGATTTTATTATATTTTCGTCTTTATTCTCGATGGTGCACAATCTACTTTGATTCGAAGAGAATCACGTCAACTATCCCGATTAAATCCAAAAGGGGAGGAGTAGTCAGACTGGATCTGATACACTCTACCACCACATACGGCTGTTGAAGATGGAAGAGATAGCGAGGCCCCCCATGGCCTGTGCAAGTGATCCCAATTGCCCTTGCGACATGCTAGAAGAAGCAGAAGGCGACTCCAGCATGGCCTTGGAAAAATAGCACTAGAGCAACAGTTGCCCATCTTTTGCTAGGAGATCTTGTTGGTGATGGAGATCGTGGAGAGGGACTCCGCCTCCATCGCCAATCTAGATCTTTGCTTATTTCCCTTTTGCCTACGCTTAGATTGATCTCTTGTCCATGCGCTCGTAGATGGATCTCCTACGGTGGCAAAGGAGTGCTGATGAAGCAAATGTGGGAGATCATCATCACCATAAGAAGTTGGAAGAAGGCGTCGTCGGTCACCGTGCAGATTGGGTTGCCAAGGTCGAATGCTGATCTAGCAATGGAGGCAGTAGCCGACAAGGTCATGATGAGATCATGGAGGTTGTGCAAGCAATGCTCCCAAATCTCGATGATCACATGTGTTTGAGATTGCGATGAAGATTTCATGCGGTGGAAGGTGTGGTTGAGATCTCGGCTATGATCTTATGCAGGAACATCTCTGTAATGATCTACAAATTTGCATCTTTTGCGGTTGTGATTTTGGGTTCTTTTGAATTGTAAGAAGATAAGAGGAAGATGATGGGGTTATTTGTTGATGTTATTGTGTCCTTTAAGTTTATTTATTACCTTGGTTGTTTTTTGAAAAAAAAGGGTAGGAAGAGGAGTGAAAAAAGGGGAGGGGGGAGAAAGGAAGAAAACTGAGTGAAGAAAAGATTAAAAAAAGGAAAATGAAAAAATATATATAAACTTGAATAAAAAGACGAAAAAAAGTAAAAAAATTACATGGAAGAGAAACTCTTTTCTATGTTGACTTTCTTCTCTATGTTTTTTTTCTCCGATAGAGTATGGGAGGAAGGAGTGTGAGTGGGAGCTTATTGTGAACCCATATGAGTGAGACTTTTTCTTCAAGGTCCCCATGTGAGAGAAACTCAAGATTGATCTCTATACGAGGGGAACACTTATTTGTCCCTATATGACAGAAGTCTAGTGAGAGATATCCGTATGGGAGAGGCCAGTTTCGAGGTCTCTAACGGTATGACCCATTTTGAGTTCCTGTATGGGAGAGGATGGTCTTGAGGTCTTCGAGGGAGAGCTCCACTTTGAGTTTCCATATGGTAGAGGTCGACTCTTGAGGTCCCTAAGGAAGAGACCTACTTCTGAGATCTTCAATAGGGAAGGGACCAACACCAGTTGAGATCTTTAGGAGAGAGACCAATTAGAGCTAGCTTCAGCAATTCATGTACTAGACTTTGGCCTCATCCATTGGTCGTCATTAGCATGCCCACATACAAGCAAGAACGAGGATGTAGCTGCCGTCATTCTCTTGGAGGAGAGCCATGACCTGCTTACATTGTTGGAGTGTTGGGTTTTTCTTGTAAGAGTGAGGATTTGTGTTGTACAAGTTGAGCATTCCATCCTTTAACTTTAAGGGGAGTGTTAAGAGAGAATTGTTGTAGTGAAAATGTTTAGTCTCATGTAGTAGAGTGGGAAAGAGAGAGGTGTTTGGTGGCATATATAAAGGTTTGTACCCCCTATTTATTCTTGAGAGGAGAAATTTAGAGATCATGCCCATAAGGGTTCTCTTGTGGTTTTTTCCCCTCTTTGTGAGAGGGGTTTTCATAAAAACTCAACTATTCTATTTTGCAATGCTTTGATTTCATGTTTATTTTATTCTGCTACTATATTTTAACACACATCATTGCACACACAGATGCTGATTATGCACGCTGCCTTAAGGATAGAAGGTTTACCACTAGTTTTTATTCTTATCTTGTTGGCAATTTAGTGACATGTTGCAGCAAGAAGCAGATTGTGGTATGCACAATCTGCTGAATTTGAGCAAACTGCTACTGAGATGTAGATTCTATCGGTCCTTGCAGATCTATATGTTTAGGTGCTACCAACTAAGGAGTTGAGATGTGATAATAGGATTTCTATTTATATTGCAAATAATCCCATCCTTCATGAGAGGATCAAAGCATGTTAAGGTGGACTGCCACCATACCAAACATTTGATTTAGAGGGGGCTCCCACGTACCACCCATGTTAGTTCGAATGATCAAACTGTAGATGTCTACCAAAGTACTTCTCAGGATCTCCTTTGATAGTTGTTGTATCAAGTTGAGCATGATATGCTCCAACTTGAGGGGGGTGCTGAGAATCGTGTTATTGTGAATTTTTTTTTCATAGTGATGGTACCTAAATTCTCTATATATATTGAGGATTAGGGTTATGTAGTAAAGAGACCGTCTCGTTTCTTCTAACTATTTTTCATGGGTAGGAGTAAAAAGAAACAAATCAGATTTTGTTCCTTCTAGAATGCAGGAGGAGGCTAGATCTGTTGAGATTCTATATTTTACCCTTAGTGCCCTTTGCTGGTGCAGTACTTGGGGATGCCCTTGATAGGTATAGGTTTGACCATGGGGGATTGGTTACCTGTTATTGCTACATTGAAGAGGAGATTGGAACTTGTTACTATACCACAATTTGTTCTCACAGCCGTCCCTCTTTTTTTTCATGTCAGTTTTCTTGCTACTAGCAAAGAGGTCTTTTGGAAGGGTGAACGGTCCAACAGCAAAGGAGTGCAAGTTGGTTGGGTTGATGTCTGTAGGCCAACTTATGTGGGTAGGTTTGTGTCCACCTAAAAACTATGGGTCAAGCACTTTTGTCAAAGTGGGCTGTTCAAATTATGGGAGATAAGACAGATCTGGTGATCTTCTCAATGGGTCACTATTGGTAGAGGGATGCATGGAGAACAAGATGAGCCTGATGAAAGGAGCTTTTGCTTTTTGGAGAGGTTTGCTAAAAGTGATGTCATTATTTATGATTTTTTTTGAAGCCAAATTTGTGAACAATGTGTTGGACAAACAATTCATTCGAGGCATCGTGGATGCATGAAAACAACCATCTAAATTTTTTTTCTAATTAAAGAAATCGGTTCGATGCCCAAAAAAATCGAATAACATGAATCAAATAAAAACAACCTATGAGATCCTTACGAGTATAAAAAATATACCTTGTGGAAAGCATAGCATTACACCCTACGTGTTATGCCACCTATTATAACTCCCGACGTAGCGAAACTCTCTTTTGTTGATAAGCCCTTCACGTCAAGAATCTCCAATCACATGCACGTCACGAACCCCTTCATGAGTCCCGGAGGTGACCCTTGTCTCCAAGAAACTTAATGTATAAGTTCTCAAAGACTACAACTAATCTAGAGTAGATATCCAGCTAAGTTACTGACGTCTAATGTAGTCTTTTCTGGACTTTAGATAAAGTTGTTAGACTTGTGATGAGACTCCTGAACTTTTGATGAAGTGGTTAGACTTGTAATGAAGATGTTGGATGCATGAAGTCAAGCCTAGAATCTAGACTTTGAAGAAGGAAGAAGAAAAGGGTGGTGTCTCGCTTTTTTCTCTTTCTTATGGGTGGACAAATTTCTCACGCATAAATGACTTTGGTTAGGTTTCAAGATTTGCCTTTGATATATATATATATATAATCACCTTAATCCTAATATGATAGGGACTGTTGGATCAAATTCAATAATTGGGAACAATTCCACTCGATTATTTATAAATTAGCCCTTCCATTAATTTAGCCAATTAGGTTTTAGTACCAAACTACATTTAATATCTATTTAAACTTTTTTTAGATCGAGATCAAACCTTTTCGACATAAACTAAATGCCAAATCAAATATTATTTAATTCTTTAAATAATATTTGATTTCACTACAAATAAGAATCCACTGAAATTATTATTGATTTCATTATATCGATAGAAGAAACTTGGAGTTCTTTATTATTGAAACTCAAAGATAAATGAAGGGATTTGGTCTCTTTATATAGAGAGACCAATCCTACTTTACAAATCTCACACAATTTTCTAAAAATTGTATAACATATCTCTAACATAATCAATCAACTCCTGACAGAAATTTTCCTAAAGAGATAATCCTATAATAAGAAATCATAAAACATGGAAAGTGGATAATAGGAAAGGAGTTTCTTCTCCTCTATTCAACGTGGAGGATCTTGGAAGATATCCACAATCTCCAATGTGGAGATCACGTCAATATCCAACACTCCTCTCCAAGTTGGATGTCTTCAACTTGTGAGAGAGCATGTGTATTGATGTTGCATGCACGGAAAATCATCGATCTTCGAACTGGACTACGAACTAGAGTTGTAATATGGGAGACGATGCTAAGTAGTGGTAATGTTGGGAGACAATCCCAAGTAGTAGTAATCAGGGAGATGATTCCAAGTAGTAAGTGACAGACGATCTCAAGCAGATGGTGGTTGTAGCAGAGTAGCAGTCGTAGAAGAATTGGAGACGATCCCAAGCACATGGTGGTTGCTCCTCATTGGCCATGGCTCATGTACAAGAAGAGATTTCTGCGTAGAGATTGGTGTGGGAAAAACCTGAGTTTCCTTAGTCAAAAAACACCAATTAGGTGTGGGATTGCCCCACACACAAGGTATAGTGGACTTTAATCCACGCACAGGAAGAGAGAGGACTGCACAACCCTCTTTCTTTACGAGTTGATGCCAAGAACCATGGTCTTGCCTTGGTCACACCCATCCTTCATATTACGAGTAGAGTTCTTCATGGAGGGAGAGATCACAAGATCTCTAGGCACATCGTTTGAGGCATGGTTCTTGGGAGAACTTGCTCTAATACCATATGGAAGAAACTTGGAGTTCTTTATTATTGAAACTCAAAGACAAATGAGGGGATTTGATCTTTTTATATAGAAATACCAATCCTACTTTACAAATCTCACACAATCTTCTAAAAATAGTAAAACATCTCTAATATAATCAAATCAACTCCTAATAGATATTTCCTTAAAGAGATAATCTTATAACAAGAAACCATAAAACATGGAAAGTGGATAATAGGAAAGAGGAGTTTTCTTCTCTTTATTTAACGTGAAGGATCTTAGAGAATCTCCACAATCTCCAATGTGGAGATCACGTCAATCTCCAACACAGTTTTGTGGTTTTTAAGGGACATGTCTACTTTGAGTTTTCGTATGGGAGAGGCCAGTTTTGAGGTCTTTGAGGGAGAGACCTACTTTGAGTTTTCGTATGGAAGAGGCTTACTCTTAAGGTCTCCAAGGGAGAGACCCACTTCAGAGATCTCCAATGGGGAAGGCATCGATACTAGTTGAGGTCTCTAAGAGAGAGACTAATTAAAGCTTAGCTTCAGCAATTCATGTAGACTCTAGCCTCATCCACTGGTCGTTATCAGCATGCCCACCTACAAGAAAGAACGACGATGCAGCTGTTGTCGTTCGCTTAGAGGAGAGCCATGCTTGGTTACACTATTGGAGTGTTGTATTCTGCTTGTGAGAGCGAGGATTTATGTTGTACAAGCAAAGCATTCCATCCCTCAGCTTGAGGGGGTGTATTGAGAGGTGAACTGTTGTAGTGGGTCATGTCTAGTTTTGCATAGTAGAGTGGGAAAAGGAGAGGTGTGTGTGGCCTATATAAAGGTCATTGTACCCTTGTTTATTCTTGAGAAGAGAAATTCAGAGATCATGCCCTTAAGGGCACTTCTCTCGTGGTTTTCTCTCATCTTCGCGAGATGCATCCTAATGCAACTTTGTTATATCTTGCGATGCTTTAATATTTGTGTTTATTTTAATATTTGTTAGCCTATCCATAAACTGGCTAAGTTTCCCTTCTATAAAGGAGATATCTAGGTGTGTAATAGTCAAGTATGGCAGCTTGCCAATGAGATTCCTGAACTGTTGAGTGTCTACAAGAGCAGTAATATCATTATGTAAGTGAGCTCGAGGATTCATGGGTATAAATGCAGGTTTGGCACCTAACATGCCAGTTTCTTGCAGGAAGTCCATAGCATACTTTCACTGAGACAGTATGACACCCTGCTTGCTTATAGCAACTTTAATGTCCAAAAAATATTTGAGTGGTCCAAAATCCTTAATCATAAAGTGATCAGCAAGATGACATTTTAAATCAGAGATCCCTTGAGAGTCATCACCTACATCAATAATGTCATTAACATACACAAGCATCACAACTCTTCCATGAGAGATATTTCGTACAAATAGAGAGATTTGTTGACGATCGATGGAATATAAGATTCTCAACTCCTTTGATAATTTTTGGAATCATGCCCGAGGACTACTTCTGTCCATATTTTGCCTTCCTTAGCATGCACATCTTGGAATACTCCCTTTGAGTCACAAATCCGGGAGGCTGCTACATATACACCACTTTATGTAGGTCTCCATACAGGAATACATTTTTAACATCAAGTTGATGGAGAGGCTAATCATACTACGCTACAACTGAAATGAGAATGCGCACTATGGGTAATTGTGCAACAATAGAGAATGTATCGAAGAAATCCACTCAACAGGTCTGAGTGAACCCCTTAGCTACAAGTTGTCTTGTATCGATTGATAGAGCCATTTGGATTCTATTTCACCATGAAAATCCATTTGGAACCCACAACAGTAGTGCCAGTAGATAACTTGGTAAGTTCCCATGTACCTCTTGAAACTAAAGTAGATATTTCCTCCTCCATTGCTCATCTCCACTTAGGATCTAGGAGAGCCTACTGATGTGAAGTAGGGATATGCACTGCGGACAGAGTCATAGAGAATATTTTGAAGGTAGGCTCAAGGCATGCCAGAGAGGTGGTTAAATATAGGATGCCTTGTGCATCTACGTGGTGTCTTCCTTAATGTAATAGGAAGATCAAGATCCTTTGTAATAGTTGGGTGGATTGTATCTGCAGTTGTAATGGTAAATCACTAAGACCAGTGTTGTCCGTAGAAATTGGCTTGTGGCTCACCTTAAGGGAGATGTGTGGCTTTAGCTCAAAAGGTGGAGGACGACGAGAATAAGTAAGTTGGAACTGAAATCGATTATCGGTTGAAAGAATAATAGCACTATCAGGAATGGTGATGGGAATATCTTCCAACACCGTTGGGGGAATAGCCATAGGAACCATATTCATGTGGAAAAATGTGATGCTGATTTGAAAAATGTCACATTTGTACTAATATAATGTCGATGATGGAGAGGATCATAATATCGATACCCTTTCTGTGAGTTAGAATATCCCCAGAACACAATTGCTTTCGGGGTCAACTTATCTTGTCGAGAACCATGAACATCAATGAATGCTACACATCTAAAAACTCAAGGTTGAACAGAGTAATTCTCCATCTATATATAACTGTATTGGAATTTGTTCATCAAGAATTGGGGATGGCATGTGATTAATAAGGTAACATGCTATAAGAGCTGCATCTCCCTAATATGTTTAAGGCACATTGTTGTGGATCAGTAGTTGTCCTGGCAACGTCCAACATATGGTGGTGTTTGCGCTCAACTACACTATTCTGTTGAGAAGTACGAAGACAAGTCATTTGATGTATGATTCTTTGTGACTTGTAGAAGTCGCTAAGAAATGTGGTGCAAAACTCCAACGTATTTTTAGAATGAACAACCTTAGCAATTGCCCAAACTGTGTCTTCTCCAAGATAAAATTTCGAATAATCATTAGAAAAGCTCAACTCAGCGAGAATAGTAGTCAACAATCACTAAGTAGTAGTGCTGCCCCTATCTATCAGGAACTTGATTAGGACCCCAGACATCCATGTAAAGGAGCTCAAATAGAGATCTAGATCTTGGAGTTTGACTAGTAGGAAATGTGCTTCGGTGATGTGTTCCCAATTGACATGCCTTTCACTTGATCTTGGCACTAGGAGAGATTTGAGGAATAACATGTCGAACCTTGTGAAGGGGATGATGACCTAAGTGTAGGTGCCACTAGAAAGCATAGGTAGATGATGGTGGAATAGTGGCATGAGCAGCAACCGAGAACTGCAACAATCTGTAGATCCCTTCTTCATAGTCTCCATCAATTGTCTTTCCAGTCATGACATTCTCGAAGACATGTGAGTGCATCAAATATAACTCTGCAATTAAGTTCCTTGGTTATCTTACTAACTGAGAGTAGGTTGATAGGGAAGTCAGGTACTAATAAGGCATCTGTCAGTCTCATATTCTAGGAAACATGAACTTCTCCGTGACTAGTACTTGAACTGCTCATCTTGGTGCAACATATTTAAGTGTAGAAAATCTACTTTGATCTCCACACGAATATTGAGATACTCTAGAATTTACTAACCAATTAGGATCACATCTAGGGTTTTGCATGAACAAGGCAATCGAGAAATTTGTTGGAGAGTTAGCGGTGGAATTGACCACATCTGAGGTATTTGTTGCACACGAGTATCATATCTATCTCTGAGAATCATTCACATCTCCTTTGCGGTCTGGTAATACATAATCTCGTCTCCAATTCTTAGGGTAACTATGTATGATCCAGATATGAATTATAATATTATCTCTCTTCCATGTAGCATATTTGCCTATCTTCTCATTGGGCTTTGGTTCCGTGAGAATATGCTCTTTGTCATAATCCTCCATGATCATGAGAAAAATTTAAGACCACTGAAGATAATTGGTCTCGTCCAATTTGATCATTGGATCTAAGAACAGGTTTTTGTAGACTCTTGTTTCCGTCACCTCCTATGTGACATTTGAATAATACGAAGAAGCCATCTGCTACCCGAACTAGAGCCTGATGCAAGAAAATATGTCCTGGATTGACTTAGATCATGAAATCATAATGGGAAAACCTAATTTTAGATAAAAAAGGAGCCAGGGGGACTCTTTGGCCTGTTAGCAGCACTCTGGTGAGCCACCGGAGTTCAACGACTATTGCTAGAGTAGAGATCCACTAGGTGAACCCTCTGGTGAGGGAGCCAGTTGATCACACACCTAGCAGTAGCCTATAGGTGTTGCTAGGTGCCTTGTTGGTGGTAGGGGCTAGATAGCCTCCTACTACCACCAGTGGTGAGGTTGATTGGCGGCAGTGGGGTCGTCGAATGAGGTGCGGTAGTCTGGTGACCTCGTTGGAGGTTGGTGGTGGCTGTTGATCAAAGATTATACTTCACATGGAATGGTTTCTTCCTGCAAAAGAGAGTTTTTGAGGGAGAAAACCTAGGATTTTTTTATTTAGTGGAGTAAAAAATGAGGGGGAGAACAAGGGGCTACCAGACATCAGTTTAGGACTATCACTTTGATATCAAGTTAGAATTACATAGCCCTAATCCTCAATATATAGAGGATTTGGATAAAGTACAGTGAAGTCAATATGAAATTGAGAGAAGTTGAAAATTGGAATACATGACATTCCAAGGAAGACAACTTTTTAATATTTGGGATCAATTTTGAAACGAGATTGTGGAATTAATTAATGGAGATGTGTATAATTGGTTGCAATCGAGAGGACCTTTGGGTGCTGTGTTTTGAAAAGACAGGTTGAAAGTTGACGTACAAGAGCAACAGAAATTAGATTTACCATGTGTGGTCCCGTTCTTTGGTGTACGCATTTGCAAATGAAAATGGCAGAATTGAGGATGCGAGCTAGATGTTTGGGTACACAAAAAGATAGATCCATGGAGATTATTGGACAAAAGGTTAATGTGGAATCAACAGCACACAAAATGGTACTCATTTAAGGTGACTTAGACATTTCTTTAACAAAAAAGGGTGATTTAGACATTTGTAAAGAAGATTGATGCTCTCTAGTCCCGAAGTGTGAGTAGGACAATATGCCGTATAAGAGTCAAGGAAGTAAATATCGGAAGGATTCTAATAAGCATGATTTGACTTATTTTGATCTAAACGTTTGTATTTCAGAATTCTTGTAGCTGACACCACTTATGTGGGAAAGAACTTGCTTTTGATTTTGGGCGGTCAAGGTGGTCTTGATAAATGTATTATGTTTCTTGTTGCTTGCATTCAATCTGAATCGTTGGCCTTTTTTTGGTAGTCTACTTTCAGGAATATCATGAAAAAGTCTACTTCAGGGCAAATATACAATGAATGAATTTTTTTGAAGTAGCATTTTGGGATTGTTTTTCATCTGTAGCAATTACATCCTTTGTTAAATTTGTTCTTTTTGCTCTAAAAAATGTCAGAACTTCATCTTTGTTTGAATCCTATGGACGGGTCCACTAGAGATCATAAGTTTTGGAAGAAAGAACAAGATGTCTTTTTTGTCCTTTCCAAGCGGCGATCAAAAAGAACAAAAAGGTTGATATATTTAAAATAATTATGTATTTACAAAATATCATCTCAAATCATCATATTTATGGAGAGTTCTAATAGGATTTCATCCTGGAACTAAAGCCTTGTGGTTTTGCCAGCTCATTGTTCTGCTGCATTTTTCTGATTCTTTTGGTGACAAATTTGCAATCTCCCATTGATAACATGCCCGTTTCATTCTCTCTGTATACCTATGCTTTAGGTGCGACACTTTTTTGAATATGAAGACCCCGATGGGACAGTGAATGCGATATGGCATCAGGTGGCATCTAAAGTGCCCTTGACAAAACTCATGATCAACCGGGATAAGCGGCTATTTCAGAGGGATGCTGAGGGTTTGGATTGTTCTTGTATGTGCTCTTCATACAATGGCTCTGTTAATTTTGTGCCATGAGGGGATAAGAGGTTTTGTTGCATACACGGTGGCCTTTTGCTAGGTCAGTTCTCAGGTCCAAGGCATGGGTTTAGCATTTGCTTGACTCCCACCTTTTCTTACATCTAAAATTTTGTATGTACGTGGAACTAAGCGTTATATTTGTCGGTCTCTAATCAGATTCTTGGTGCATGTGCCTGAGAGTAGACATAGGAACGGTCTGTATGTATCTCTTTTGTGCTGCGAACGCATTGTTGCATAGCATTTCAAATTTTCAATAGTTGCCGGATGCAGGACTCCTAGTTCCTCCAAGTAATATAACTTGGCACCTTCTTTCTTCTGGTTGTCGTATGCGACACGGGGATTTGTTTCGGTTGCCATTATGTAATTTGATTCTGTGGAGTTTTTTTTTATCTTATGTAGTTGTATTCTAGTGTCTTGTTCTAATGAACTATATATGATATGACTGTTTAGGTGAATTGATCGAAGAAATATCGTCATTAAGTGACTGATAACTTCAGTAGAGCAATTTATTATAATTACATTCTCTGGTATATCTTTGCATGCAAAAAAAAAAAAGAAAATTGTTTCAGACCACGAAGTACTGCGGGAATCTAGATATACCCCGCCTGAAACATGAGTGCGCCTTTACATAAAGTTAAAAAAAAGGTAAAAGCTGCGGTTGGATCAAGTATCTTTTAGCACGAGAAATGGTCCATCTATGTGGGAGGGCACCCATCAATATTATTGGGAGAAATTAATTGAACTCATTGTAATAAGAGTTGACTGGAAACGTGCGTGGGCTATTCACGAAGGCTCAAACCGGTGATTTATTTGAGCCATATTATTCAGCCACAACAGCCTTCTGGCATGGCACACGTTTATTGGTTGCATCGGACAGTTGAGCTGTCCCCATCATTGGGTACTATTGTAATGGAAGTCCCCACAAATAAATAAAGGTAGGAATAGAAAAATATAAATTACAATGTAATTTGTAATGTTATTAACAAAATACATTGGTATTTATTGATATTTAATTAGTATATTTTAATTTTTAATTAATTAAAAATTAAAATATATCAGTTAAAAATAAAAATATACAATTATATTTTAATTTTCAATTGAATTTTATCTTGTAAAGTGATTTTTATTTAGGAAATTTAATTTTACTTAAAAGTTATTTTTTCACCTTTGGGAGTAGTGCAGGTTTAATCTTTAGTATTAATCTTAAATATTAAATTTAAAGTTAAAAAATTATTTTCTAAGTAAAAAATATCTTTTCATAGGTAAAATTACTTTTCAAAATAATAAATTTTAAATCTTAAATCTTAAATTTTAGAACGTAAACTTAAAATTTATGCGTGAAAATTAATTTTTTATATATTGAAAGTTAAAATATATTGATATATTTTATTTTTAATTAATATATTTTGATTTTTAATTTATGTGTTTTGGTAAAAAAATAAGATATTATTTGAAAAAGTAAAATATACTAGTATATTTTGTTTAACTGGAGATGTAAGTTGTAATGTATATTTTTTACTTTTTTTAAATAACCAACAACCTATGATTTTGTTAATGCTGTTGAGTTGAGCATAATTCTCTTCGCTCAACTTCTCATATTCACCATAACATAAATATTAATATGATATCCGAACATAATGATGAGTGATTTTACTCGTCTCTGATCCAGGAGGGAAGGCATGGAAGCTTTGGATCCTAGAGTAGCTCTTTCAGGTGGTGGTTTAAGCAGACCACCAACCACTACTCACATGCACTACATTACCACTGCGAAGTTTCATTTGTCGTAGGCACAACTCTTGCCTATCCTAAATGCTTATGATTTTGTTGGAATCATTAATAGCTTAGGAGAGCCTCCCAAATAATTTCTTAATGATGCAAAAGGGAATCAAATAGGACTTAATCCCACCTATCAGAAATTGAGATGATGGGATCATTGAGATGATGGGATTAGTTGGCGTTAAGTTGGCTTATTTCATCCATGATTGAAGGTATTTGGACTTAGATCTCCTCTTTTATACATGCTCGAGAGGTTTGATTCTTTTTAGAACGTTATTTTGCAACTCAATCTCGCTCAAAGTGTATCATTATAGTAATATGAGAAAGGATGACCTAACCATTGTTGAATGTTCAAATTAGGCTCGTAAAATTGTCACAAACTCATCCATTTGTGGAAAACCAATTGCAGATAATGAATTAATAACTGCCTTGTTACATGGGCTTGGAACAGAGTATGACTCCGTAATTGCAATCATAACTAGATAAGTTGATGATTGGTGTTTCGGTGATGTACATGGGCTACGGTTAAGCCACGAGCGAATTATTCTTATAAATCATAAACTAATAGAAATTAATCAAGCATCTTGAGAATCCAAAGCAAGGGGTGGTTTCTCTTGAAGAATTAAAGGCCGTTTTGGCCAAGGCACTTGTCCCCCCCTTTAGTTTAATCAATCTGGATGCAGTGCCTATTCTCCAACGAGAGGTGCTTGTTCTTCTCAAGGATGTGGTGGTTATTTCTATCCCCCTCATCCATGCCAAATTTGCGATTGTAGTTGAAGGACAAGTGATTCGTCTAGGGTATTGCAAAAGCATGAAAAATAGCCATTTAGAATTTGATTTGAGAAATGGTTTTTTTGCCCAAAAATTTGATTAATGGAGAATCAAAACTACATAATACTTGATCCAATGGAAAGAACTAGTTTCTTTCCATTTTGGGATCCTGTGAACTAGAAGTTATACCTTATGGGTGGCGTAGAATTGCACCCTATGTGCAGTGCCTCATATAATAAGTCCCAACATGTGAGGACTCCCTTCTTCTCGATAGGTGATTGAGACTGTCGATGCCCAAAACACCTAATCATGTGCAACCATGAACTCCTTTCATGGACCATAGAGATGACTGCCATCTCCTCCAAAGGTAGCCTCAAGGGATGCCTACAGAGAGATCTCTCCCTCAATCCACATCCTCCAAGTCTTGTTGGAAGACCAACAGAGTGATTGGAAGGCTGATGATATAGTTGTTGGAAGACTTACAACCCTTTGGAAGACTAACAACTATAGAAGGGGGAAGAAGAGAATATTTTCCCTCAATTCACGCTCTCCAAGTCTTGTTAGAAGACCAACAGAACCATTAGAAGATCGATGTTATAGTTGTTGGAAGACTTCTAAACCCATTGGAAGACCAACAACTATGAGAAGAAAGAGGAAGAGAATGATGACATTCCTGTTTCTCCTCTTTCTTATGTGAAAGGTGGAGAAATTTGCACAAAATTGATTAGTTAGGCTTTCCACCCATGTCTTTGGTAGATGTTTATAGGGAATAACCCTAATCCCAACGATTAGGAACTATTGCTGCTTTATCATTTATAAATTGGCCTTTCCATTAATTTAGCCAATTGGATTTTAGTGTCTAAATTGCACTTAATTTTTATCCAAATCATTTTGGATTAAGACCAAACTTTTTTGGCCTAATTAAATGTTGAATCAAAGTATTATTTAAAGAGTTAAATAATATTTAATTTCTCGACAAATAGGAACTCAACGAAATCATTATTAGTTTTATTATGCTAATATCGAAGTATTTAGGATTTATGATTTATGGCACTACGCCTCCCTTAACTATTCTAAATACCCATGTGTTTGGTTCGATACTCGTGAATTAATTAGTTAGGTTGTAGTACAGTTGCGAAACCTAACCTAAATAAAATATTTTAGTGAAATTCAAGATGTGAGTCCCGGTCGATCTCTAGGAGGCAAGATATGCGAAAATAATTTTGATTTATGTTCTTTTCTTTTCTTGCGAAAGTAATCTAAACCTAAGAGAAAGCCTAAATCACTTAAAATCTAAAGATGATGACGGATCTCTTCAACGGAAAACTCGCCGGTCGCTCTCTCAAATTGCATGACCATGGTGTAGCTTAAATAGATGTAGAACATATAAGAATAGTTCTCGTCATGGAATTCGTGAATAATGTGCATAATGTTGAGGGAGTTTTGATTGATCATCAAGTCATTTATACGGGCGGGAGTCGCCATCTATTTTTTTTACTCTTTTATCTTTTATGATTTTTTTGGATGTCTGGAAGTAGTGAACTAACTAATGAAATAAAATGAGCACGAGATCAAGGCATGTAACAAGTATCGTAACTAGAAAGATGAACTTTTATTGCATGGTTGGAATAACAGAAATGTTGAATCAACAAAATGTAAAGGAAAATTAAGGAATGCTTGATTGACAAGAATGAAAATGACAAGTATTATAAATCTATCTATCAGAAAACCATCCTGCTGGGATCGCTCGTAGAGTTGTTGACAATAGAGGATGGTGGTGGTTAGACCTTGGGTATGGGGGCTCATCAATGCGCCATAAGAGAGTAGTGCACACCTAGGACTCAAGGAGAGTTTAGGCATGCCAATAAAAGAGAAGAGAAACTAGCTACTTGCATGAAATTAAATTGTAGAAATATAAAGAGAAGTAGAAGAACTATCTAAATTAATAGAACTAAAGGCATCAAGGATGCCTCAATGTGGAGGGCCTTGATGGTCGTGTGGCTTGGAGGTGGTAGGAGGGAATGGCTGGCCACCAAAGTGGTGGTGAACAACCTTGGAGAAGTAGGTGGTAGGGTTGAAGTGGAGGGAGGGTGGTTGGCTATGGGAGGTGGAAGAAGATGGCCTTTAAATGGTGGCCTTGGTTGGTGTATTTCAGGAGGGAGGGGGGGGGGGGGGGGGTGGTTATGGTTTCGGCCACAAGGGGTTAGCGTTAGGGCTAGGTGGCACCACCTTTGGTGGAAAATGGGTGAGGTGGCATAGGACTAGGTTTTAGGAAGAGTTGAGGGTGTTTTGGCAAGGGTTTTTATGTTGTGTTAGGTTTAATTAGGTTGGGTTAGCCTAGGATCTATTGGCTTGAATCTAATAGGGCAAGTCTTAGTCTAACTGGATGTATATGTGTGTGATTAGGCTAAGGTGATCCTAATAGGTGTGATCTAATAGGTCTAGGTTGAGTCTAATTAGGTTCAAGTGAATCTAATTAGACTTGTATGGGTAAGGATGAGTCAATTAGATCCTGGGTGAATCCAATTGGATTCAGGTGCACCCAACCAAGTAGGGATGCACCCAATTGGGTGTGAGTTAGTTGATTGGATTTAGGTAGAGTCTAATTAGGCTACCATGAGCCTAATTAGCCTAGGGTTAGCCTAATCAGGTCCAATTGAATCCAATTAGAATGTGATTGACCCAATTGACTCAAATTGAGTCAATTGAGGGTTTTATGGACCTAAATAGGATTATAAAGTGTGGATTAGGAATAAAGATAGTGGATAGGGTTTGTGGATAGTGGATAATAGGAATCTTGATAGCACTATCCAGGTTTTGGTCAAAGTGGGGTTAGTTCAGGGTTAGGGATAGAGATATCCCAATTGGGGACTGGGGATAAGGATAGTGTGGATAGGAGCATGGATAGTACTATCCACGTTTAGGCTCTAGGCTAAGTTAACTTAATAGGAGGGTGGCTTAGGGATGGGAGTAGGGATAAGGCTATCCTAGGAAACTGTGGATAGGGATAGAGTTATCCTAAGTTCTTTTCCTCTTTTTCTGCATTTATTCACACAACTAGACTAGTCTATCTCTCTCTTACTCTCTATGTTGTCATTCTCTTTTATTCCAAGCTTTATTCCAATCTCCCCCTCTAGCTCTACTACAGCTCTAGCTTTTATCTTACTTTTATTCAGTCTCAGGATATCTCCTAAGCTCTTTATTTTCTGAAAATACAATTATTCACCAATTAGTAAAGAAAAATATCCTTATTCTCTAAATAGCTAAGTAGAAAAGCTAGAATGTAAGATATGCAGCTTATGCATGTATTAATCCTATGTTAAGCTAGGATCTATCTTAATTTAAGTTGATTAAGTCCTATGATTGCTGTGTAATCACCATGAATCTTTCATACTGGAAGACTTTTGTAACCTTGATGTTAAATTTCCAAATCCATTGTCCTTGCTACTATGGGTTACATATATTCAAGTTTGCCTTATATCATTGTGATGAGAATAAAGACCAGTTCCTTTCCAGAAGGACAATCTTCTTTTCTTTCATGTATGGGTCTGATCAGGATCCATACGAAAACCTTGTATGGAATTTCGTACATCTCAATATACATGGAGTGAGCCTGTCTTTCGATCCACTATATACACTTACAATAATAGATCTGTATGATTCCTTTAAGAGATTGTGTTTTTTGTGCTCTCATATACACACCAGCTTTCTAGTCTAAACATTATGGTGGGTGCATTTACTATTGGTCTATCAGTGTGTATATTTAAGCACAGAGACACATATTTGTCTTAGGTGTAAGGGATCTCCATGACAGTAATAAGAGGACTTTTTGCATCTTCGTCTCATCAAGTTAACCTTTTAACTCAACTTGTGTGACAACCTCGAATTTCCATTCTTATGTAGAGGTTATGCATCAAGGGCATCTGTTAGGTAACAACCTCTTGAGAAGATTGCCATTTCTTCTTATACTAGAGATAATCAATTGGATAACAAGATGGTTCTTGATGATTTATCAAAATCCTTGATTTAAGTCATTTAGATCTTCAATATGTGTCATTGATATATCCAACATGACTACAATACATTTTCTCATTTATATTAAGGGACCCAACTAACCACATCAATGTGTCAGATCTCAATCATCGATCAAGTGATTTACACTTAGGTTGGCTTATCAAAAGCACATAATTTCCAACAGTAATAACCATATTGCCTAGATATGATTAGGTTGATGACAACTCTTCTCAAGCTAACAGTGTTGAGCATTCCACTCAACTATGGCACCTTTATTCAGGGGCTACTCATCACTTAATAAACTCATTGGCTTTTCTAGATATTACGAATGACTACTTAGGTGCTGATGAAGTTCACTTTTGAACTGGACAAGGTTTGTACATATCACATATGGGTTCTAAAAGAATTCCTTCTATTTCTCATCCATTATTCTTAATGATGGGCTTTAAGCACTAAAGGCATCCAAAAATCTTCTTTCTATTTAGAGATTTACTACTAACAACTCTTGTTATTTCAAGATATACTTGGATCATCTCATGGCCAAGGACCTAAAAACAAAGAAAATCTTGCTTAAGGGGAAAGTTGCTTGAGGTCTCTACCAGTTATGGTTACCATCAATTGCTGCTTGTGGCATTACCTTACCTTAATCTTTGGTTGCTCACTTCTTTGAAAGAGCTATGCTTGATGGCTAGCATTATTGCCTTGAACACGTTAATAAGGACATAGTTACATAAGTTATCTCTTGTTTTAATCTTCCTCCTAGTCAGTTTGCCATTCAACATGTCTACGTGATGTGTCAAATGGTGGAATCTCATTCCCAACATTTGTATATGATGAGAGCCTCATCATGAGCCATAACTAGCTCATTTTGACCTAATAAAGAAGATAAAAGCTCCTACATAACCTAGAAGAAGGCTTAACTGAAGGAACAAGTGCTCTGAGAAGAAAACATGAAATAAAGGTTAAAACTGTAATTTTACCATTGCAGTACATAAACGGGATTTATCAGAGGCAAACATAGGTCAAATGGTCTAAATGAGATAAAAAGTGGGTTGAGTCAATCAGAAATGGGTTTACGTGCAATCTAAGAATTAAATGACACTTGGTAACCCTAAAACAGACCCGCTTAAATTAACAAGGTTCAGGTCAGAATAAAAATCAAGTAAACCCTCTAAAAATCATGGAAAAACATCCTCTAGGGTTTATAACACTTAATTTGGCCTTTGGAACCCAGTTTGACCTAGATTAGGGTCCCAGCTCTTTAATTAACCTAATTTGGGTTTTTACGCAAAATATCCAGTCAAACATGGTCAAACCTAAAATACAACCTCACCATTGGATTCCCTAGGTCAAAATTAGGTTTATACCAAAATTTGGACCTAAGGGGAGGTCATCTTGACCTACTTTGCAATTTAGTACACCCAAATCATAATTTGGTCACTATCTTTTGAATATCTTTGTAGAGAGCCCCCTAAGTTCTTCGCCCCCTTTGCAATCTGGTCCCGCCGCCATTGTTAGGGCAGAACCGTGCTCCGACGAGGTTTAGAGAGGGATTACTCTCTAATCCCTCAGAGATTCCCTCCCAGAAATGGAAGGGAGATTCTCTGAGGAATTCCCTTCCATCTAAAGCAGATCGCGATCCCTGGTGTGAACCCAATCTCTCGTGCGAACGCACGAGAGATTTGGGTATCCACCCTCCTTCCATCTCCAGCGAGCCGGCAGAGTTAATTGCGCGGTCTCCACGTGCTAGAAGGGGTGGCCAGCACCTATAAAAGACTCCCCAGACCCTGCCGCAGATCCCAAGCTTGAATTTGACGGAGATCCCCTCAAATTTCCTCTCTCCCATCTCCGACCAAAAGACCTGCAAGCTCCGGCGACCTCCTCCCCTCCTTCTCGTCGCTCTGCTGCCATACCAGCAGCAGAGTCAACTCAGTCGCTTCCTCCCGCGTCGCGCCGTACCAAGCGCACGTGCCCTTGCCCTCATCCTCGTCACCGCTTCCTCCCTCAGGGTCCTTCTCCGATGACGGTAGTTATGCGCCGTCCACTCCGCTGCCTCCATTCCTTCCAGATCACCCCAAATACCCTCTCCATCCTCTCCTCTCTCTTTTCCCCCTGCTATTTTATCCAATTACCCCCCGGCAGTGCCTAACCACCTCCATCATCCTCGCCTCCGACCGCCCTCCGGCGAGCCGGCCACACCACTCCGCCCCTCCACACGGCTCGCCAACCCTCTCGTGAGCTCCGCCTCACCACCAGGAACTTAGTCCACCCCTCCACTGCCACTCCAGACCTCCACAATCACCCCCCGATCAACCCCACATCTCTGACCACAGGTTGACCTAGGCACGCACGCCTAGGCCAACTTGCGGCCTGCAGCATTGCACATCATCTTCGCCGTGCTACGGCGAAGGTTTCTAGCTAATCTGATTGGGCCAATAGGCCGTTCTTGTGTATGACAGGTCGCAGCTCTTGCCGCCATTGAAGGTCGAAGCAGCGAGGAGCTTGTAGCAGCTTCCGGCACCAGGGCGCCCAGGCTGCAGGTGCAGCAGACTCACGCGAGTGTCGCGAAGCGAGTGAGGCCAGCAAGTCGCACTGCGAGGCCAGCAGCTGGGGCAATTGCACGACGGAAGCTCTGCGGGCATGCGTGAAATCGGGACTGATCAGATAGTCCCACATCGTGGAATCGCGAAACACAGGTATAATGTAAATTATTTTTGTGTTTTAAGCTCACTGCCTCCGTAAGCACAGGGGTGAGGTCCCTCACCCGCCTCGTCCACGGCTTGACCTCGCGGATTTGGCGGGATCCAACCGGACCCAATCCTTGAGCACTCCTCACGCATCACCACCTGCCGGTGCGCCTGGTCCCGGGTGCGAAGCCAACCCGATTACCCGTGTAGCTCTGGGGAGAGCGACCTCGAGAGAATTGCAGAGAAAGAGAGAGACGTTTGGGTAGAGGGACGGGGGTAGGTTTTGCCTTGGCTGTGGTGTGCGCAGGAAAGAAGAAGCAAAGGAAGAAGCGAACACTTAGCAGCTGCAGAAAAGGAAGAAGAGAAGAGACCAAGGAAGAAGAAGCCTTAGCAGAAAAGAGAAAGAAGAAGGAAGGCAAGGAAAAAGAAAGAGAAGAACGAAGAGAGGCCAAGTGAAGACTCTGCAAAGATCAGAAGAAGAAGAAGAAAGAAGGAAGGCAAGGCAGGAGAAGAAATAAGAAACAAGAAGCAAAGGCAGAAAGAGAAAGAAGCAGAAAGGAGAAGAAGAGAGAAAGGGGATTACATTTAAGACGTCTGATACAGAAATCAGACGTCCAATTCTATTTTCTTTTACAAATCCTTTTTAAAATTCTCTCTTTGAATCACTCATTTTCACTTAACAGTTGTATTCTTTGGTTTTAAAAAGTACTGAGATTGCTCCCCGTGTTCGACCTCGGATACTCTAGTTTTTCGAGTAATAAAATTCTTTATATTTGTTTAAACGTTTTGTCGGTTATACTACAACGTGATACACTTTAAACCCGCACAAAAATGTGAGAACAGTATACCTCTTCTTCTATCAATAATGGTCCATTTTAGATGGTAATTTTTGATGTTTAGATCTCCCCCATTTATTGCTTTAAAGGTCACAAGTACTGCATCACCTTCATAGATGATTTTACTAAATTAATTTTGGTGTTTCCCCTAACTATAAAAGCTCAAGCATATGATGTATTCATGCAATTTTTTTTGAAACAATGTATTCATGCAATTTACTATTTCAGCTCAATTAGAGATGATTCCTAAAGCTCTACAAATTGATGGTGGTGATGGATATAGTAAAGTTCATTAATGGTGTTTGAATCATGGTGTTAACCTTCACATCTCAGTGTTCCATAGTCTCGAATAAAATGGGGTTACTGAGCATAAAAATAGGCACCTCACTAAGGTTGCCTTATTACTACTCCGCCATGTTAGAGTTCCCCTTAAATATTGGCCCTAGCATGTTAGACTATTGGTGCATAAGCACAATGATATTTGATTTTGATGATAACAAAATGTATGATTGTTATATTGCTCTTTGAAGACTAACATTTCATGAACAAGGAGCCAAAGGAAGGAAAGAAGAGCTAAGTTGATAGTCAAGAAGGAGGAAGCTAGAAGAAGGAGATTTAAGATTGTAGTTTAGTTTTTGTTATTCATTTAATGTATTTTATCTTTCTTTATGTAGACATGATGTAAAGAGCCCAAATATGATAACCTAAGTCCTAAACATCCTTACATAACCTTAGGAAACTTAGGCAAAACTTAGAATCAAATTAGAAATCCAAAATAGAAAATAGACTACCTTATTAGATGTCTTATCTTCTTGTTGCACTTTTGAAAACCTATTTTTAGATGATTGAGTTTATTTCTAGACATCTTATGATTTGACCGTTGGAGTTGAGTGTTCACCTTAGGTAATAAGATGTCCAGCCTTATCTTTAGATGTCTTATCAGATGACTGACATTAGGACGAAACATCCGACCTCACATAAGACCTAAATCCAGGAAAGATTTGGTTACAGTTATGGATGATGAATGATATTGTCAGACATCCTATAAACCCATTTAAGTTGTTTGGTCACTTGATCAGACGTCCCCTTGGAAAGTTCATGTTGACAACCTTTTGGAGCCCATTCTATCAAACGTTGGCCCATTCTATTTAGACGTGTAACTTGACAAATTAGATGTTTGATCACTCTATTAGACATCTGATACTGTTCTGACAGTTGTAGATTTTTGTGTAATCTATCTTGACTTCAGGAGTTAATGTCCCAAATCACTTGCAACAACTGTAAGCCCTTTCTCATGCATTCTAGAGCCTTCCTAGCACCTCTCTAAATAACCTAGAGGCTTACCATTGCTAGATACACTATAGAAACAATACTTTCCACCATATTCACATTGAGAAAAGATCAAATAGAGAAAACCAAAGAGAGAACCATATGGTTGCTCTCCAAGCTTCCAACATATCCTTTGAGAGCACCGAATCTCTATGCCTATACTATAATCTGCTTCCATCATAGGGAAGTTTTCTAAACCTATAGGAGAGAGTATTTCCTTTCATATTGTAGCTTTATAGGGTTTTTGTATTTGTTTTTTTTTGTTGTAAGGGTGTTCGGGTTGTGGATGCCCGTCTTGTAGAGACAAAATTATATCAATTCGATATGGTACGTTGTTGTTTGAGGTTACACTACCCTTGGAAGTAGCGTAGTTAGTCGATTTGATTGACTTGGTCAATCAAAGAAATCCTAATTTGGATCTCGATTCGGGGTGACTTAGGTGGTGATTTTTACTTGGTTCGGGTTTCCACTTAAACATTATTGTGATTGAATTTATTTGTGCTTGATATTTGATTTTTATCATATCGTACTATTCACCCCCTTCTAGTGTGCTTTCACAGACAACATATATTATTAACCTCTTACCATCAAAAGTACCGCAACAGATTTTACCATTTTAGAGGTTATTTATGCAAAGTCTAGATTGCAACTTTCTTCATATATTCGTGTGTTCTTGCAATCCTTATGCCTTATATTAAACATAAGCCTTAACCATGCTCTTCATTGCACATATTCATGAGTGCTAACCCTCATTATAAGGCCTATATCTGCCTCGATCCATTCCCTATTAAAATGGTCATTGTGTGGCATGTTGTCTTTGATGAACACACCTTCCTCTTTAAATAGACCACTTAATTCACCACCCCCACCCGTTTACCTTCATCTACATATAATCTTCTACCCATTCCCTCCAATATACCACCATCATCCCATCCTTCACCATCATTGGATCCTGCAATCAATCCAACACCTCCTACTCTCATTTCCTCACCTTAAACCCCCCTTCCCAAACATTTATTCCCCCCATCTAATCTTCACCCTCACCTATTCCACTACCATCATCCACTATTCCACAAAATCCACCATAGTTGACTACTCAACCAAAGCCTTAAGGAACCCACAGTATGACCACACACTCCATGCGTGGCATTATTAAGAAGAAAGTCTACTCTACCTCACTCTGTTCCTTACCATAGTAGTTACCAAGAAGAAAGCCTACTTCATGTACTCAAGCCACCAAATCTAAACATTGGATTGAAGCAATCTTTGATGAATTATGTGCCTTGCAAATAATAACACATTGTCCTTGGTCCCTCGCAAGTCAGGCAAGAACATTGTTGGCAATCATTGGGTGTATCGCATTAAGCTTAACCTTGATGGCATAGTAGCTCATTACAAGGCCCTTTTGGTAGCCAAGGGCTTTCATTAGGTTCACAGCATTGATTACACAGATACGCTTAGCCTGGTTATAAAACCAACCAAAATCAGATTATTGATTAGCTTATCATTTATTCATAATTGACACACAATATAGTTGGACATCCATAACACTTTTCTACATGATTTTTTTACATGAGGAGGTTTATATGTTAGAACCTCAGGGATTTACACACAAGGATTTTCCTAACCATGTGTGTAAATTGCATAAACTCGTATATGGTCTAAAGCAGGTGCCTCATGCATGGTTTGACCCATCTCACACAAGTTCTCATCCCAGTTGGCTTTGTGGGATCAAAGACAGATACCTTTCTTTGGATCAAGCACTTCGGTCAACATGGTACATATTAATCTATGTAGCTTTCATTTTGTTCATTATTTCTTCCAAGCAGTAATTGGGTGACTTATTAATGGCTCTGAAGTATGAATTTCCTATTTGTGAGCTTGGCTGCCCATTGTTTTTCCTTAGTATATAGATCTATCGGATGCCGCATGGCCCACATCTTTCTTAGCAAAACTATATTACTGACATTCTAATTAAATATCATCTTGATGGTCTTAAGCCCCTAAAAATGCTTGTTCAATTTCCAATTTAGCTTCTGACACCTCTGTTCCCCTTCAACACCCTAACATTTACAAGGTTGGACATCTCTTATTTTGTGAAAAGATTATCATAGTTCATGCATAAGCCCACTTAGGCACACTTTGTTGCATTTAATCATCTTCTCAGATATATTAAAGGAACATTGTCATATGGTCTTTCATATTCATCTTGAGCATTTACAAAGCTTTTTACTTATTTGGACATGGCTTGGGCCAATTGTCCATAATCGATGTCACGGTAAAGTTACTATGATTACAATCCTTACTGTAAGAAATTCAGCAACCTCTTTCGTCACGACCTATCATCTGGTGTGACAACATTGGTGCTACGTATATGACATTAAATCCTATCATGCATGCTAGAACAAAACATATTGAGATTGAGTATCATTTCATTTGCGACTAGGTTGCTAAACATTGCCTTCAAGTTTAATACATCTTTAATAAAGATTAGATTGAAAATACTCTCATGAAGCCAATCTTTGACTCATCATTTCAGACATTACGAACCAAGCTTCAAGTCCTTCCATGACCTTTTGTTTGAGGAGAGGTGATGGCAACACCATCATCTGGCATAACTGGCCTAATTTATCCTAATTACAAGAATAAATGCTCCTTAATAAGTATAAGAAGGGCATAATTCAGTTTTGTGTCGAATGTGAAAAGAAAACAGGAAATTGAGTTAATTCTACTGTTTTAACGCATAATCACTAATGCAGATTAACTAAGGGATGAATCAATGCCTAATCTAAGCTCAAATGAACATAAATTCCCAAGAAGTGGGCTTGAACTGATTGAATCAGGGTTTTCTAAGGTTTGAAGATTAATTTAAATAATGAAAACCCTAATTACAACCTCACTTAAATTGAATGGGTTCTGGTGGAAATAAATATAATCTAAATCTCTTAAAATTATTGAAAAATATTATGATGTTTGGAACCTTTACTTTGACTAAAGGAATCCATTTTGACCAAAAAGAGAGACCTAGGCGGAAAATTACTTCATTTTGGGTAACAATATAAATTACCTAATCTAAATTTGTCAAACCCAAATTTGAGGTCACCATTGGATTCCTTGGATCCAAATTAGGTTACCCCTAAATTTTGAACCCAATCAAAGTCTGTCTTGACCTAGTTTGCAGTTTAATCCATTTGCCTCTATTTTTTGCAAAATTACCCCTACCTTTTGACTTTTTCTCGCAAGTAGGTCCCCACCTTCATCTTGTTTCTTGTTCCAAAAAAGGAAAGATAGTAGTAATTAACCCACAATCTTTGAGATTCAATCGACATTTGATTGAGCAAATCTCAACCAAATCTTACCAAATTTATTGAGATTGCTCATCAAGTCATGGCCTATCCAATGAACTGCTTCTCGAGATCCAATTTTGGACAGGAATTGCTTCGGCGAGCGTCGATTTTGCATGTTCTAAAGTCACCAAATTTGCAAGTTGAACTTGCAAATTTGAGGTCAATTGGGTCCAATTCCTCTTCAATAAATAGGTGTCAACTTCCACAAGTTAAGATCGTGCTCAATTTTGATCAAAGTTCTTTTTCTTCTTCCTCGCCAGCGAGTTGATGCACCTCAAAGTTCCGTCATCTTGCTTCCTCTCCCTCTGCCACGTATAATAGGTAGATGGTTTCCCTTATCCTTCCTCCCATGGAGCTTCATGCGAAGCTTTGTGGTCCAATTCCACCTCCTTTGCTCTGATGACCTCTTCTTCTTCCTCACCTCCGACATACCTCTGGTGAACCTCTCTCCTCTTTCTTTCCTCCAATAAACATAAGGCTTCCCTTCCTTACCTTTTCAATTTGGTTTCTGGAGCTCTAGATCTCCATCTATCACCTCTAGCTCCTCCGACCACTGCCGTCGACGACCACTGCCACCTTCACCGTCTCGTGTCCTCTACTGCCCTTACACCCAATTAACTTAGGCCAAAGCTTCTCCTCACCATCGCCAAGCCTTTGCCTAAGTTAATTGACCCGCACATCATCTCCACCATCACTCACCATCACCGCTGATCAACGAGATTTCATACGTAAAAAGTTTGAGTTACAAACCCATCATCGTAATTTGTAAAAATCCGCTATCAAATAAATTTTACCGAAACTCAAGTGAGTCCCAGGTTGAACAAAGGGAGGCTAAGTCGATTATAAATCCACAATTACATTTTTTTTTGCAATTTTTTTATAAAGAAATCATTCACAATGCTAATCTACTTGCAATATAAACAAGAGAGAGAGAGAGAATAACAACTTTATAACTATGATAATATCAAAAAGAAAGGGGATGAGAGATTATCCTCCTTGACAAATGCATGGAGGATGAGCTGGATGATCGACACCTGGAGGAAGGAGAGCAAGCTAGAGGCAGGAGGATGAATCTGGAAGAATCAAGGATGAGTGATGGGAACACCATCATAGGCCCTAACTGGACACTTTTAGTCAGGTTTGAAAGATAAATGCTCCTACATAATCATCTGAGGGTTATAACTCCATTCTACTTTAAGAAGAGAATTGGAAACTAGGGTTAATTATGTAATTTTAACAGTATATCATGGACACAGAATAACCACAGGGTTGTTAGGGGTAAAACTGAGGGTCAAATGAGCATTAGAGACTAATAAGTGGGTCAATGCAGATATAAATGGGGTTTCACATATTTCGAGAACCAATACAACACCTAAAATCCTAATCTCAGACTTGCTTAAATTATAGAGGTTTTGGTTAGGATAAAATTCATCTAAACCTTCTAAAATTTATATAAAAATATTCTTTCAGGTTTGGTATCATTGATTTGACTATTTGAACCTATTTTGATCTTAAATAGAGTCATAGACAAATTTCTACCCTAATTTGGGTTTCTACGCAAATTGCCTAATCAAAATTGGTCAAAACTGAAATTCGACATCACCATCAGATTCCTTGGGTCTAAATTAGATTTGTACCAAAATTTGGTCCCTATCAGAGTCCATCTTGATGTAGTTTGCATTTTAGTCTATTTAAACTTTGTTATTCTCAATTAAACCCCTAACTTTCAAAATATTTATGATCAGGTCCCTAACTTTATTTTCATTCTTTCAAAAAGGTCCCTTCTGTCATTGGTGTCAACGGAGCTCCTCTGCTGAGATTCGAGCAAGGATTTCTCGCTCGATTCTCAATTAAATTCTCTCAAAATTGGAAGGGAGAAACCTTGTGAGGTCCTCTATCAATTGGACCAGGTCTTGGACCATGATTGGCACTAGATTCTTTGTACGAATGCCCGCAATCTCAGGGATCCTCTTCTCTGAGTTCTCAAGCTCGCCAAGCCTCTTGTTGCTCTTAGAACATCTTCTGAGGCCTTTAAATAGGACCCTCTTGAGAAACCAAGCTCCTTAACGAAGTTTGGAGTTGGAAAACCCTCACTTCCTCATCTTCGGCCATCCACACCTTAATCTCTGGCGAGCCTCTCCATCCTCTTCGTCGAGCTGGCCAACGGTCAAATTGATCGGCTCAACATCTTCCCCTTGTCCTCATGACCGTTGCCAGCCAAAGCATGACCGCCATCTCCCTCTCCTTGTTGCTGTATCACCGTTGACTCCTCCTTCTTTGGCGCTGGCCCATCATAGTCAGCCACCTTCGCTCACTCTCTCCCTTTCTAAATCTCCCTTCATCTTCCTCTCACTCTCCTGATCCTATCCAACCCCTTAGATTTTAGGTTCACCCAAGCCATCACTGCACGATCTTCATCTTCCCTGCCTTCGATAAGGGCTCTGGTGAGCCCGTGCCAACACCACATAGTGCTAGCTGCCTCGAAACCACCACCAAAACCTTTGCGAAGCTTCACTAAGCAAAAGCCTCGAAGAAATTTGGGGCTTTTGCTTCTCTTTCTCTCTGTCAAACATACGCATCCACATACGCCTTCGCTGACTTCGTCGACAGAGCTCCACCAGCCACCAACCACCACTAAAACACCACTAGCACATTTGCTAAGCTCTAGCAATCCTTCTGAACTTGTTTGATTAGGGCTATAAGCCCGTATTCGTGCTTTTCAGGTTTGCCAGACCTTCGCCACCACCCTTGTCTTCTCCGGCCTCGTTTGCTCATCTCTGGCCCCCAACTCACCCAGCTGTAGAATGCAATTGACGTGGAGCCTTCATTTGCTATTGTCCAGGTCCTCAATCGAAGCCATCGTTTGTAGTTGTTGCTCCAATTGGAAGCTTCACCGTCTGCAATAGCTTTGTGAGGAAGAAGCGTGGGATAGTCCCACATCGTAAGGTGAAGACTGTTGGAGTCGTAGGTCGCGTATTTGATTTAAAACAACATTGTAATATAGCATTAAATATGACTCAACAAAACATTTTCGTTAACAAGACGGTGAGTTTCGGTCAATCTCAGGAGGCGTTTAGAAAAGCAAAATTGATTTTGATTTCCTTGCTTGCTTAAAACTGTACCCCGGTCTCTAAGGTGCGAGTCAAAGATGCGTCAGTTTCTTTATTTACGAGGAAAACGTGTGCGTGCGTTAGATATATCATGAATGTGAAAACGTGAGTTGGTGTGTGCACGACTTTGACAATACGATGTCGGCTAGCAGATGAGTCCAATTTCATGGACAATTAATTAGCTTAAGTACATTCGAAACACACCTCATTAAATTGCAATTAGAATAAAGTGTTACTTTATCTTAATTAAAAGATATTTGTTAAACTTGATACATATATATATTTATACAGGGTAATGTGCGCAAGATTTCCAATACCACCACCGCCTTCATCACCAGTGGTGTGCTTAACTGATCGGCTCAACGTGCCAACCTAAGGTGACCATGCATCTTGCAACCTCACAACAACAACCACTACAAACCGCCCCATCGCCAAGACTGTTGGAGAGGATCTCGGCGAAAGAAACAAACTGGGAAGCGTTTAAAAGAAGAGGCACAGCCATCTCTGGAGCTATCATCTTCTCCCCCTGGTGGGGATCTCCTCCCTCTCCACCATCGTGGAACAAGCGCACCCTATGATGCAAGTGTAACCGTGAACCCCTGATGTACACCGTGGCCAAAAGCTTGCTCCACTACACTCGCTGCCCTCCAGATCCATAGGTGCACACGGTGACAGCGTGCGCACCCCCACTCCAACACTATAACCTCCACATGCCCTCCACCCTTCCTCGTTTTTCCTCTTCATCTTCTTCCCCACAACACCACCTCCAACCCACAAAAGAACCCAAACTCCTCTTGTCGTCATCTCCTCACAACCACCACCACTAACCATCATCTTCGATGCGGACACCACTGGCACCCCCCCTCGAGCTCTGTAGCACCCATGTGCAGCCACCGCAGCCACACCGATCGACCTCCAGCCTTGCCAACATGACCATCAGGTTGCTGGAGTCCACGCCGTCCGGCCATCTTCCTTGCTGAGTGGCCACCTCTAGTCTTCATTCTCAGTGCTGACACCATGGTTGAGACGCCCTCACTCCACCGCTGTTCCCCTCCGCTTCACGCCACCAGCTAACGCTTGCGCATGGCCTCCTTTGGACCCATCATCGATGTTGTCTTCCTTGTCAGCCGGCGACCTCCGGTGACCACTTGCTGCCGCACCACCACGGGAGTGATCCTCTTCTCTGACCCAGCTCCTCCAACGACTCTCGCAGCTAGCCATGCCCGATCCTTCATGTGAGGAGTAGAGAGGAGAAATCCTCTGCTTTTCCTCCAATTAAAATTTACCATCAAGTGCCATTGAGGAACACTATTCATTTATTTATCTAGATATTATATTAAGAAAGTTTTGCATGAGAACCCTCCTGATATGAGGTAATTGTGTAGAAGGTTGAATTAGATTGGAAATAATGTTACAAGAGTTTGAATGAGTATCCATCGATATTAGCAAATAGATAAGTCATCATTAATCATTGCAATAGGCTCATTCCTCCCTGTGGAGACGACCTGGCTATTTTCTTGGTTAGATTTTGAGTATTAAATGTTTTGAAAAGTAATTTTCTACCAAGCGACTACATACAATGATGTGACATTTTATGTTACAAACTTTAATGAAAATGAAGATCGCTCTTTCACTAGCGAAAAACATATCGATCACCAATTCATTTATATCTTCAGGGACAAACATTTTAGTTGCAATGTAGTAGGCAAGTTAAATTAGGCAACTCATGACCACAATAGAGATGGATAGAATAATGATTTCATTCATTCATGAAGGTTGTCATTACAATCATCTTTCAAGGAAAGCTTGTACATGAATGATTAGAGTGAGAATTCTAGCTAGCAAAAAATGGATGCATGCGTGTATCTACGGAAGATTACACATGCATCACTTAGGTAGAGGATGACTACACTACTAAGCAGTAAATTCAATGTAGAAATTAAACTATGGAGAACACTTATCGACGGGAAATCTGGGCAATGGAGGTGGTCTCCAAAGGCCTGTGGAGATTGAGGTGGTAGGAAGGAGAAAGAGGGGCGGCCAATGGTGGGTAGGATGGCCCTTAGAGAGGTGGTGGAGAGCTTTCTCTAGCCTTGGGCATGGAGGTGGGAGTGGTGATGGTGATGGAGCCCATGTGTGGAGGTGCACATGGAATGGAGCTAAGGCTAGATGGCTCGATGGGGTGCATGGCCGTCCAAGAGGGTCTTTTTATAGACTCTTGGATAGCTATGGGAGTGGCCCTCTAGAAAATTATATAATTCTCTAGAAGGGGCTTAGGTGGTGGCTAGAGAGGTGGAAAGGGGTCTCCTTAGATCCAATTTCTAAGGAGGTAGTTTGTGGACTCCTTGAAGACTATTTTTAGTCTTCAAGGTGGCGCCACCTTTGGAAGCCTCTAGAGAACTCTAGAGGTGGCGGCCAAGTGTGTGTGTGGGTGTGTGTGCACGTGACTATGTGTGTGTGTTTAAGTGGTCTAGTGATCTAGGTTAGGTCCTAAGGGTTTGGGTTAGGTTAGGTCATTGAATTAGGGTTAGAAACCCTAATACTAAAGTGGATGTGCAACTAAACTTATCACAAGTTTAATCGAGTGGATGTGTGTCTAATTGAAAGAGAAGATACCCAATTAGGTCAGGCTTGAGTCAATTGGACTCTCACTGAGTCCAATTGGACTTGTGTTGGTTGAGATTTGAGCTCAATTGGACTCTATCAGTCCAATTGACTAGGTGAAGTGTGATTGACTTGATCCAAGTCAGTTAGGCTTAGTGAGAACCTAATTAGGTTCTTAGAGGGTTTAGGGGTAGTGCTCTAGGCTTAGGGTACCTTAATTTAGGTTCCCTAGGGTGTAGAATTAGGTTTAGGGGCTTAAGAAATTAAGATCCAAGCATGATTTCCAAAATAGGGTCTGGAGAGGGGTATCAGACTTCTAATTAGAGTGTCAGATGACTTATACTAAAATATCAGAAGTCCAGACCTCTTGTCTGGATGTCTAATTAGAGGTCAGGGTGGATTCAAGGTTCTATCTTGGAATTCTATAGAAATTGGCCGTTTGACAACTTGTCTGGACATCCAATAACACTGCAGACTTGGGTTCTAGGTTTGTGGGTTGTGCCTAAGGGTTCTAGACGTCCAATAACTTATCTAGACGTCCAGATAAGGGCTGGAACTAGCATTTTGAGGCTTCCTAGGCTAAGGTGACCTAATCTAGGGGTGGCAAGGGTTTAGAATGGTTTCTAGGGCTATCCTAGGGCTAGGATTGGTCCTAAGTTCTTCATAATTTAAACTCTACATTAAATTCTACTAAGTAGAGTAGCCTACCTCTCCCTACATTATTTCTTCCTCTTTATTCCAGGGCTTTTGCTCCAACTCTGGTACGACTCTAGCTTCTTCCCTGCCTCAGATCCAACTTCAGATCTTCTTATTTCCTACAAACCATATAATACACTTAATCAGCACATTATAACATTATTTGATGGATAGCTAAAATAAAGTAGTAAAGATGTGAAGTATGCTTATGTATGCATGGATTACACTAAGTTATGCTAAGTTCTAACTTAATTTAGGTCATTTAAGACCCATGATTGCTACTCAATCAAAGACTTCCGCGCAGTAGATAAAAGCCAAAAGTCACATTTCCTATTTTCCTTCGAGACACTGGGGTCAGGTCCCTACGCACACGCCCCTGTACACGTGCTCCTTACGTGCTTGTCCACACCCTTGCTCACGCTCACGCCTCGCGGGTCTGGCATTGGATTTGTTTACTGGCTACCTGGGTGTGGTCCATTTTGAGCTTGGAAAGGGAAGAAAGAGAATCTGAGAGAGGGGTGTGGGTTTTGCTGCCTCAGGATTTGAGCCTTCCCCTCTCTCAACACTTAGCCTCAGTGGGCTTTGTGTGAGGTCCTTGAGCCTGTGTTGGTGCTGCTGCTATGTTCTTCTGAGGCTTGAAGGAGAGTCTTGTGCTTCTCTTGTGAGGCCCTTGAGCTTCTTCTGATAAGGCATGTGAAGCCTTTGGTCGACGTTTGAGGCACTCTACTAGTTACTGTTGGATTATTTGAATAACTTGATTGACGTGGATTATTAATTATGGTTTACTTTTGAAATATTTAAGTGGTTGTGAGCTTAAATTTAAAGGGTTAATTTGGTGATTTAAATCACCATTTTAACCTGATCTTTTTGCACTATTCTTCTGGTTTCTATTGAAATATCATTTTGAATATTATTGATTTCAATTGCATAAATATTTCACGTAATTGGTGAATTGAATTGCATAAATTGCTCCCTGTGAACGACCTCGAACTCCACTTTTAGAATATGAGTTTACAAATTTAAATGTTTTCAGTGATTTTGTCTTATACTACAACATATTCCTTAAACAACGATGATTTCACACAAATAATGAGGTAAGGCGTCAATGTCGCGGGATTCGCTTCCTGAACGGGGGTGAGAGGACGATTGGCGAGAGCTTTGTGAAGGAGGTGAGAAGTGCAAAATTTTGTTTTTTAACTCTAGCAGAGCTTCCCGTAGCTTGGGAGCACTAGAGTGAGCTTTAGAACTTTGTTCTTAACTCTTACAAGAGGTGATAAGAGAAGGAAGGGATGGTGAAATGTGTGGGAGGGGTAAGCCTTTTATAGGTGTAGAAATTGGGGCAAAAGGGTAATTTCTAAGCCCCTAATATTAATACACAACCTTTAGTGGTGCATGTAAGCATTACTAATGGCAAAGGTGGCCATTGGCACTCGTGGCTTGTCAGCCGTGTGATCAAGATCGGATGCTCCACATGAAGCCATGTAACGCCTCCTCAACTTCAACTGTTGGCACTCAGAACGCGTTGCATTACTATCAGTCATCCGATTGTTTGATTGGATGGCTTAAAATGCACCTTGCTTCATGTGTTGAGAAGGAGCACGTTAGATCGTGTGTCTGATGGCAAGTCATCTTGTACATGCTGCTTTGCCTCCATCTAGCGCACCACGTAGCGGTCCCATCGCCATCTGATCACCAATCAACGGGTGAATTTCACCCCTTGCATGTTCTCAAGGGATCAAATCCGCTCTTTGGGTTCGAACGCGCACCGTGGCTCCCGATAAGGCACTCGACCGTTGCATTGCACCCTCACATGTGTTGCGTTTTGGTTTTAAGGGTCGCTCGCTCTTGACTGTTGGATCTCGATCCAACGGTCGAGATTGCATGCCCTTTGCCTTCAAAGGATGGGAGGCGCTAGGTTTGGAGCGACGTGGAAAGATCTGGGTCGTTGGATGGCGATCCAATGGCTCAGATTAGTGGTTGCAGCTAAGGAAAAGTGCGACTGGTCGATTTAGAAGGCTATGATGGTGCCACATGGCACCATCATAGTCGTCCATCTTCCTTTGCTTCTAGGGGATGCCACGTATGTCGGATTGGATCAATTTTTGCGCAATTGAGTTGCAATTGTCGATTAGAACCCATCCGTGCGGTTGGATTTTTCATCTAAGGTCTGGATTTTTATCACCTTGTCCCTTGAACTCTGATCTTCCTTGGACTGCATATGATGCTACGAAGGTCTAATTGGGGTGATCTAGGAGGTGTTGGACTTCAATCGTTACCTTGATCAGATCAGTACGGTTGGATCTTTAATCCAAGGCCCCAAAATGATGTCTCTGTGTCCCCTGGCCATAATAAGAGGCGAATTAATATACAATTTGTACACATTAATCTAAATGCATGATGATGCATGTTATATGATATTTACAATGCTTGATGATGCCTATTTTTTGCTAGTTCCTAGCAAAACTACATACTATTTATAAAAGAATTAGGATCATATTACTTGGGCAATAGTTATTTCTTAACAGTAAGAAATTTCTACCAAAGACCTGAACTATAGAGACTCAATAATGCTCGAGTGTCTGCCAAAATGCAGACCGCCCAAGCCTTCGTCTTATTCAAAAGTAAATACATTTTTTTTTCTTTTTCTTCTTTTCTTTTGTTTTTTTTTTTTTTGATTTATGAGTTTAGAGTTTTGGGGTAACTTTCTACGACTACCCAACCCACCCAAGACTCGAAAAGAACTTTAAGTCCTAAGCTTCTTTTCGTGAAATTGTGATAGACTTATTAATCGGCAATCAAAATGGACTTCAGGTTTTTACTCCCCTAGGTGACCTTAAGAAGAATTTCTGCCTAAATGTGTCTGTTCGACCAGTAGCTTTCTCCCTACTTGTTATTTTTATGGGGTCAACACAAGGATGAACCCAGTGTATATTTCCTCGGCTTATTCTACTTCCCCACTTCTTCCTAAGTTTTTGGAATTAAACGTGTATTTCGTGAGCTAGGTTTTGGACAACCAGCCAATGGGGAATCAAACCCACGGCAACTTGTTAGCCATACTAGTGTGGTGAAGTGTGGCTTACTGATATATATTTTTTCTCCTTTTCTATTTTTTATCATATATTTTTTTATTTTTGGGTATTTTCTCTCTCTCTTTTTTTCTTTTTTCCCTTGTAGGTGGCTTTCCTGATTTAAGATTTACCTAAAGGGAGCAGAAAGAGAAAGAGAATGGTTGTGTGGTTGGACGTTGGACAATCAGCCAATGGGGCATCAAACCCATGACAACTTGCCAGCCATACCACCTTAGAAGGTTTAGTGGCTACCCAATTTCCGTTAAAATTGCTGAAAAGTGAGTCAGTGCAATAGTGTGTAGATGGTTTACACTTAAAGTCTCCTCAAATCAGAGGGCGGGTTGGTAAGTCGTGTACTTATCACCCCAACTTATTTAACCAATTAGAATTGAATTTAGAATGGTGAGGACTTGAGAAACAAGTCCACATTTTAGTGGATACCTGGGCAGATTAAGCCTGATGACCTAAAGTGTTGAAGTGTTCAGATTCTATTGTATTATTTCCTAAGGTTGAAAAACTCTAATGCCCATGTTTTCTTTTCCTAATTCAAATTTTTTTTAATGATAAAGGGAAAAATAAGGAAAATTTACAAAAAATCCATAGAGCTGACAATATGATTCAGAGATGAATCCACCTCCCATGCTGATGAGAACCTCATCATAAACCCTAACTAGCACATTTTGACCTAAATAAGTATACAAAAGCTCCTACAAAACCTAAGGGAAAGCCTAAATCAGAGAATTATAAATTTGAGTATAAAGCAATTCACAAGGGGTAAAACTGTAATTTTACCAATGCAGTACATAAACAGGATTTCTAAGGGTCTAAACACAGGCCAAATGGGCTTAATAAGAAAGAAAGTGGGATGATTTGGTCTGAAAAGGGTTATAGCGACATCTAGGAATTAAATGACATTCTACAACCCTAAAAATAAATCCACTTTAATTCATGAAGGTCCAGGAAAGGTAAAAATTAATTAAACCCTCAAAAATTCATGAAAAAACATTCCCTAGGGTTTATAACCTTCAATTTGGCCATTGGAACATGTCTTGACCTAGATTGAGAACCATAACCAATTTTTGACCTAATCTAGTTTTTGTGCAAATTGACTGATCAAACGTGGTCAAACCTAAAATCCAACTTCACCATTGGATTTCTTAGGTTCAAATTAGGGTTATATCAAAATTTGAACCTAAGGAAAGTTTACCTTGACCCACTTTACAAATTGGTCCTCAGTAATTACTTTTTGACCCTTAACTTTTTGAACTTTTGCGTTCACCCCCTCAACTTTCCCTTCATTTTCTTCATACCGGTCCCTCTGCCACCCGCAGCAGCGGGTCATACCTTCGGTGACTTTGCGCGGAGGATGGCACCGTGCAGGGTATGGGAGTCGGCCTCAGAAACGAGAGGAGGGTCCCCTGCATTGTCCTCTTCCGCATGGACCTCCTCCCATGCCCTGCCGGCACCCATACCTCTCGTGTGAATGCGCGAGAGGTATGGGTCTCTTTTCCGGCCACGTCTCTGACGACCAGCCCATACCTCCTCGTGTTTCCCTCCCTGCCAGCACCTATTTAAGGGACGGCAGGGGCTGCCACTTTGGGAAGCTCGACTTGGCCGAAGAATCCCCCCAATTTCGTCTCCTCCTCCTCCGGTCAAGAGTCTAGTGAGCTCCGGCGAACCCTCCTCTTCTTTTTCGTCATTCTGCCATAATATCAGTGGCAGAGCTGCCTTCACCGCCTTCTTCCACGTCATGTAACACCCACTCGCATGCCTCTAGCCCCGTCGTCGTTGCCGTCACCCCTCCCCTGGACATCTTCGTCTCCTGCGACGGCAGGAACGAGCCGTCCGCCTCCTGCCCCCCTTCGACCGCTTAATTAGGTTAGAATTATTCCTTTCTCCCCCCTCTTTATTGCGATTTTTATCCCCTCAACGTCGCAGTCAATCACCATCGTTCCCATATCCGGTCAACCACCGGTGAAGGCGCTTTCATCGCTCCACGCATCCACACACCTTGCCAACCACCTCACAAGCTCGGCCTCCGTCCACTGTCCACTTCCCGCCCACTCACTGCCCGCCACACACGCTCCATACCTCCACCGAAGAACCACACAAACACGGCCATAGAGTGACCTAGGCACACATGCCTAGGCCACCCCACGGCCAGCCAACCACCGTCTCACCTTTACCGTAACACGGCGAAGCTCCCCAAGTGATTTTACAGGGCCGTGAGGCCATATTCATGAAGTGCAGGTTCGACCCTCTTCCACCATTGACGAAGGCATGAAGAAGTTTGCTTGCAAGCTCTAGGTCGTGCGCTCCAGGCGTCAGAGTCCCAGGAGGAGCGGATTGGTGTCGCGAACTCACACAGCCAAGCAATTGGCTTAGCAGGCGACCGAGGCTGTGGCAATTGGGGCAGGTCTCCTGCGGATGCGAGTGTAGAAGTGGGTGAGACATTTAGTGCCACCTCAGAAATCCTTGAAGTGCCACAGCCGAATAAATTGAAAAAGTGCATTTGCCTTATCGCCTTTGATACACAGGGGTTAGGTCCCTCGCCTACGCACGCGCAGTGTGCCACGCGCTCGCGCCTACCCTCGCCTGTGCTCATGCCCCGCGGGCCTGGGCCGAACCCGATTACTCGACCAAGCACTCCTCGCGCACCACCCACACCGGTGCACCTGGTCCTGGGCGCGTTGCCCGACCCGCTTACCCGATTAAGGCTCTGGGAGCGAACCTTGGAGTGAATTTGAAAGAGAGAGAGAGGCGTGGGGCGGGTAGGGGTTAGGTTTTTCCTAACCTTGTAATGTGCAGGGAAGCAGGAGAAGAAGAAAGGAGGAGGAGTGGCTGAGGACATAGCCGCACAAAGCAGCAGAAGTTGAAGAAGAAGAAGGAGGAGGGAACACAGCAGAGCGAAGAAGAAGAGATGCGGCTGAAGTGAAGAGAAGGAGAAGCAGCCAAGAGTGCAATGGAGGAAGGAGCTGAAGAAGAAAGCCAAAGGAAAAGAAAAGAAAAGAGAAGGAGGAAAGCCTGCTGCATAGAGGAAAGGAAGAAGAAGAAGAAGATCGAGCAGAGAAGAGAAGAAGAAGAAGCCAAGACGAGAAGAACCTGCAAAGGCACTGTAGCAAGAGGCAGATAAGGCGTCTGATTCAAAGAATCGAACGCCTGAGAAAGAAAAGGTAGAGAAAGAAGAGAAGGAAGAGAGAAGAGAAGAAAGAAAGAAAAAAAAGGGATTTTTGTTCCCTCTCTCTTTAATTTTTGTAAAGTAGTATATTATTGTGAGTTGTGAATTTTTATGTTTCTAGAATTAAGTTTGCTTGCTGAGTTCGACCTCGGAACATTCTAAATTTCGAGTAATAAATTAAAATAAACTGATCATCGTTCTTCGCAACATACTACAACGAACATATCTTTAAAACATCGCGAAAGACTACCATCACATGCCTAGCTTATGCAATGTTCTCACTGAAAATAAAAGGCATGAGAAAAGGGCAGAATGAAGAAAATATCACCTGTATTTCATGATGTATCGTCAGCTCTAAGTCAGACTGTACAAATGCTGAGATTAGTGCCATCAGCTAGACAGGGTCCAGCCAAGAAGTCAAATCAAGGTTAAAGCAACCTTGTTTGAGAGGGGCTATGGGATAACGTAATCAACATAAGGTTTTAGACGTTGTCCGTTGACCTTGAAAGAGTTATCTGTCTTTGGGTCAGAAATTTCAATATACGATTAATGATGAACGAGCCATTTTATTTGGACTTAAGCTTGCCGGGAAAGAGCTTAAGTCAAGAATCAAAGAGCCACACCTTCTGGTTCGGCTCATAGCTTTTGCGTGATATCAACTGGTCATGAAGAGCTTTGGTCCTAGCCTTATAGATCTTAGCATTCTCGTATGCATCATTTCTAAGCTCCTCCAACTCCGATAGTTGGAGTTTCATGGTCTTTCCGGCTAAGCCTAGATCAAAATTTTATTTCTTAATTGTCCAGAATGCCCGGTGTTCAATTTTTACGGGTAAATGGCATGCCTTACCATACACCAGACGAAATGGTGACTTGACGATGGGTGTCTTGTACACCATGAAGTAGGCCCAAAGAGTGTCATCGAGCTTTTGAGTCTAATCTTTCCTATCAGTCCTAATCGAATTTTGTAGGATGTTCTCGATCTCCTGATTGGAGACCTCTAGCTATCTGTTTGTCTGGGGGTGGTAAGGTGTGGAAATCCTATGACTCACCCCATATTTTGCAAGTAAGTTTTGGAACTAGGCATTGGTGAAATGAGTACCACCATCGCTGATGATGGCCCTTAGAATCCTGAATCGACTGAAGATATTCTTCCTAACAAAATTGATGATCGCCTTGTGGTCATTGGTTGGGGTGGGAATAGTCTCGATCCATTTAGACATAGTGAATTTTAACAGGGAGAAATCGATTTTAAAAAGATGTACATTGCAGTATAAGTGAAATCGCCTTGAAAACAAATAAGAAATTTATTACTCGAAAACCTAAGTATTCGAGGTCGAACACAGGGAGCAAATTGGTCTTTAAAACCTAAGATCACAATCTCAAATTACTCAAAAGATGATGTTCAACAATAATATCAATGCATTTCAATGTATATGAAAGCTAAAGAGAGAATAAAGATGCAAAAAGAAATTGAATGTTCTCTCTTCTTTCTTCTCCTTTCTCTTCCTTCTCTGAGTTCTTCTTTCTCTCTCTGATGTCTTCTTTCTTTTCTTTGTTGCTACTATTCTCCTTCTGTCTTTCTTTCTCTGACTTTCCTCTTTCCTTAGCTTTCTTCTCTACTTGGCCATACCTTCCTTCTTTCTTCAGCTTGTGCTTCTTCTGCCCTTGGCTTTCCTCAGCTCTTGCCTTCTCTTCTTCAGCAGCTACAGTGCTTCTTCCTCTTTCCTTGACTTCTGCCTTCAACTTCTTTTCTTCTTTCCCTAGCCTCTCCTGACTTCTACCTTCAAGTCTCTCTTCTGCCTCTAAGTCCTTTCTACAGTCTCTCTTGCCTTAGCTTCTTTCACAGCTTCCCCTTCCTTCTCCTTCTTTCCTTGCATAGCACAGAGCAAAACCTACCCCTACCCTCCCCCACGTCGCTCTCTCTCTATTTCTCTCTTCACTCTGTCAAAGCCAGCCGGGTAATCGAGTCGGGTTACCAGCGCCCGGGTCCAGGTGCACTGACGTGGGTGGTGCGCGAGGAGTGTAGGGTAAACGGGTCAACCAGGTCTGCGTAGGTGTGGTCGCGGACGAGGCAGGTGGAGTGGGCGAGGGACCTCACCTCATTTTACTTGAGGTGATAAGATAAAAACACAAAAACAATTTAAAGCACTTACCGCACGCCTGAGTTTCCGAGGTGGGGCTAAAGTCCCACCCGCTTCTGCTTGCACGCCTGCAGGAGGCTTTCCTTCAATTGCTGCAGCTGGGTTCTTCGCTAAGCCAATTGCCTGGTGGTGTGTGTGTGCGTGAGACCACCCCGCGCCTTCTGGACCTGGGAGCCTGGAGCGCTGGGGCCTGAAGCAACCTTGTAAGCTCCTTCGAGTAGTTGCTAATGGTGGTGGAGGCTCATACTTGAAACACACGAACACGGCCTCGCAGCCCTGTCAAATGCCTTGGGGAGCTTTGCCGTGTCACGACGAAGGTGAGGCGGGGGTTGGCGTGGCGCATAACGACCTAGGCGTGCGTGCCTAGGTCGGACTGTGACCGTGGAAGTGCGTGTGTCGGGTGAGGGTGTGGGGCGTGTGTGATGGTCAGTGGAGGAGTGGATGGTGATCAGTGAGTGATGGCGAAGGTTCTGAGGTGGGTGGCGAGGTGTGTGGAGGGGTGAAGCATCGGATTTGCCTCGTCGGTGGTCGGCTAGAGATGAGGGAGACGGAGGTGATTGGTGGCTATCGAGGGGTGTTTTATGAAATTAAGTTGGGGAAAATGAAGAGTAGAGAGAGAGGAAATTACTGAGGGTAGTTGGACGAAGGGGGAAAGGCGGTGGACGAGCGGCTCGTAGGTGCCATCGTCGGAGAAGAAGGCCCTGAGGTGAGGATGACGGCGATGAGGAAGGGGTCGGAGAGGCGCCTGTGGGTACGGTGAGACGCGGAGGAGAGAGACGAAGATAACTCTGCCACTGGTATGGTGGCAGAGCGATGAGAAGAGGGAGGAGGGATCGCTAGAGCTTTCGGGAAATTGGCCGGAGATGAGGGAGGAAGAAATTAAGAGGGTATCCGCAGCCAAAACAAGCTTGGAAGATGCGTCATGGACTGGGAGTCCTTTTATAGCTGTTGGCCGAGTCCTTTGTGCTTGGAAGGCAATGATACCCAATCCTCACCAGAGTGGAAGGTGAGAATCATACCCAATCCTCTCGAGCGTTCGCACGAGATATTGGTTGCAAATTCGATCTTGGGATCATGTTCAGACGGTAGGGAATTCCTCAGAGAATCTCCCTTCCAAATCTGGGAGATCTCTGAGGATTTGGGGAGAAATCCTCCTCAAATCCTCATTGGGGTAGGATTCCTCTGCTGTAATGGTGGAGGGACCTGAATGCAAAGAGTGGTGAGGAAGATAGGGGGTCTGTGCAAGGATTTTCAAAAGCTAGGGCTCAAAATGTAATTGGGTGGATTATTTTGCAAATTAGGTCAAGGTGACCTTCCCTTAGGCCCAAATTTTGGTACAAACCTAATTTGGACCTAAGAAATCCAATGGTGAAGTTGGATTTTAGGTTTGACCACGTTTGATTAGACATTTTGCACAAAAACCTAAATTAGGTTAAATAATGAGCTAGGACCCCAATCTACGTCAAAATAGGTTCCAAAGGACAAATTGAAGGTTCTAAACCCTAGGGGATATTTTTACATGAATTTTAGAGGGTTTAGTTGATTTTTATCCTGACCAGAACCTTGTTGAATTAAGCGAGTCTATTTTAGGGTTACAAGATGTCATTTAATTCTTAGATTACACATGAACCCATTTCTGATTGAACCAACTCACTTTTCATCTCATTAAGATCATTTGACCTATGTTTAGCTCCTAATAAATTCCGTTGATGTACTGCAGTGGTAAAATTACAGTTTTACCCTTTAGTTCATGTTTTCTTCCCAGAACAGTAATCCCTTGAATTAGGCCTTCCTTTAGGTTATGTTGGAGCTTTTGTTCACTTTCTTAGATCAAAATGAGCTAGTTAGGGCTCACGCTGAGGTTCTCATCAGTGAACATCTATGAGGATGTACTGGTGTCCAAATGAAGGAAGGGTTTAATGAAATCGATGCCCTAAATGTCAAAGATTTCCATGGGAAGAATCAGGTTTAGAGGCATCATGTCTCTCTTAGCCATGCTTCCGAGTTCTTGACATTGGGAACATGACCTTGAGAATTCCTGAGCATCCTTGAATAAAGACGACCAATAAAATCCAGATTGCAGAATCTTCACAGCCATCTTTTTCCCAGAAAAATGTCCACCACACGCATATGCATGGCAGAACTCAAGTATGCTTTGAAACTCATTTTCTGAGACACATTGATGTGGTATAGCTTGGGGTTATCCCAAAAGTAATATTTGGCCTCGGATACAAGTCTATCCTGTTGTTGCATGGTCCAATCCTTGGAGATTTGATCAATGGCCAAATAATTAACCATGTCAGCAAACCAAGGGGTTGGGATACCTGAAACTATAGGGATAGTCTCGTCTGGAAAAGTGTAAGTAATTGAAAAATCCAGACAAGGAGAATCAATTAGTATTCTTGAAAGATGATCCTCAACTACATTTTGTGCTCTGGATTTGTCTTTAATTTCAAGATTGAATTCTTGAAGTAAAAGAATCCATCGAATGGCCTGGGGTTTGGCATCCTTTTTGTCCAAGAGATGTCTCAGGGTCGAGTGGTTGGTGTAAATGATGACATGAGATCCTAAAAGATAAGTCTTAAGTTTTTCCAAAGCAAATACTACAGCTAGCAATTCTTTTTCTGTGATAGTAAAATTCCTCTGGGCGTTGTCCACAGTTTTGCTAGCATAGTAGATGATAGAGGGCTTTCTATCTATCTTCTAACTCAAGACAACCTCGATTGCATAATCAAAAGCGTCGATCATAATCTCGAATGGGGCTGTCCAGACCGGTGGTTGCAACACTGAAGCACAAGTGACTATCATTTTAACAAGATCAGATGCCTTGTGGCTTGATTGATCAAATTCAAATGGCATATCTTTTGCCAGAAGGTTTCTCAAAGGTCGAGCAACCTTGGAAAAGCCCTTGATGAACCTTCTATAAAAACCCACATGACTAAGAAATGATTAGATTTGTTTAACAGATGTGGGTGGAGGATGTTTAGAGATAGCATTCACCTTAGCCTTATCAACTTGAATACCCCGGTTAGAGACCACATGACCCAAGGAAATGCCTTATTGTGTCATAAAGTGACTCTTCTCCCAGCTAAGGACCAACCTTGTTTTGATGCATCTCTTAAGGATCAATTCCAGGTTAGCTAAGCAGGACTCGAAAGAATCTCCAAAAATGGAGGAATCATCCATGAATACCTTAAGATAATCTCCCACCATGTCAGAAAAGATGGCTAGCATGCACATTTGAAAAGTCGCAAGTGCATTGTAAAGCCCAAATGACATTCTATGGAATGTAAAGGTTCTGTAGGGGTGAGCGTGATTTCGTATGTGAAAAGATTTGAGTTAGAAAACTTGTTGTTGTAGTGTATGGAAATCCTCTACCAGATAAAATTTATAATTGAATCTCAAAATAAGTCCCGAGTTGAAATGGGAAGGCGAATGTTTGGTTTGTGAAAATCTGTGCTTTGATTTTATTTATTTTTGGTTTTTTTATCTTTTACGATTTTTTTGGTATTTTTATAAGATAGATGATGGGAACACCATCATGACCTATAACTAGCTCAGTTTGATCTGATTAAGTCAATAAAATCTCCTACATATCATTTAGAAGGTCTTAAGGGCACAAAACATTGATTTGAGAAGAAGACAAGAATATAGGGTTATTTTTGCAAATTTACCATTCTATCACAAAAATAGAATAACCACGGGTTTTCTCAAGGGTTGAATAAAGGTCAAATGTGCTTTAGAGTCTATTAAGAGGGTTTATATAGAACGAAACGGGTTTTCACGCATTACGAGAATTAATCGACATCTGAAACCCTAAAAATAGACTTGCTTAATTAACTTAGGTTTAGATCAGGATAAAATTCACCTAAACCCTCTAAAATTCATAAAAAAATATTCTCTAAGGTTTGGTACCTTCAATTTGACCATCAGAATCTGTCTTGACCTAAAATAGAGCCACAGATAGACTTTTGCCCTAATTTGGATTTTTACATAAATTATCCAGTCAAACGAGGTCAAAGCCAAAATCCAACTCCACCATTGGATTCCTTAGGTCTAAATTAGATTTTTATCAAAATTTGGACTCAATATGAGATTGTCTCGACCTATTTTGCACTTTGGTCCAAGTCTGACTTTCTTTATTTCCAATAGCCCCTCAGCTTTTGAATTTCTTACAAAAAGTCCCCCAAATTCTTTGTCTTCTTCACAAAAAGGCCCCCACCGTAGAGAAATCGTAATCCTAAAGCTTCATCGACAATCAATCAAGGAGAACGATTTCTCCTTGATTGTTTGATGAAACTTCCTCAAATTTGAACCAGAGATCCCTCTTGAAATTCTCTTTCAATCAGATCGATTCTTGAGCTTCAATTCTTTCCCAGTCTCTCATGCGAATGCATGAGAGATTTGGGTTTCCTACTCTAGCGAACCTTCCAAGTTCAAGAGCTTGGTTTCCAAGCTTCAACCACCCTCTAAAGGCCTATAAAAGGATTCCCAATACACAGCGATCATTTCATGCTCGAATTCGACCGGAATTACCCTCGATTCCTCCCTCCTCTCTGATCGAATAGCTCCTTGAAGTCCGGAGATCTCCTCCGACTCCATCCTTCATCTGCTCGCAATACCGGTGGTGGATTCATCTTCCTTGTTCTCCTCCGCATTGTGCCGTCCCAGCCAACGCCTCTCCCTCCATCTTCGTTGTCGTTTCCTGCTCACCGGAGCACCTTCTTCCCCGACGCCGACCACACCACAACCGGCGTCGCCTCTACTCCCCATCGTCTGCCAACCACCTAGATAAGTTCCCTAACTCCTCTACTTCATTCACACACCAACCACACTCTGTTTTGACCGCCATATCACTCTCATGCTCTCCATCTTCCACCTCGCCGACGTACCTCCAGCGAGTTCGCACGGCCACTATGCTCCACCAAATTGGCTGCCGTTCATCCTTACACCTTCGCCTTGATCCTAAGAAAAAAAGCCCTAACTTAGTTAGGTCGATTGCCCCTCCTAACTACCCACCAAACAACCCACTGTTCTCCAACCTAATTTGCCTCCACCAGCCATCTCCGACACCCCTCACAGCACACCACCGTTACCAATGCCTTTGCCGCATCTTCGCGATCCTACTGAGTTTCTCTGACAAGGCTGCAAGGCCATACTTTGTGTTTCAGGTTGTCGACTGGTGCCACCATTACAATAAAGCTTTAAGCAAGCTTTGAAGCTTGCTTCCCAGTCGAAGGCCCCAGGTGCACCCTCTAGGAGATGCGGATACCTTCCAGGAAGCGACCCAGGTCTCCAATTGGAAGCAGTGCGCTCACCTTCAGCTTCAATTTCAAGGCCACTCCTGCTGCCAGCCGTAAGAAAACAAGGGTGGGATTTAGTCCCACCTTGGAAGCACAGGAATAGCTGGAGAGCTATAAGTTGATTTTCTCTCTGTGCCTTATCGCCTCCTAACACAAGGGTGAGGTCCTCCTTACCTGCACTGCTCGACCCACCTAACTCGCTCCCACACCTCAGCTACTACCCACGTCGGTAGCCCTGGTCCCGGGTATGCGAATCCTTGAAACCCGATTACTCGAGCACGTGACTGGACATTGAGAAAGAGAGAGCGTGGGGTAAGGGGGTTTTGCTCTCACCGGTACTTGTGCGACAGTCGCGAGGAGAAGAGAGACTGAGAAGAAGAGTAGAGCAAAGAAAGAAGAGAAGAGGAAGAAGAAGTACAGTGCCCTCTTGGCACTGTAGCAGTGGACACTAAAGTCATCTGGTTGAAGATTCTGTCGTCTGATTGGCTTGACAGGGAGTGCACTGTGCACTTGGTTTGAATAGTTGATATTATTTGAATATTTGCTACTATTATATAAGGGTAATTGGTGAGTCAAATCACCATTTTACCCTATTATTTTTGCACGTTGGTACTTGAATTATGAATTAAGTTTTGGTTGAAATTATTCATATCTTTTGATTCAAATTGTGATCTTGATATTTATTGCAATACTTCATCCCTGTGTTACACGTTGGATTTCATTCAAGTATAAGTATTATTTGTTTTTCACACCGATTCTATCTATAATGCATTGCGTTGCAACGCGATGATTTTAAAACCCATTTTAAAGTGACCTAACAATAAAATATCAAGCGAAATAATATCTAATCTAATCTACTCTAGCAGAATGAGAGAGAGAAAATATCAATATATATATATCTAAAAGAGTTTGCTATAGATAGAAAAGTGGAAAACTACACTACAAAAGTGATAAAAGATAGAGAGCGGTGAGAAGAATCTCCCTCAACAGTTCCTTGGAGGATGACTTGCTTCGATGGCACCTGGATGAAGGTGGTGAGGAGTTGGAGGAAGGAGAACGATGTCGGAGGAAGGAGGATGGGGCAGTACGACGTCGCGGTAAGGGTCTACTTCCTGAATGTGGTGAGAGGATGACCACGAGATGCTCCACGAAGGTGGTGAAAAGTGAGAAAAAATATTTATTTTTCTACTCTAGAGGGGCACCCTGGGCTTGGGACAAGCTCTCTCTAAAGTCTTGGAGATGGTAAGGGAGTGAAAGGAAGAGATGAGGAGAAATGGGGGATTGTAGACCTTTTTATAGTGAAGGAGAGGAGGCTAAAATAGGCATGGGATAATTAGTGACATCCAAGATGTCACTGTACCCTCCGCTCATGTGTCGTTGTAGCTAGCCTACTCGCAGCTGTCATCACTTAAGGTTACTCTCCACCGTTGGATCTAAGATGAGCGGCCATGATCATGCCTCATGTGCGCTCAGATCACGCCTCAAGCGATTGCGATTGCACGTTCATCCACGCATGTGATCACGCATCTCCGCTTGGCCGCATCCACGAAGATCAATGCTGTCACGTGGTGAACTCTCCATCGCTCAATCTGAATCAAGTAGCTCTATTTGGTTGTTCGTGCCTGCGCGGTCGATTTGAGGCACGGGGTGATTCGAACCCGCATTGTTGGTTTGGGAGCGCCTCAACCGACTGTTATGCTATGCCTTTGAATGTGTCGAGAAGTTGATTTGGTGGAGGTGCCTTTTCAGCCGTTGGATCTCGATAAAACGATTAAGATTTGATGGTGCGATTGAAGAGGAGATGCTTTGGCCGGCTTGGAGGGTCTAGGTGGTGCCACATGGTGCCATGTGGATTGCCCAACTTTAGATGCTTGTAGGTGGCGCCACAAATGTCGGATTGGGTTGATTTTCAATTCGTTGGGCTGTGATCGTCGATCTAAATCTGTCCATGCGGTTGGATTTGTCATTTGAAGCTTCAAATTACATCATCTAGCCCCTTAGTTGATGTTTCTTGCATTGCATAAGGTGCTATGGGACTCTGATCAAGACAATTTCGGAGGCAGTGGACCCCAATTGTAGTCCTGATCATATCCGTATAGTTGGATTGTCAATCCGAAGCCCTAAAGTAAATCTCCTTCTCTCCTGGCCAGAAAAAGATGCGAATTAACCTATAATTTATACACATTATTCTAAATGCAGAATGATTCATGCAATGCAATATTCATAATATGGCATGCATCTATAAGCTTAGGAACATGCATAAATAGGAATTTTGACCTAAATGGATGTGTATGCATCACATAGGGACAGGTGAAAGTTGTCTTTTCCTGGTCTTCAGGATGGATAGGAACTTGGTCATATCCCGAATAACTGTCCAAGAAACAGAAATACTTTTGCCCAGCTAACCTTTCAAGAATTTGGTTGATGAAGGAAAAAGGGAAATGATCTTTTTTCGTGGCTGTGTTCAGCTTCCTGTAATTAATATAGACTCTCCAAGAGGAAGCTGAATGAGTTGTGATAGATTCACCTTTCCTGTTAGTCACTACGGTAATCTCGACTTTCTTGGGAACAATTTGCAGGGGACTAACCCAAGGACCATCCGAGATTGGGTATATGATTTCTGCATCAAGCCACTTAATTATTTCCTTGACCACTTGATGTGTATACATCTGAATAGCCTAAAATGTCTATTTATGCATGTTCTTAGTATCATAGAAGCATCATGTATTGTAAATATTGCATATCATGCATCATCACGCATTTAGGTCAAATTGTATAGTAATTTGTTCCTTTTGGTGGCCAGGGTCAGGGTGATATTTAATTGGGGCCTTGAATTGAAGATTCAACCATATGGATCTGATCAGAGTGATGATCAGAGTTCAACGACTTTAAGATCACTTCGATTGGACTTCCGTAGCATCAGATGCAGCCAGAGAAAGATTTGAGATCAAGGGGCCAGGTGTGTAAGTCCGTACTTCAGATGACAAATCCAACCGCACGGATGGGTTCGGATTGACGATCGCAACCTAATGGCTTGAAAATCGATTCAATCCGACATCCATGGCACTACCTACAAGCATATGAAGATGGGCAGCCAGGATAGCGCCACGTGGCACCATCCTAACCACCCAAATCGGCCCATGGAAGCTTGCTTGAGTCTCTCTCCTCAACGACTCGGTTAATCTCATCCATTGGATTCTCATCCAATAGTTGAGATCAAGCTAAGATCACGCCCTCAACTTTCTAAAGTAGCCTCATCGCTCGATCAAAGCCATTGGATTTTCATCCAATGGCTGAGGCACGACTTCGTTGAATCAAGACCATGTTGACAGGAAACGTGGCTTGATGGATGGGCGAGGATCGCGCACCGGCACGATGATGCACGATCCAACGCGTCATCGCACGTAGGTGCCCACGTTGCGCTGTAGATGAAGGGGCCTGATGCACTTTAAGCCATTTGATCTTGTGATTGGATGATTGAGGATTGATGATAGTGGGCTTGCGCATTGCACAGTAGAAGGAGAAGAAGAGGCAAGGGGTGCACGACCTTTAGCCATGTTTAGGCTTTAGTGACGAATAAATTCGTCACTAAAGACCTGTGCATTTAATGATTAAGAATGAAATGACCTATTTACCCCCTCCAATCTTCACCTATAAATGGCCCTACGACCCCTACACTTTCTTCATCCCTTCCTTCATCTCTCTCACTCTCCAAAGCTCTAAAGAAGCTTGTCCCAAACTTGGAATGCTTCTCTAGAGTTAAAATCAAAATTTTGTCTCCTCCTTACCTCGTTCGTGGAGCTCCCGTGGTTGTCTTCTCAACCCCATTCCGGAAGTGGATCCCGCGACGATGACGTCCTACTTCGCCTTTAGTTCTTCCCGCTTCATTCTTCATCTTCTGTCTCTACTCTATGTTTTCCAAGCGTTGCCTGTTCCAGCTTATCCTCTAAGCAACCGTCGAGGAGGATAATTTCTCACCTCCCTTCTCTTTACCGCCTTCTAGTTGTGATATTTCCAGCTTTGTAGTTGTAAAAACACAAGTTTTGTTATAAAAAGTATTTTGTTCTCTCTCTCTCACTTCTAGTGTTAATATCGCGAGTAAAGTAGATTCATTGTGATTATCCCATCTTAAAACTAAAATTACAAAAAAAAAAAAAAATTGCGGATTGCGAATCAATGTAGCCTCCCTGTGTTTGACCTGGAATTCCTTTTGAGTTTCGATAAATTTATTTGTTGATGGATTTTCTCTCAAATTGTGCTATAATGATGGGTTTTCCAAACTTAATATTTTTGCGACGATTTTCCGCTACAAAATTTTGGCATCGTTGTCGGGGAGGCAACGAATCTCGATTTCCTTTTCGCATTTCCGCGTAGTTATCTATTTTCTAACTGTCTTTTATTTCTTCTCTATTGTTTTGCAGGTACCTCGACAGGGAATCTTCAAGCGGTAGAAAGGAGTAAAGTGCAGTTGAAGACAATTGTAGGTGCTCCCCATTCTTCCCCCGTCCATAGAGTTCATTTCATTACCCTAATTCAAATCCTAATTAGCCTAGGTGTTCTCACAAACCCTAGGATTAGTTTTGATTGTTTGATTTGCACCTTGATGGGAATACCATCATGAGCCCTAACTAGCTTATTTTGACGTAGAAAAGAGAACAAAAGCTCCTACATAACCAAGTGAAGGGCCTAACTTAAGGAATAACTAGTTTGAAAGAAAAGCAAGAAATAAAGGGTAAAACTGCAATTTTACCATTGCAGTACAACAATGGGATTTCTCAGGGGCTAAACATAGGTCAATTGGTCTTAACAAGATAAAAAGTGGGTTGGTTCAATCAGAAAAGGGTTAATGTGAAATCTAGGAATTAAATGACTTCTTGTAATCCTAAAATAGGCACACTTAATTTAACAAGGTTCTGGTTAGGATAAAATTCAACTAAATCATCTAAAATTCATGTAAAAATATCCTCTAGGGTTTATAACATTCAATTTGGCCTTTAGAACATATTTTGACCTAAATAGGGGTCCTAGTCAAGTATTCGCCCTAAATTAGGTTTTTATCCAAAATGCCCAGTCAAACGTGATCAAACCTAAAATCCAACTTCACCATTGGATTCCTTGGGTTCAAATTAGGTTACCAAAATTTAGACCTAAGGGGAGTTTACCTTGACCTACTTTGCAAAATAGTCCAACCCAATTACATTTATGCCCTTAGTTTTGAAAACCCTTGCAGACACCCCCCTATCTTCCTCGTCGTTCTTTGTAATTAGGTCCCTCTGCCATTACAGCGGAGGAATCCTACTCCGATGAGGATTCAAGGGGGATATCTCCTTGATTCCTTAGAGAATCACTCTCAAATTTGAAAGGGAGATTCTCTGAGGAATTCCTGATCGTGTGAACCCAATTTCAAGCTCTGATTTTCACCCAATCTCTCATGCGAATGCATGAGAGATTTGGGTATCTCTCGACCTTCCAAGTTCGGCAAGGTTGTCGTACTTGGAATCTTGCCTTCCAAGCACAAGGCCCTCTGCCTGCGACTATAAAAGAGGCCCCATATCCCCCCAGTCAATTCAAGCTTGTTTTGGCCTGAGATTCCCTCAAAATTCCTCTCTTCCCCTCCGGCCAAAAAAAATCCTGACAAGCTCCGGCGACTCCTCCCTCTTCTCGTCACTTTGCCACCATACTAGTGGCAGAGTTACCTCTGCCTCCTTCGTCCGCGTCGCGCCATACCTACACACTCACACGCCCACCTTCGGCAGACCACCGGCGAGGTGCATCCACCACTCCACACACTCACACACCTCGTCAACCACCTCGAAAGCATCGCCTCATCCCACCGATCAATTTCCCCCTCTCCATTGACCACCATAACCTCCGTTCACTCCCCTCGAACACACCCAACTCCACAGCCACAGAACGACCTAGGCACGCACGCCCAGGCAATCTCGCACCACACCAGCACCCGAGCCACCTTCACCGTGTCACGGCGAAGCTTTCTGAGCGATTTGACAGGGCCGTGAGGCTGTATTTATGTTGACAGGTACAGGGGCCCTATCCGCCATTGAAGTAAGCTTGAAGAAGCTTGCTAGCTTCACAGCAGGCTTCGGGTGCTAGGTGTCCAGGTTCCAGGTGTGTGGATTCTCTTCGCGAGCAGTGTCAACCCATCTGTTGAAGGCCAAAGCCCCGCAGCTTCAGCAATCAGGAGAAGACTTGCTGCAGGCACGCTCGAGAAGTGGGTGGGACATTTAGTCCCACCTCGGAAACTTTAGTGCGAGTGGCGTGGGATAAATTGAAAAAGTGTTAGGGGCTTATCGCCTCCTCCCACGAGGTGAGGTCCCACTCGCCCTCACGCCTTGTCCGTGACCTGACGCTCCGCGGACCTGGTATCTGACCCGACTACCCACGCACTTCTCGCCCACCACACATGCCGGTGGGCCTGGTCACGGGCATACCGACCCGACCCGTATACTCGAGCAGGCTCTGGGAGAGCGAGCCTAAGAGAGAGGAAAGAGAGGAGAGTTTGCGGGGAGGGTAGGGGATAGGTTTTGCTCTCTAGGAAGGTGAAGCCAAGGAAGAAGGGTAAGAAAGAAGCCTTAGCCGCGGCTAAGGGTGAAGTTGCCAAGGAAGAAGAAGAAGGAAGGAGAAGGAAGCTTCAGCAAGAAAAGTAAAAGAAGAAGGCTCGAGACAGAAGCAGAGAAAGAGAAGCCAAGGCCAGCAATCAGAAGAAAGGAAGAAGAAGAAGAGAGAAAGAAGCCAAAGTCAAGGATCAAAGAAAGAAGGAGAAGAGCAGAAAGCTCAAGCCAGAAGAGAGATTGAATTATCTGATTTTTTTTACATCCATCTTCATCTTTTTGTGCTTCTATATACATTGAAACAATCTTTATTGCTTCATAATTTTGATTGATCATTATATTTTATAAAGTTGAAAGTTGTGTTCTTTGTTTTTAAAGCCCAATTTGCTCCCTATGTTCGTCCTCAGATTCATATTTTTCGAGTAATAAACTTTCATTTGTTTTCGAAGCGATTCAACTATACCGCGACGCATTTATTTTATAAACTCGATTTCGCTTTCGACGAACATTTTGGCGCCGTTGCTGGGGAGCAATAAGTAATTTAGAAACTTTGATCACAACTTCTGATTCAGTACTAACTTGATCTATTTCTTTTGTTGTGATTGTTTCAGGGGAGGAGAAGAAGACAGCCGCACAACAACCACGGCAGGGGTAGGTAATTTCTCATTAGCCCTCCCTCTTAATCCCCTCAATTTTGAAATGGAAAACAAAGAGAAAGTCAATTTAGGACAACCTACTTTCCATATCTAGTAATTCACCAAAGTTGCCTGATTTTAATTTCAACACATTTTGAATTGTGCATCCATATAAGGTAACTAGGGCTAGAACCTTCTTGATTGAGCCCTAGATGCCATCTTTTTGGCAACTAAATTGGACCAAGTAGAGCCAACTTATGGATTCCAATCTAGGGTTTTTAGAGACACATCTTCTCTAAGCAAATGGTCGGGCGTGTTTCGCGTGTTTGAAATCGGGGTTACAAGTAACCCATTGTTGTAGTTGCAAAACACGTCAATCGGATAAAATTTATATCTAAACTCCAAGGGAGTCCCAGGTCGAACATAGGGAGGTGATGTTTACTTTACTTGAAAACCGCGCTTCGTTTTGTTTCTTTTTGGTATTTTGGGGTTTTGTTACTTTTTTGTATTTTTGAAATAAAAGAAAACAAGCAAATGTATCACAAGATAGAAATGTGGAACAAATATGATATATATTACTTCCAATGTCAATTACAAGAAACTATGAAAGCATATAAAGAGAGGGAGGTGAGACGAAATCTCCCGAATCGGCGTTCGGTGAGACGACGGCGCCTAGCGGAAGCTTGGACAAAGGAGGTGAGGAGCGGGATGACGGAGGTGAGATGCTGGAAGACGTCGGGTTGAGGAAAGCTTTGGCGTAGCTCCGGAATGGAGGTGAAAAGACGGAGTTGATTTACTACCGGAATGGAGGTGGGAGGACAGCTCCAAGGTAACCTATGAAGGGAGATGGGAAGTTGGAGGAGTATTTGCTGGGGTAGAGGCTCGCGACACTAATAGGCACCTTGGGAGCTTGAGAACAAGCTCTAATGGAGCGTTGGTAGGCTTGCTAGAGCTTGGGAGTAGGTGGGAGTAGAGTAGATAGAGATGGCTTGGAAGGGAGGGGGTGTAGTTCCTTTTATAGTGGAGGAGAAGAGGCAAAAATAGGTATGGGACTATTAGTGACATCCAGGTCATCGCTGGAAACATCGCTGTAGGCAGGTCATGCTCGCTGGCGCCCACAGTTGGCTTTGCTGGCATGCGATGAATTACCGACGACTGTAAGTCCATCTCATGCATCGTTGTAGTCCACCTCACACTGCGCTGGCGCTGTGCTCTTGCCTTGCCGCGAGTGCGTGCGCGCCCACGTGCTGGCGTTGCACTGCGCGCATGCGCGCCTACGCATCCGCACGCGCACTTGCGTTGCTGCGCTCGTGCGGTGCTGCATGCGTGTGCTGGCGGCCTGGGTTGTGCCACGTGGCGCAGTTTGGGTCGTCCATCTTCTTCTTATTGTAGGGACTGCTACAGAGGTCTGATTGAGTCGATTTTTGTGCCGTTAGGCTACGATCGTCGATTCGAATCCATCCACGCGGTCGGATTTATCATTTGAAGCTTTGAATTATGTCTCCTTGTCCCTTGGCTGTTGATCTTCCTTAGACTGCATATGGTGCTACGGGACTCCGATTAAGGTGATTTTAGAGGCGTTGGACTCTGATCATCGTCTTGATCAGATCCGTACGGTCGGATCGTCAATCCGAGGTTCCGAAATAAATATCCTTCTCTCGTAACCACAAAAAGGATGCAATTAACCTAAATTATATACAACTACTCTAAATGTAGAATGATGCATGCTATTAATATATATAACATGAAATTCAAATCTAAGCCTAGGAACATCCATGAATAGGCATTTTACCCTCAACAAATGTGTTTACATCAAACCCCATGCCTATCTTTTGTTAGTCCTTAGCAAAATTAAACTATATGCTTTGTATAAAAGTAGAATTAGGATTAGATCACTTAGGCCTAAGTTGTTTATTAACAATAGAAAATTTCAACTAAGGTCCTAAACTACGAAAACTCAATAGTGCCCGGGTGTCTGCCAGAATGCAGACTTTCCAAGTTATCGCCTTATTTGAGAAGGGAGGATATATATTTTTTATTTTTCTTCTTTTCTAATTTTTTTTGTGCTTTTTGGAGTTTGAGAGTTATGGGATAACTTTTTACAGCTACCCGACCCGCCCAAGACTCGAAAAGGACTCTAAGTACTAAGCATCTTTGTGAAAAAGTGAGACTTACAAAACGACCGTTAAGACGGACTTCGGGTTTCTATGACCCTAGGTGACCTTGCCTAAAGGTTTATCTTTACGATCGGTAGCTTTCTCCCTACTTCTTTTATTTATGGGGTCAACACAAGGGCGAACCCAGTGTATATCTCCTTGATTTATTCTACTTCCCCGCTTATTCCCTAAGTGTTTTGGGAATTATTGTGCATTGTTTTGTGAGCAGGGTTCTGGACAACCGGTCGATGAGCTGTTACCACCACCAACTGCCAGCCATACTCATGTGGTGAAGTGTGGTTTTATTTATTTTTTTATTTTCTCCTTTTTCTTTCTTTTTTTTTCTTTTTGAGTGTTTCTTTTTTTTTCTAAGTAGGTTGCTTCCCTGATCTAAGATTTACCTAAAGACAGTGCAACGAAAATGGTCTTGTGGCTGGGCTCTAGACAACCGGCCGATGAGCTGTTACCACCAACAACTTGCCAGCCATACCACCCAAGTCGGTCCATTAGCTACCCAATTTTCGTAAAAACCACCGGAAAGTGAGTCAGTGCAAAAAAATGTGTGCAGATGCTTAGGCTTAAAGTCCCCCCAAATTAGAGGGCGGGTTGATAAGTCACATACTTATCATCCAAAATTATTTACCAAATTAAAATGAATTTTAATTAGCGACAACTCGAGACTAAATCCACATTTGAGTGGACACCCGGGCTAATTAAGCCCAAAGACCTGAAGAGTCTAAGTGTTTAGGTCCTCTCGTATCATTTCCTAAAGTTAATAACTTCCAAATGCCTAAGTTCTCTTTTCCTAATTTCTTTCTTTTTTTTTAATCTTTTTTTCAAAATTTCATTTTTTTTAATTTTATAAGAAACTAAAAGAAATTCTATAGAGTTAATATAATGATTTTAGGAATTGATTATCCACCCCCCATGCCTAAATGATACAATGTCCTCAATGTAAAAATAAAGACATGAAAAGGGCAGAGTAAACAGAACATCACCTGAGTGTCGTGAAAATTCGATCAGCTCCGCAGAGAGAAGAGTGTATACACATGTGCTAAGTTTAATGCCTTCAGCTAGGCATAACATACATACAAAGAAGAAATTGAGAATTCACAAGTGCAGGTTAAAATCAAAATCAAAAGGTTGATCTTGAAACCCGTCCACAGAAGATGTCCATAGATGTGGATGAGATTATGGTGCAGACCCATGCCCCAGGGTCGAGTGGTTATTAGGTTCTGGATGAAAATCACCCAGAATCAAAGGTTGTTGAGCTTGCGAGGTCGGGCCTGCGGTTTTGGGGTGTGCAACCCAAGACCAAAGTGTCGGACAATAGGTAAAGATGGTTCAATAGGTGCGGTTGTCCACTTAACATCTAGCTCAGAAAAATAATCAGTTATTCCAGGCTTGGGTTGCACGTGAAAGATATCATAAGGGTCCATATAGAAGATAGGTGGTTTCAGGTCAATAGGTACCCTTATATCAAAACTTGTTTTTCCCTCAAAATTAACCTCCCAGATTTTTCTTTCCAACTTCCTATCCTCTGAAATCAAGGTTTCTGGGACCTCCATATCATTGTACACCCCATCTAAAGTACCCAAGCCCAACAATTGTGGCTGAATCAGGATTGAATTGGGCACAATGATATCAAAAGTGTGTTCATTCAGCTCTTCGGGGTGTGGTTGAGGAATAGGGCTACTAATTGAGTCGCCGGGTATCGGATCCTCCAAGTTAGCCCCAACTGAATTAGAATCTTCAGTAGTTGGGCTACCAAATTGGTTGTCATACTCCTCGAGCCCGTATGTCTCACTAATTTCATTCTCCTCAAGCTTAAGTGAGACTTCACTAAGAGATTCCTACACCTCAAAATCAAAGAATTCATGATACTCATTTGTATATGTCTCAACATCACAAGTCATTTCATCATCCAAGGAGACATAATTTTCTTCGTTTCCTGACTTGGGGATCTCGGGTGAATCAATCGATTCATCCTCAAAGGGTTTCTCTAGACCAATCTGGTCATCTCCAATCTCTGAATATGTATCCCCCCCGACAGGCGCTTGAGCGGGTTCAGACATTGGCTCTCCTGAAGAGGGTTCATCTTGAGAATCATCCCAAGATTTGAATAGTGCAACCACAAATTTCATCCTCATCCTCGACAATTTCCTAAGAAACTCACCCAGGTCCCTATCCCTAACACTTTGGAGCAAATCCAATAGAGAACTATTAAGTTCATCAATCATTTTGATCATAGGCTCTAGTGCTTCAGTGCATGGTGTTGGCTGGGCTTCTAAAGATTGTATGGTGTTCCTCAAATTAGCCAACACTTTATCTTGGATCTGGTTCACCTGAACCGACTAGTTCGATTTAGGTTTGGGTGGGTTTGGGTTGAATCTAGGGGAGTCAAGATGTCGAGGTTCTCGGGTCTCTCCCTGAAAGTAGGTCATTCTAGGTTGTTCAAAGGATGGTGGCGACCTATATTTAGTGGAATACTGGGGAGGGTAGGTGTTATAATCATGATATCCTTCTTTCTTGTAGATCGGGTTGGTTTGGTCATCAAAGGTTGGAGATCCATAATCATTATAGATCTGGGAAGGATAATAATCACAGTCTTGTTGTTCAGGGTTAGGCCCTGGACAACAAGACTGTGATTATTATCCTTCCCAGATCTATAATGATTATGGATCTCCCCTGGACACTAAGGTCCGGATTCATATCCCTAATCAAAGTCATCCCAGCCAGTGGATGGGTAATTACAAGTCAAGTTGGGATAGTAATCATCTTGGGGATAAGTGGTGGTAGGAGGATAGGATGTGAAATGTGTGTAGGATGTGGAAGGGTACAAGAAGTAAGGAGGGAAATCAGAAGAGAAAGGAGCCCTGCAATACAAAAATACAGGCCTGTCCTTAGGTTGGGTAGCCTAAAGGTCTACAGACTCTCAGAATCCGTCCTAAGATTATGGACGATTAACTCTACATATGTCCAGGCAATCCAACCATTTAGGAGGGACTGGGGAGAAGGTTCTTCCTTTGGCTTGCTCCTCCGGTTCCTAGTGTACCCCCCAGCCGCGATCATTTGACGCTACTCCCCTAGTGATAACATTGCATCGTGGGGTGATAAATCTGTCAATTGGAGTTTATCTTAAGAGAAAAACGCGCAGATAACACATCATAAATAGGAATAGGAGCATCGCATGCTTTGCACATCAAGATTGCTTATAATGTATTATTAATGGCCATGTGTACAAGGACATGTCAAAACGGGCCTCAGATGAGCAATCAGACCACACAGATGGATTCAGAGTGACGAACGAAGTCCAACGGACAAGAAATCAGCCAAATCCGACATCCGGAGCTCCTGCAATGGACTTAAGAAGTTCTGACCGTTGATCTGATGATCAACGACCCACAGTGCGCCACGTGGCGCCCACTCACCGCATCTCCACCGTCGCTCGCTTCTGCCTTCACTCGGAAGATGAATCTCAACTGTCTATCTTCGATTGAACAGCTGAGAGTCGCCCGCGTGCCTGCCCTCGTCGTGACAAAGTAGTGGGCGCAGCGCAGCGGTTGAACGCCTCACGCCCGCGCAGCCGGCGCAGTTCGAATCGTGCCTTGCGGAAATCAGAAGGCGAAGGTACGCACTGGGGAAATTCCACCTCTCGATTAGCAGCGGACGACGCGAATGAAGCGACGGGCGTGATCTCGCACGTCCAAGTCCGACGCCTGCGATGACGCGGGGTACGTGGGCGCGATCCAGGAGTTCACCCTACGAGCGACATCAACCGTCTGATCCACGATCGGGCGGCTCTCAAGCCTCACACATGGATTGTACGCGAGGAAGCACGCGAGCGTGCGAGCGATCGCCGTTCAAGGGGCTTCACCAACGTTTTGGGAAGGGTTTTAGTGACGTCCCGGACGTCACTAAAACCCCTTCTTCATTTGGAAAGGTCTTTTGCCTATATAAACTCCATCCAACCACCCATTCAAGGCATTCAATTCCACTTGCAAGTGCTCTACCCCACTCCTAGCCACCATTAGCTCTCTTTGTAATCATCGGAGACGACGAGCTACCGACGGAGCCCCCCTCCACCGCCGTGGTTGCCTCGCTGTCTTCTCTCTCTCTCTTTCCTTCTTTATCTTAAGCTTTCCTTTACTTGTGTTTAAGCACTTAGCTAGTGTTGTAATTATAAACTAAAGTTGCATGCCAAATGAAGTTGTTTTCTATCTAGTTACTTGCCCTCTTTTATGTTAAAGTTGCATGTGTGAATGAAGAAATTCTAAGCCTATTCTCTCTCTCTCTCTCCCTCTCTCACGTGCTTTTCACCCACATCTTTTCGCAAGCAAAACCCCATGATTTTCGTGACATTAAGTGACAAGAAAAATTTGGTTTTCACACCTCCCTGAGATCGACACTTGGACTCACATCCGTTTCTTCATTTTAAAACTGACGTTGCGAGTGCAAGCTAAAACGACTCTTCTAAACATATGCATCCCACGCTATGTCAGTTTTTGGAGCCATTGCCGGGGAGGCAATGGATTTATTTTGTCACTTCCATTTTATAGCCATGCTCACATCGTCTAACGCCTTGTCTCCTTCTACTTGATGGTTGCAGGAATTCGGCGCTTGGATGGCGAAGCAGTGCAACTCGTGACAGTAACGAGGGAGTAAGCGCAACAAGGACCGGTCATGAGTATTTCTTCACCCATGGTTGTTTGGTTGCTTAAAAATCTAAAAAATTGTAAAACTGAAAAAAAAATTGGTGTGGTGCATGATTGCCTGACTCACATCTTTAACACATCACCCAACAAAAAAAATACACTCTAATATTCTGAATAAATTCTTGGAGTGTTTTTCTTTCTTTTTTGAGTGGTGTTTGCGAAGCCACCTTGAATTGACTTGGGCCGCACCACTCAACCCTAAAAATGACTCAGCTAATAGATGTTGCATGATCATTAGGATGAGTACATTAGGGTTTTAGAGCCTCTACACAACAAAAGGAAATCTACTTTCACCAAATTATGTGCAAAACTTGACGTGCCCACTGAAACTTGTCTGAAAACATTAAGACACGTCAACCCTAAAAGAAACAAAAGTAAGGATAAAACATTAAAAGACACCACATCTTAAAAAAAAATCCTTGATTGAAGACCATGTTTTGATAGGAGCACACACACTGAAAGTGGAAAATTAAGAGGCACTACCCCAATCAATGCCTCATCACATAACCCTAGCACAAGCACTATCCTAGCCCTTTTAAAATAGAGTAGACATGTCCTAGGCAGGATTGGGTTAAGTCTCGAGAGGCAGGGTTCTGTTCATTAGGTGTTGGGAGAAATCGTAGGTCACATTTTTGATAAAAGCGTCGTAGTATGGTTGCGAAATACGATCCAACAAAGATATTGTTTTGTAAAAATAACGAGACCTTGAGTCCCGGTCGTTCGTCTCTGGGAGGCATTGCTTTTGCTTTTGAAATCGATCTTAAAGCCTCTCTACTTTATTTAAACGACATGCTGGTGCGTAATATATAGGCGGTTAAAGAACAGTCACTTAAATCACGCAAATATGATAATCATTTAGCTCAAGGTGATTTCAAACACATAAGATATATATATATATATAATGAAATTTCATTCATTGTGGGAGAGTTGTTGCATAAGGAAATCTAGAGGAAAGCTTATACATGAATGCTTAAAATTAAATCTAACTACCAGAAAACGATTGCATACAAGAATCAGCGGGGGGATTTCGCATGCATCATTGGGGGAGAAGTAAGACTACTCTACTAAGTAGTAAATGAAAGCAATAAAAATTATGAAGAGCATGATCTAGAGCTAGAAGAGTAGAGGGCATTCAGGGGTGGTCCCCGATGGCCTTGGGGTGGTCCCCGATGGCCTTGGAGTGGTCGACCCTTGGAGAGACATAGGGTTGATCCAGCATCCCGGCATGGTGTCCTCCATGGTGGTGGTAGTGAGCTCGTGGAGGTGAAGTGAGTGGCTAAGTGGAGGTGGCGTGAATTGCACCAATGGAGAGCAATTGCCAAGGGAGTGAATGGGTGCAAATGGCCACCCATGGGGTCTTTTTATAGACCCAATGGAAGCTCTCTAGAGAATTATAGAATTCTCTAGAGAGGCCTATGGTGGGAGCTCGTGGGAGAGTGAGAGAGAGAGGGTGGATGGTGGTTTTTAGATCCACCAAATGTGGATCTAAAAATTGAATGGCTCTTGGTTGCTATTTTTGGCAACCAAGGCAACCACACAAGGTAGAGAGTTCTAGAGAACTCTAGGCTAGATATTTTCGTGTGGATGGTGTGTGGGTCAAAACTTAGGTGGCTAGGTTGATTAGGTTGGGTTCTAGTGGATTTAGGTCAAGGTAGGTCTCAAATTAGGGTTATAAACCCTAATTCACTAAGGTAAAGTGCAATTAAACTTAATACAAGTTTAATTGGGTGCGTGGAAACTTAATTGAGAGTAAAACAACTCAATTAAGTCAGGTCTAGGTCAATTGGACTCTCACTGAGTCCAATTGGACAGTGTGTGCTGAGATCAGGGCTCAATTGGACTCAATGAGTCCAATTGAATAGGCTGATGGAATTGACTAAGATCCAAGTCAATTAGGTTTAGTGAGGACCTAATTAGGTCCTTATGGAGGTCTAGAGGTGATGTACTAGGGTTAGGGCACCTTAATTTAGTTTCCTATGGGGTTGGAATTGGGTTTAGGGACCTAGAGATCCAAGATCAAAGCTTAAATCTCAAAACAGGAATTGGAGAGCAGTATCAGACGTCTAATTATAGAATCAGACGTCTTATACTCAAAAATCAGAAGTCCAGACTTGTTGTCTGGACGTCCAATCAGAGTCAGGAAGGGTTTTGGGTTCTGTTTTGGGTATTCTGTAGAAATTGGACATCTGAAAAAGTGTCTGGACGTCCAATAACACTGCAGAAGTGGGTTTGAAGTGTGCGGGAGTTGGCTAAGGGTCCTGGACATCTTAAAACTTATTTGGATGTCCAGAGAAGGGTTGGAACTAGGGTTTTAGGGCTTCCTAGGGTGTTGTGACCTAATCTAGGGGTGGCTAAGGCTTGGGGAAGTCTCTAGGCTATCCTAGGGCTAGGATGGACCTAAGCTCTTCACATTTTACTGCTTTATTTCTACTTAATAGAATAGAAAACCTTTAACCCCCTTACATTATTATTCCTACATCTAAACTAGGCCTTCTACTCTAGCTCTGCCACAACTCCCATTATTTCAAATCCAGCTTCAGATCCTGCTCCAGATCCAGCTCCAGATCTGCTTATTGCCTGCAATCGACATAATACACTTAATCAGCACATTATAACATTATTTTATGCATAGCTAAAGGAAAGCAGTAAAGATGCAGATAATGCGTATGCATGCATGAATAACCCTAACTTATGCTAAGTCTTAGCTTAATTTAAGTCAATTAAGACCTATGATTGCTGGGCAATCATTGGGCACTTGGCTTTTATTCCCTTAGTAGAATATGGTGACTAGGCTGTGGGGCAGTGTCAAACGACCGCAGTTGTGGGGTCTTTGGAACCGGTGGCGCAAGCCAAAGGAAGAACCTTCCCTGAATCCCCTCGTAATCAACTTGGCCAGATTAGCTTTGGGAAGGGGAGTCCAGTGCTTACGGACTTGATCACCCTTTTGGAGATTTCTAGGTCCCCTAAGGAATACACCATAAGGACTAGGCTTGTTTGCTTGGTTGTACATACACTTCTCGCATATGCCGCCCTCTGCATCCCCTCTGTTCTTCTCTAGTGTATGCATGGGTGACACTCACTGCATTTCGAGTTGTTTGTTTCGGGACGGGAATCTAGGCGACTTGATTCTGCTAGGAACATGGCTGAACTGAGGGTAGATGAGGTTGAGGACCAACCCCCACCAGACACAATGGCCATCATCCAAGCCCAGATTAATGCAAACCACCGGCTTCAGCAGCAACAGATTCACACTATCATGCAAGCCATACACCGGTTGCAGAACCCACAAGGGCAACCACCACCACCTTTCCAAAGCCCACAAGGGCAACCGCCACCTGATCTACCACCATACTAGGACCAACCTAGGCCCCTCCGCGACTTCTACAATCCTTCCGCTATTCAAGTCGAGTCGCACCTTAGGATCCCCGAAGGGGGAGATGATTTTAAGCTAAAACTAAATGTCTTAAGTCTGATTCAGAGCCACTTCCATGGAAGCTCAAATGAAGACCCCTTCCAGCACCTAGAGGATCTTGACCGGATAGCCCGAACTGTGAAACCTAGGAACATTAGCCTTGACATTGTTTTGATTAAGATGTTCCCCTTCTCGCTGAGAGACAAGGCATCTCACTGGCTTAGAACTCTAGGTAGACCCATCACCACCTGGGAAGAACTGAGGCATGCATTCTTAAAGAAATTCTTCTTCATAGGAAAGACCAATGCCCTCAGAAGAGCCATTACTACCTTTACACTCCAGGGTGGGGAACAGTTCCATGAGACGTGGGAAATATTTAATGAACTCTTGAGGAAATGCCCACACCACGAAGTACCAAGGTGGCAATTGGCTCAGATCTTCTACCACGGTCTGGACAGCAACCTACGGAACTTCGTCGATGCCTCATGCGGGGGGAACTTCCTGAACAAAGATGAGGAGAGTGCGTTTGAGCTCTTTGAGTCTATGAGCAAGAATTCACTCAACAATGCCTCCATGACCTAGTTTAACCGATCTAGTCAACCCTGTGGTGGGATTTATGAGGTACAAGCAAATTTTGGAATGGTTGACATGGATATCATTGCCAAGAAATTAGATCGAGTGGAATTGGTGGATAAAAAGATAGATGAGCTACTGAACCAGACCACGAACCCATTACAGACCTTCTTCCTAGCAAAGGAAGCTCACAATGTTGACATGCTCCAGCCCTTAAGCCAAGTGAACATGGAACAACCCTTGACCACGTTCCAGGGAGGGACCTTTGATCCCTCAACCCTTGATTACTCTCTTCCCTCCCCATCGACATCTGCTGTCCAAGGTTATGCTAAACCTGATTCTTTCTCCAACACTTATAACACTGGTTGGTGTAATCACCCCAACTTTGGTTGGACAAACTAGAAACCACCTCAATTCCAGAACCAGCCCAGGCCAAACCAGCAGCCAAACTTGCCCCCCTATCAGCAAGGACCACCAGTTAGACCCCCATATAATCAGAATAGGGCGGCCCCTCCCCCGTAGAACCAAATGGACACCCTGATAAAGATGATGGCTGAAATGAACCAGAAACATCAGGAGGAAATGATCTTAGTAAAGGGACAGTTAAACCAGCTATTGGACTGTAAATAACAAGGATCCCTACCTTCCCAGCCATAACCGAACCCGCGAAACATGATTAACAGAGGCCCCAATTCGTAAGGGTTCCAGGGCAATCTCGGGCAGGCTCACATGGTCCAGCCAGCCCTACAAACACCCGCTGGGTTTGGTGCTTCTTCATCCTCGTCTTCTCAAGGATCAACCCATGGTCCTAATGCCTCTGCGAATGCGGTAACCTTGAGAAGTGGCACCAAAACCTAGGATCCCAATTGGCCGACTCTTCCTGAGACTTCACCAACTAAAACACCCGACTTAGAAGAGGCAATGGAAAAACCCAAGGACCCAGAAATAGATCCTATCCATGTTTAGACACCCTACCCTGAGGCCTTGGAAACAATCAAGAAGAAGAAAAGTGTTGTGGAAGCTGAGGAGCTTTTGGAGATCTTTAAGCAGGATCAGATTAATATTCCGCTCCATGAAGCCGTTAAGCACATCCCGGTTTACTCCAAGTTTTTAAAGGATGCCTATACACCCAAACGTAAGCCAGGATCTCAAGCACCTAGGAAGGTTGTGCTCTCTGAGCAAGCAAGTTCCATGATATCAAGCAACCTTCCGCTCAAGAGAAATGACCCAGGAGCACCCCTGATATCTTGCAATATCGGGGACATGACATTTGATAGAGCGCTCCTGGACTTAGGTGCTTCCATCAATCTGATTCCAATAACCCTGTACCACTAATTTGGTTTCGGAGAGTTGACGCCCACACCTGTTACCATCCAGTTGGCTATAGATCTGTGAAGACCCTGGAAAGGGTTATCGAGGACGTGATTGTGTGGGTCAAGGACTTCTATTTTCCGGTCGACTTCTTGGTGCTCGACATGGAAGTCCCTGAAAAACTATAGAACGCACCCATAATCTTAGGCAGACCTTTCTTAGCTAAGGCTAAGCAAACATCGATTGTGACACGGGATGTATGGAAATTGCCTTCGGAGACAAGAAAATGCAGTTGGATATCTTCCGAGCGACCAAGTCTTTTGATTGCGACTGTGTCGAGGAACATGATCCCGTGGAAACTTTGGTCGAGGAATGCCTTACCCTTAGTTCTATCTTGGACCACCAATCCTGTAATGACTGTTCTGACCTGTCACCATCGCTACCCATGGACCTCTGTAGGGATGATTACCATCAAACAACACCATTTGAGGAGATTGATGTTGACCAACTCCCACCTTTCCCTTTCCCTTCGACTGTTGTTCCACCCGCACCTGAACTAAAATCGCTACCTGAGAATCTCAAGTATGTCTTCCTGGGACTTGACTAGACCTTCCCTATGATTATTAACTCTCATCTAACCAAGGATCAGGAACTCAGGTTGACCGCGACCCTTTCGGAACATCGTGCCACCATTGGATGGACCATTTCAGACTTAAGAGGAATTAGCCCTGCCTATTGCACTCATAAGATTTACTTGGAAGACGGGGCACGACCCTCCCGCTAGATGCAGAGACGGTTAAACCCAAATATGCGAGAGGTTGTTAAGAAAGAAATTATCAAGTGGCTTGATGCAGATATCATCTATCCCATCTCTGATAGCCCCTGGGTGAGCCCTACTCAAGTGGTTCCGAAGAACGTCGGGCTCACCATTGTTACCAATGAGCATGGCGAATCCATCCCCACCTGCACCACCATCGCATGGCCGGTGTGTATTGATTATAGAAAACTCAATGAAGCCACCAAGAAGATCATTTCCCCTTGCTATTCATTGACCAGATCCTTGAAAGATTGGTAGGGCAAAAGTATTTTTGCTTCCTGGATGGATATTCAGGATATAACCAAGTCTTAATTTCTCCTGAAGATCAAGAGAAGACCACATTCACTTGCCTGTACGGCACGTTTGCATTTCGTCGAATGCCGTTCGGGTTATGCAATGCACCTGCTACCTTTCAGCGTTGCATGCTAGCCATTTTTTCAGAAATGGTGGGTGAATACTTGGAGGTCTTTATGGATGATTTCTCTGTATTTGGGAATTCATTCGACCATTGTTTGAGCAACTTGGAGAAAATCCTGAAACGATGTATCGAGGTTAATTTGGTGTTAAGTTGGGAAAAGAGCCATTTTATGGTTCAAGAAGGAATCGTCCTCGGTCACATCGTATCTCATCAGGGCATTGAGGTGGATCGGGCTAAAGTTGATTTGATTTCCAAGCTTCCTTCGCCTAGCTCGGTCCGGCAGATCCGTTCATTCCTGGGACATGTTGGCTTCTACCAAAGGTTCATCAATGACTTCTCCAAGCTTTCCAAACCCTTAACCGACCTTTTGGCCAATGACGTCATATTTCACATGACCTCTGATTGCATCCAGGCTTACCACACCCTCCGGGACTTAGTTTCTACGGCACCTGTACTTCAACCCCCGAATTGGTCCCAGGACTTTGAGATTATGTGTGATGCATCAGATTTTGCCATAGGTGCTGCCCTGGGACAAAGATAAGACAAGAAACCCGTGGTGATCTACCATGCGAGAAAGACATTAGACGGGGCCCAACAAAATTATATGGTCACAGAGAAAGAATTGCTCGTTGTAGTTTTCAGACTCGAGAAGTTCCGACCTTACCTGTTGGGATCCCACGTGACCATCTATACTGACCATTCAGCCATCCAGCACCTGTTGGCTAAAAAGGATGCAAATCCCAGGCTCATCAGATGGATCATGCTCTTGCAGGAATTTGACCTGGAAATCCGCAACAAAGTCGGATCAAAGAATGTGGTGGCTGACCACTTATCCAGACTTCACCCAGACCACATTGGACCCTCCCTGCCTTTATCCGACACCTTCCTCGATGAACACATTTTGGCTGTGCAAGACAAGAAACTGCCTTGGTATGCTGACTATGTCAACTACCTGGTTGTAGGATAGACCCTGCACAGCTGGTCCAAACAGCAACGGGACAAGTTCTTGGCCGAGGCCAAGCATTATTTCTGGGATGATCCCATGCTGTTTCACCTCTGTGCCGACTAGATCATCAGGAGGTGTATCCTTAAGGACGAAGTTCAGAGTGTGCTATCTTTTTGTCATGACCAAGCTTGTGGTGGCCACTTCTCAGGAAAGAAAATGGCTGTGAAGGTTCTGCAGTCCGGATTTTACTGGCCTTCCTTATTTCAGGATGCACACAACTTTGCCAAGACTTGCTCACGCTGCCAAACACTGGGGACCATGACCAGAAAAGATATGATGCCCCTCCAGCCCATTTTGATTGTCGAGATCTTCAATGTTTGGGGTATTAATTTTATGGGCCCCTTCCCACCATCTAATGGCTTCGAGTACATCCTAGTCTCGGTAGACTATGTCTCTAAATGGATTGAAGCCTTCGCTACCCGCCGATGCGATCATATGACTATCATGGGCTTTGTTAAGCAGAACATCTTTTCCCGATTTGGAATACCAAAGGCCATGATCAGTGATGGTGGAAGTCATTTTATTCACTCCCAATTCCGTGCCCTACTTAGAAAATACGAGGTTAACCATCACATTGCTACCTTGTATCATCCGTAAACAAATGGGCAGACCGAGGTCTCAAATAGACAAATCAAGAACATTCTATAGAAAACTGTGAGACCTGACAGGAAAGACTGGTCCACATGATTGGATGACGCCCTGTGGGCATACAGGACCGCTTTCAAGACCCCGATAGGCATGTCGCCTTATCTCCTGGTCTTTGGCAAAGCCTGCCACCTTCCTGTCGAATTGGAACACTGGGCTTACTGGGCTGTCAAGCAGTGTAACATGGATTCCCAATTAGCCGATGGGCAGAGGACGCTCCAACTCTCTGTGCTCGAAGAAGTTCGTTGGGACGCCTTTGAGAACAGTTGACTATATAAGGAGAAAATGAAAGCCGTCCACGACCGACTCATCCATAGAAAGACCTTTGAGCCTAACCAGCAAGTCTGGCTTTTCGATGCCTTCCTAAAACTCTTTCCAGGGAAGCTTAGGTCCTAGTGGACAGGACCATTTAGGGTGGTCAAGCCTTACTCCAATGGGGCAGTTGAAATCGCTGATCCGAACACTGGGCATACTTTTACAGTTAATGGCCAAAGATTGAAACACTTCCTAGCCTAGGTTCCCCCAAAGGAGAGTGTAACCCTCATTGAGGGATGACACGAAGACTGCCCAGCTAAAGGCGTTAAACTCAGCTCTTCCTGGGAGGCAACCCAGATGATTCAGATTGATCAGGTATTCTACGTCACTCAGGTAATATCTTTTTGAACCCCTATTGCATCCATGTATTTTTCAATGAGGACATTGTCCAACTTAAGCATGGGGGGGTGGTAAATTGCATGATTCTGAGCTCATTTAATCAGTCTGAATAGAATAAAATTAAAAAAAAAAGAATTTAGGAAGAAAAACTTAGGCATTAGAAATTTGTCAATAGTGGGAAATAATATGGAAAGAACTTGAACACTTAGACTTTTCAGGCTTTCGGGCTTAATCAGCCCTGGTGTCCGTTAAAATATGGATTTAGCTTCAAATCCTTGCAACCTTAAGCTACTCTAATCCACTAACTAAATAAGGTGATAAGTATATGACTTATCAACTCAGTCTCTAACTCAGAAGGACTTTTAGTCTAGGCATTTGTACACATTTTTGCACAGACTCACTCTGAGATTCTGACAGAAATTGGGTAGCTAATGAACTCTCTAGGGTGGTATGGCTGGCAAGTTGTCATGGGTAATAGCCCATTGGCAGGTTGACCAGAGCCCAGCCACGGGACCACCTCTTCTTCATTGGCTCTAGGTAAATTTGAGATCAGGGAAGCCACCTACTAAATAAACAAAAGGGGAGAAAAAAAAAGAATAAAATAAACCACACTTCACCGCATGAGTATGGCTGGCAAGTGATAGTGGGTAACAGCCCATTGGTTGGTTGTCCATAGCCTAGCTCAATAAATGCACAAAAAGAACCAAAACACTTAAAGGAAGAAGTGGGGAAGTAGAGCAAGCCAGGGAGATATACACTGAAAAAATTCTTGTGTTGACCCCAATTAAAACAAACGTAGGGAGAAAGCTACTGATTGAACAAATACACCTTCAGGCAAAACACTTCCTCTTCCGATCACTTAGGGGCGTAGAAACCTAAAGTCTGTCTAAATTACCATTGAGTGAGTTTATCACAATCTTCACACCAAGATGCTTAGCACTTAGAGTTTTGTCCGAGTTTTGGGTGAGTTGGGTAGTCGTAAAAAGTTACCAACACACTCTTAACTCCGAAAAAATCTAAAAATAAGAAAAATATATATATATATATACATACATTAAAGTAAGGATTCTGGCGATTTATGTTTTGGTAGACACACGGGCGCTGCTTAGTCTTTGTAGATTAAGATCTTAGTATATTTCTTCCTATTGACAAGTGACAAAGTGTCCAAGTAATTACTTCTTAAATTCTGACTGGAAATAAATGCTAGAATAAACCTTGCTAGGGACTAGCAAGGAGTAAGCATGGGAGTATGATAACACTACATCTTGGGGTGATTAATCTGTCAATTGGGGTTTATCTTGAGAGCAAAATGCACAGATAACACATCATAAATAGGAATAGGAGCATTGCATGCATTGCACATCAAGATTGCTTATAATGTATTATTAACGGCCATGTGTACAAGGGCATGTCAAAACAGGCCTAAGATGAGCAATCGAACTGTACGGATGGATTCAGAGCGACTAACGGAGTCTAACCGACTCAAAATCGGCCAAATCCGACATCCAGAGCTCCTGCAATGGACCCAAGAAGTTCTGACTGTTGATCTGATGATCAACAGCCCACAGCGTGCCACGTGGTGCCCACTCACTGCATCTCCACTGTTGCCTGCTTTTTCCTTCACTCGGAGGATGAATCTCAGTCGTCGATCTTCGATCGAACGGCTGAGAGTCGCCCGCGCGCCCGCCCTCGCTGTGACAAAGCAGCGGGCGCAGCAAAGCGGTCGAACGCCTCACGCCTATGCAGTCGGTGTGGGTTCGAATCGCGCCTCGCAAAACTCAGAAGGCGAAGGTACGCACCGGGGAAATTCCATCGCCTGATCAGCAGCGGACAGCGCGGATGAAGTGATGCGGCGTGATCTTGCAAGTCCAAGGTCGACGCCTGTGATGGTGCGGGGAGCTTGGGCGCGATCTAGGTGCTCGCCCCATGAGTGACATCAACCGTTCGATCTGTGATTGGACTGCTCTCAAGCCACGCACACCGATTGTGCGTGAGGAAGCACGCGCGTGCGCAAGCGACCGCCGAGTTGGGGGCTTCACCGACTTTTGGGAAGGGTTTTAGCGATGTCCCGAACGTCACTAAAACCCCTTCTTCATTTGGAAAGACCTTTTGCCTATATAAACTCCATCCAACCACCCATTCAAGGCATTCAATTCCACTTGCAAGTGCTCTACCCCACTCCTAACCACCATTAGCTCTCTTTGTAATCGTCGGAGACGACGAGCCGTCGACGGAGCCCCCCTCCACCGCCGTGGCTGCCTCGCCGTCTTCTCTCTCTCTTTCCTTCTTTATCTTAAGCTTTACTTTACTTGTGTTTAAGCACTTAGCTAGTGTTGTAATTATAAACTAAAGTTGCATGTCAAATGAAGTTGTTTTCTATCTAGTTACTTGCCCTCTTTTATGTTAAGGTTGCATGTGTGAATGAATAAATTCTTACCCTATTCTCTCTCTCTCTCCCTTTTTCTCTCTCTCACGCTCTTTTCACCCACATCTTTTCGCAAGCAAAACCCGGTGATTTTCGTGACATTAAGTGACAAGAAAAATTTAGTTTTCATGCCTCCCTGAGATCGACACTCGGACTCACATCCGTTTCTTCATTTTAAAACTGATGTTGCGAGTGCAAGCTATAACGACTCTTCTAAACATACGCGCCTCATGCCACGTCACCTAGCTGCTAGACATCAGATTGACTAGTATAAGCAGGTTAATCGTGAACAATCTCAATCTGCATCCCGATGAGCGAACTAGTCCTTAGGGCCAGCGTCTAATCAATTTTAGTTAGGCTTGGGACAATGGTGCTTCAGGAATGTGACAGGCCCTTTAGATGGGTTGTGCCCTTAATGATCAGTTAAAATGTGTGTGTGTGCACAACCAGGGTTTGCAAACAAGGTTATTTGATGATGTGTCTTTTAGGGTTCAACCTTGTTTAGTAGCTTTTAGGGTTTAATCTTAGGTATATTCAATCAAGTTTAGGAGAACACTCCAAGTTTTGAAGCATGGGTGATGATATGTTCCTTTAAAAATAAAAAATAATGTGGAGTGCCTGGTTCAGCCCTAAGAATCAATCCTAAGTGGCAAGCTACTTGATGGATTAGTTTTAGATTGAGTGGTGCGACCCAAACAACTCAATCAATTGGCCTGTTGCACCACTTAGTTATGGCACACAAGAATGTTTAACCTATTCAGATTTCTACTCACTTATGTGTATTTAGTTGAAGTGTAACGGGTCCATAGGTCAGATCCTGGTTAAGTGGTAGAATCAAAGTGATTGTGCACCTTAGGATAAGAAGTTGTGGGTGTTAAGTGTGTAGCTTTCAGAAAATCTCACAATCAGATAACACTTTTTTTTTTTTATTTTATTTATGTGGATGGTGAGGTGAGTGGAGGTGGCAAACAAACAACAAAATCTACCCTAGGGTTTATAAAGAGCACTTAAGTTGATTTGGGTTTGAGTTATTAGGTTATGAAATGAAAACTAAGGTGGGGGTGGTGTGGGGGCACTTACAAAACACTCTACCCACACTTTACTCCGGTCTACCGCACTTGGATCTCCATGCTAGGGTACCTGCAAGACAGTGGATCAATGACAAGTAGGGTTAATGCTAAGTAAATGCAAAGAAACGTAGAAACAATAAAGTAAATTCCATTGCCTCCCCTGCAACGGCGCCAAAATGGTCAAGCTTGTTTTGCGTGTTTGAAATCGGGGTTACAAGTAACCCATCGTCGTAGTTGCAAAACACGTTGATCACATAAAATTTATATCGAAACTCCAAGGGAGTCCTGGGTCAAACACAGGGAGGTGACGTTTACTTTACTTGGAAACCGCTCTTCGTTTTGTTTCTTTTTGGTATTTTGGGGTTTTGTTATTTTTTTGTATTTTTGAAATAAAAGAAAACAAGCAAATGTATCACAATATAGAGATGTGGAACAAATATGATATATATTACTTCCAATGTCAATTACAAGAAACTATGAAAGCATGTAAAGAGAGGAAGGTGAGAGGAAATCTCTCGAATCGGTTGTTCGGCGAGACGATAGCGTCTGGCGGAAGCTCGGATGAAGGAGGTGAGGAGTGGGACGACAGAGGTGAGATGTTGGAAGACGTCGGTTGAGGAAAGCTTCGACGTAGCTTTGGAATGGAGGTGAGAAGATGGAGTTGATTTGCTATCGAAATGGAGCTGGGAGGATGGCTCCAAGGTGACCTATGAAGAGAGATGGGAAGTTGGAGGAGTATTTGGTGGGGCAGAGGTTCGGTACACAAATCGGCACATTGGGAGCTTGAGAGCAAGCTCTAATGGAGCGTTGGTAGTCTTGCTAGAGCTTGGGAGTAGAGTAGGTAGAGATGGCTTGGAAGGGAAGGGGTGTAGGTCCTTTTATAGTGGAGGAGAAGAGGCAAAAATAGGTATGGGACCATTAGTGACATCCAGGCCGTCGCTGGAAACGTCGCTGTAGGCAATTCATGCCCGCTGGCGCCCACAGCTGGCTTTGCTGGCATGCGATGAATTACTAACGGTTGTAAGCGTCGCTGTCAGTCTAGCTCATGCATCGCTGTAGTCCACCTCACGTTGCGTCGGCATTGTGCTCCTACCTTGCCGCGCACGCGCATGTGCCCATGTGTTGGCGCTGCGTTGCACGCATGCACGCCTACGCGCCTACGCGGGCACCTGCACTGCTACGTGCGTGTGCTGGCAGCCTGGGCTGCGCCACGTGGCACAGTCTGGGCCGTCCATCTTCTTGTTGTAGGGGCTGCTACAGAAGTCGGATTGAGTTGATTTTTGCGCTGTTAGGCTGCGATTGTTGACCCAAATCCATCCGCGTGGTTGAATTTATCATTTGAAGATCCAAATTATGTCTCCTAGTCTCTTGGCCGTTGATCTTCCTCAGACTACATATGGTGCTACGAGACTCCGATCGAGGCGATTTCAGAGCGTTGGACTCTGATCGTCATCTTGATCAGATCCCGTATGGTCGGATTGTCAATCCGAGGCTCCGAAATAAATATCCTTCTCTCCTAACCACAAAAAGGACGTAATTAACCTAAATTATATACAGCTACTCTAAATGTAGAATGATGCATGCTATGCAATATTTATAACATGAAATGCAAATCTAGGCCTAGGAACATACATGAATAGGCATTTTACCCTCAACAAATGTGTTTACATCAGCAAAGAATCAAAATTTCAAAAAGAGGTGTGCCTAAAGCTTAATTGAAGAGATTTATCCAAGGGAAACCCTAAAAAAAAAAATCAAGCTCTTATGTCACTTGAACCCTAAAAGAAAGGATCTAAAAGCTCTCAAAGGACAAAGAGGCGAAGTTGACCCCTTGGGTCAACCAACCTTGAAATTAGGTCACTTTTTGCACTCAAAATATCTAAAGTTCAAGTGGAACCCTAAGCACCTTGATCTTAATTAAAAGTGGTAGACTTAAGAGGTCAAGGTCCCCATTCTGGTCTACCTGGAATCTCAGTGACAAGAGAGGTCGGGTGGGAAAAACCCTGTAACTCGTGGGGATGCTCTACCGTGTAGGGGTCTTTGCAGGACTCTCCCTCTCTGGCTGCCCAGGTATTTCTCAGGTGGATGACTTTTTCTAACTAAGGGGTGTCATCCGCCCCGGACCTCTATAGTCATCCAAAATTTTTTTTGGTTGTATCGATTGGGTCCAACACATTCTAATCTCGTCTAATCCTTTGGTGCATGTTTGGTAGGAGGTTCTTAAGACCATCCTTAAGACCTCCTTTAGAAATCCACTCCAGCCGAGGCCAAGCCTTGACGCCTGTGTTTATGCAGCAACCCCATCACATAGATCTCTCCTCTGATTCATTAGAACCAAGTTCTCCTTCCATCATGGCACAACCAATTGAAGAAGAGAACAACCTTGAACACCAACCTCAGCGCTTGAATGATCTATTCCAAAACTTTGTAAACCCGCCACAGCGTCCTATGATGCGAGATCACATAACCCCTCTGCGGAGGCGATCGAGCCTCGAGTCCAAATTCCAGCTAGAGGTCATGATTCTGAACTCAAGCCCAACATGATTCATGCTATTCTAAAATTCCATGGGCTTAACTCCGAGGATCCATTCTAGCACATCAAACAACTCAAACATCTGGCCCAGACCTTTGGGTCAGATGCACAAAATCGGAATATTCTGCTAATGAAGATGTTTTCCTTCTCCCTCATGGACAAGGTTGCTCACTGGTATCAGACTTAAACACGTCTGATCAACAAATGGGTTGAACTCCAGTCTGAATTTTTGAAAAAGTTCTTCCCCGTTGGCCGGACGAATGCCTTGCGCCACTAGATCACTCACTTCACTCAACAATCAGGAGAACCTCTTCATGAGGCATGGGATCGATTCTTGGATCTCATGCGAAAGTGCCCCCATCACGGAGTTCCTAAATGGGAACAAGTCCAATCTTTTTACCAGGGACTTTGTGAAGACATTCGATTATTCGTCAATGAAACCTACGAAGGAAACATCATGGGTCAACATGACAACACGGTGTGGGAGATTCTCGAGAATATGTACGAGAACTCCATCAATAATGACTCCATGGGCATATTCGACCAGAAGAATGCCCGCACATCGACGAATCTTAGGGGAGCACATGAGATGCAGGGCCTGTCTGCATCCATCGACTTGGAACTGATGGCTAGTCGGTTGGACAAGGTCTCTATCATAGAGAAGAAGGTGGATGAGCTGACTCGGCATCTGCAGCGAGCCACCTCTACGCAAAACTCGTCTGCACAGCCACCTCTTGCGAGGGAAACTATGTAGAACATTTATCATTGATCTTTTCAGGGGGTGGACCTGTATCCACCTCCGTCTGACTCCAGGACCGGAGGACCTCCGATCCAATCTATTCTAGTTGGGGGAACTCTGAACCCTTATACTCTGATTTTCCTGAGGCTCCTCAGACCTGCGAGGACCTCAATGCCATCCATAATGACCCATTCTCCAATACCTATAACCCTGGATGGCGGAATCATCCCAACTTCCCGTGGGCGGGAAATTCTCAGAATCAAAGACCACCTATCAACCCCGTCCACAAGCTCCTCATCCATATCAGCCGCTTCAGCCTCGGCCCAACCCCACCTATCAATCTGGGCCAAACCAAGCAGATCAAATGACTCTTATCCTTCAAACTCTGGTCGACATTCAGAAAATGAATGTGGCAATACAAAAACAGCACAAGGACGAGATCACAGAGGTTGGCAATCAACTCGCCCAGATGGCGAATTCCCACCAACTTGGCACACTCCACCTCTACCGAATCCAAATAACGTGTCGACCTAGAGGCGCATTATGAACCCAAATTTAGGCCATGCCCACATGATTTATCAGGCCCCTTCTGTTCCATCACCCGACGGGATGGAAGCTTTGACATCTTACGCGGGATTTCAACAGCAGCCACCTATTTTACCATCCCCAAACCAAAACCAGGCAGGACTAAACTCTGTAACAACCCGTAGTGGTAAAGCAACTCAAGACCCACCTTATCCAAACCACTCCAAGCCTAGTAGTAACCCAAGCCCTAGGATAGTTATCCAGGATACCCCTATCCGAGATCAAGAGCCTGGACCTATTCTAGAGGAACCAACCAAGGTTCCATTTCTCGAGGACTTGACCAAGGGAAAGAGGATAACCAAACCCGTGGCTCCTGAGGAGGATATGGTCAAGCTCTTTGAACAGGTCCATATAAACGTCCCCTTGATGGATGCAATCTGCCACGTACCAGCTTACGCACGATTTCTAAAAGACATGTGTACACCCAAGCGTAAGCCACGAACCAAAAGTGGGAGTCCGATCGTACTGTCAGAGCAAGCCAGCTCTGTAATCTTGAACAAACTCCCACCTAAGGCTAAAGACCTAGGTACTCCCCTGATTTCATGTACTATTGGTGATACCCAAGTTGACAGAGCCTTATTAGATTTAGGTGCCTCCATAAACCTAATAGCTACATCCCTCCTTGATCACCTTGAAGAATCTGAGCTTAAATCGACAGAGGTGACGTTGTAGTTAGCTGATCGATCCATCAAGTCACCTAAAGGAGAACTAGAGGATGTCATCGTCAGGGTACGGGATTTCTACTTCCCTGTGGATTTTATAGTCTTGGATATTGATGCACCTGAAAACCCAAGGGATACACCGATTATACTAGGGAGACCTTTTTTGGCCACTGCTAGGGTCAATATAAACTGTGAGGAGGGCCAAATAGAACTAAAATTTGGGAACCAAACACTGAATATTGACATCTTTAAGACCCAACATGGGATTAATTACGGTGTTATAGAACAAATATGTGATATCAAAGCCGTGGTTGATGAACCGTATATCGAGGACAACCTAATTATTCCCGATCAACCACTAGAAGATCAAATCCTGCAAACATAGGAGTCTGACCCTGATCTAGATGCACCCATAACTCCTTCCCTTGCTCTTGACACACACCCTGAACCACCCGCTACTGTTGATAGCCCCGTCTTGGAACTCAAGCCTCTTCCCGACCATCTGAAATACGTCTTTTTGGATTCCAATCAGATGTTTCTTGTGATTATCAACTCCAGACTCACACCTGACCAGGAATCCCTTCTGATTACTGTTCTCCAGCAACATCGTAGAGCCATTGGATGGACTCTCGATGATTTGATTGGCATTAGTCCCTCTTATTGCACACAATGAATCTACACTGAAAAGGGCACACGACCTTCGCGAGAAATGTAGAGACGTTTAAATCCTAATCTGTAGGAGGTCGTGAAAAAGGAGATCATTAAGTGGTTAGATGCAGGGATCATCTACCTGATCTTCGACAGTCTGTGGGTGAGTCCAATCCAGGTTGTGCCTAAGAAGGCAGGAGTCACTGTCATTACCATTGAAATCGGAGAGGTCATACCGACCTGTGTTGCTAACTCATGGAGAGTCTGCATTGATTACAGAAGACTCAATTCCTCCACGAAGAAGGATCATTTCCCACTACCGTTTATTGATCAGATCCTCAAGAAACTGGCAGGAAATAGGTTCTTCTGCTTTCTGGACGGGTACTCCGGTCATAACCAAGTAGCAATCCATCCTGAGGACCAAGAGAAGACCACCTTCATCTGCCCCTTCAGGATGTATGCATTCTGAGGGATGTCATTCGGTCTCTGCAATGCACCCGTGACTTTTTAGCGGTGCATGCTTGCCATATTCTCAGATCTGGTAGGTGAGTATCTGGAAGTCTTCATGGATGACTTTTCAGTATTCGGAGCATCATTTGACGATTGCCTCCTGCACTTGGTCCAAATCCTTAGGCGATGCATTGAAGTGAATTTGGTTCTTTCCTGGGAAATGAGCCATTTCATGGTGCCTAAAGGAATTGTCCTGGGACATCTGATTTCAGGGAAAGGCATCCAAGTCGATCGAGCCAAGGTGAACTTGATTTCCAAACTCCCTATGCCTAGCTCGATCAAGGACATCTGATCTTTTCTAGGGCACGTCGATTTTTACTGTCGATTTATCCCTGATTTTTCAAAAATTGCACGCCCCTGACCACTCTTCTCTCCAAGGATGTACCTTTCAAAATCTCCAAGGAATGCACTCAAGCATTTGAGATCCTCCGTGACTGAGTTACCTAAACCTCGATCCTACAGTCCCCTGATTGGTCTCAACCCTTTGAGATCATGTGCTATGCATCTGATTTTGCTGTAAGAGCGATATTTGGGTAGAAAATTGATGGGAAACCCATGGTCATTTACTGTGGTAGCAAAACACTTGATAAGGCTCAGCGTAACTACACAATCACTGAGAAAGAGCTGCTAGCCGTAGTGTCTGCCTTGGAAAAATTTAGATCTTATCTCCTGGGTTCCTATGTTATCATCTACTCGGAGCACACAGCTGTGAGGCACCTCCTTGAAAAGAAGGATGCGAAACCTCGATTAATCTGCTGGATCATGCTGTTGCAAGAATTTGAGCTCGAGATTCACGATAAAGAGGGAAAACAGAACATGGTAGCTGATCACTTATCCCGCCTTCCTTCTGAGATCATCGACCCTTTCGGACCCATCATGGAACATTTTCCTGATGAGCACCTTCTGACAATCAATACAGGGCTTCCATGGTTTGCTAATATAGTAAACTACTTGGCATCACATCAGATCCCGTCCGCTTGGCCGAAAGCCAAGAGGGACAAATTGCTTTCTGATGCCAAGTATTACTTTTGGGAAGATCCATATCTTTTCCGCATTGGTGCTGATCAAATAATTTGACGATGTGTCGCGAAAGTGGAAATCCAAGACATACTCTCTTTCTACCATGACCTGGCATGCGGTGGACACTTTTTAGGACATAAAACTGCAGCGAAAGTCCTCCAGTGCGGCTTCTACTGGCCCACAATTTTTAAGGACTCATACAATCACTGTAAGGCATGTACCCGTTGCCAGACCTTGGACAACATGAGCCATCGAGATATCATGCCTTTACAGCCGATTCTGGTATGCGAAATTGTCAACATTTGGGGGATTGATTTTATGGGACCCTTTCCTATCTCGGATGGCTTCGAATACATTTTACTCACTGTTGACTATGTGTCCAAATGGATCGAAGCCATTCCAACCCAAATCGATGATTATAAGGTTGTTATCAAATTCATTCACTAGAACATCTTCTCACGGTTCGGGATTCCACGTGCAATAATTTCCGATGGAGGGACCCATTTCACAAACGCTCAGTTCAGGTCACTAATGACCAAATATGGGGTGTTGCACCGAATCTCTACTCCTTACCACCCCCAAACTAATGGCCTAGCTGAGATATCAAATCGGGAGATCAAGAAAATCCTCCAGGTTATTGTTCGACCTGACAGGAAGGATTGGTCATCCCAGCTTCCGGAAGCTTTGTGGGCTTATAGGACCACCCACAAGACCCAATTAGGTATGTCTCCCTTTAGATTGGTGTACGGAAAGGCATGTCACCTCCCTGTCGAATTAGAGCATAAAGCCTATTGAGCAGTACGGAATTGCAACCTAGATCTTTCAAAGGCTAGAACCCATAGAAAGCTTCAAATGAGTGAGATCGATGAATTACGCCACGATGCGTATGAGAACTCGTGAATCTACAAAGAGTGGGTTAAATCCTTTCACGACAAGCACATATCTAGAAAGATCTTTCATCTTGGTGAAAAGGTCCTACTCTTCTATGCCAGACTCAAACTGTTCCTAGGAAAACTACGATCAAAATGGATCGGACCCTACTTAGTCTGACAAATCTTTGGAAATGGAGCCATTGAAATCAGTCCACTCAGCCACGATTCCTAACCCTTCGTCGTGAATGGTCAGAGACTCAAACCATTCATTGATGTGACCGATACAAATTTGGCTGAGATCTCCTTTACCCTCCATTCTCTCTGTGCTCATTGTGCCCAGCCGATGGCGTAAAACTCAGCGCTTAACGGGAGGCAACCTATCATTCTTGAAAAACCTGAAACCTTTCTTGACATCCTATGATGAATTCATATTGCACTTTAGGGTTCATCCATTAGAACAGCAGACTCCACCTCAGGTACCCATACTTGAGTCTAGAAATTGTTCGCAACAGTCACCTTGACCCGTTCGCCCACCCAAAACCTATCCTAATGAATGAACTAAGATGAATTCGAACCCACCTAATTTACATTGGGGACATTGCAAATCATAGGCATGGGGTGGTATGAAAGTGCTAAACTTCATGAAAACTCATCTCACAAAAAAAGGTTTCAACAAAAAAAAATCACATATCACAAAAAACACCAAAAGATGAAAAAATCTTGAAAAAGAACAAAAAAATTAAGGGGAGAGAATTTTTTTTTTGAGGCCATACAAACCATAATGAGGAAAAGACCAAAATGATCGAAAAGGAGCACAAAATGAAAAAGAAAAAGAGATAGTCATTAGTAAGAGATTAAGGGATTAACCAAAGTTCTAGACCACATCAAAGAGAAGAGAAAGATATAGGAAAAAGTGCTAATGAGACATAAAAAGAGATTAGTAGGAATGCTGATCTTAGGCCTTTTGGGCTAGACTCTTAGGCTTAAAAATTCAAGTACCCACTAAGATCTGGATAATCCTCAAGAGGTTGGGGAAAATATGAAGCTTAAGTATTAGGTCTAAGGCTTAGGGAGTATTCGACCTCGTTAACTGACCTTTGGTTTGTGGGACCCGGTAACCTAAGCACCCCAATCCACGCACAGTCTGGTTCAGTGCGCGTAACTATCAAAATCACGCAAAAGCATTTAAATGTTTTGGAAAAAGTTGCCAAGATTAGGAGTGGCTGATCAACACAAGTTGATTTGGACGAGTTCTCGGCGCGAAGAAGAGGGAAATTCCCCTCGAAGATGCGTAACAACATATCGTCTCCTCGGTGCTTGTCTCCTAGGATATTTACTATCCTACCGGGGGCACGTAAGCATCCTGTTGGTTCAGATACCATGGGCGTCATTATCATGAAATGTCAATTGCCAAGATCTGGATTTGGCTATAGAATACCATGGGCGGGATTATCTCAAAATCTCGAAAGCTAGGGTTCTAGGGGTTGCCATGGGCAGTGCTATCATGAAGCATCGATTGCCAGGGACCTTTGAGGATTGATGATGGGGTCGAGGAATCCGATACGGACCATGTTGAGAAGCCAATCCGAAGCTAGAAATAAAAAGAAAAGAGTGAAAACTCTCCAAACAAATAAATCCTCTCTCTCTCTTACAAAACACGCACTGCAAACTGAACCGAGGCTAAAATATGTCTCAAGCATGGGTGCTTTAACCGCAGAGTCCAACGAACCTTAGGATAGTTCCTGCGAGCCTTAAAAACCTTCACAGAGGACCGAGGCTAGAGCTGGTCAAGTGCGAATCTTGGTTGGTACTTGAGTACCTCTAGGCCTACTGTCGGCCGTCTAACCTAATCAAAAGAAAAAGAAAAGCACTTATCATAAACTGTGGAAAAAACTCATGGTCTAGAACAGAAGTTAAAACCTTGAAATTTTGGTAAGGGACTAGCAAAAGCTAGGCATGGGGGTATGATGGGAACACCATCATGAGGCCTAACTAACTCATCTTGACCTAGAAAAGGGAACAAAATCTCTTACATAACCAAGTGAAGGGCCTAACTCAAGGAATAACTGGTTTGAAAGAAAATAAGAAACAAAGGGTAAAACTGTAATTTTACTATTAGAGTACAACAATGGGATTTCTCAAGGGATAAACATAGGTCAATTTGTCTTAATAAGATAAAAAGTGGGTTGGTTCAATCAGAAAAGGTTTAATGTGAAATCTAGGAATTAAATGACTTCTTGTAACCCAAAAACAATCACACTTAATTTAACAAGGTTCTGATTAGGATAAATTCAACTAAACCATCTAAAATTCATGGAAAAATATCCTCTAGGGTTTATAACCTTCAATTTGTCCTTTAGAACCTATTTTGACCTAAATAGGGATCCTAGTCAAGTATTCACCCTAAATTGGGTTTTTATGCAAAATGCCTAGTCAAACGTGGTCAAACCTAAACTACAACTTCACCATTGGATTCCTTAGGTCCAAATTAGGTCTATACCAAAATTTAGACCTAAGGGGAGTTCACCTTAATCTACTTTGCAAAACAGTCCAACCCAATTACATTTATGCCCCTAGTTTTGAAAACCCTTGTAGACACCCCCCTATCTTCCTCGTCATTATTTGCAATTAGGTCCCTCTGCCATTACAACAGAGGAATCCTACTTCGACGAGGATTCAAGGGGGATATCTCCTTGATTCCTCAGAGCATCCCTCTCAAATTTGAAAAGGAGATTCTCTGAGGAATTCCCGATCGTGTGAACCCAATTTCAAGCTCTGATTTCCACCCAATCTCTCATGCGAATGCGTGAGAGATTTGGGTATCTCTCAACCTTCGAAGTCACCTCTGACTGCGACTATAAAAGAGGCCCCAGATCCCCCCAGTCAATTCAAGCTTGTTTTGGCCTGAGATTCCCTTAAAATTCCTCTCTTCCCCTCCGGCCAAAAAAAAATCCTAACAAGCTCCGGCGACTCCTCCCTCTTCTCGTTGCTCTGCCACCATACTAGTGGCAGAGTTACCTCCGCCTCCATCCGCGTCGCGCCATACTTGCACCCACGCCTATCCCCCTCTCGTCGTCGTCGCCTTTCTCTCTCTGGGTCTTCGTCTTTGGCAATGGCATATACGTGCCATCTGCCCCCTCTGCTCACCCTTCGCCCAGCTACTCACAGATAAGTCTCCTTCCCCTACTCTTTCTTTTCCCCTTATCAATTTCTACTTTCACGCCCCGACAACCATAGACCACCACCATCTTCTCCACATTCGGTAGACCACTGGTGAGGTGCATCCACCACTCCACGCACTCACACACCTCACCAACCACCTCGAAAGCATTGCCTCATCCCACTGATCAATTTCCCCTTCTCCATTGACCACCACAACCTCCATTCACTCCCCCCGAACACACCCAACTCCACAGCCACAGAACGACCTAGGCATGCATGCCCAGGCCATCCCGCACCACACCAGCACTTGAGCCACCTTCACCGCGTCACGACGAAGCTTTTTGAGCGATTTGACAGGGTCGTGAGGCCGTATTTTTGTTGACAGGTACAGGGGCCCTATCTGCCATTGAAGTAAGCTTGAAGAAGCTTGCTAGCTTCATAGCAGGCTCCAGGTGCCAGGAGTCCAGGTTCCAGGGTGCGGATTCTCTTCGCGAGTAGTGTCAACCCATCTGTTGAAGGCCAAAGCCCCATAACTTCAGCAATCAGGAGAAGACTTGCTGCAAGCGCGTGTGAGAAGCGGGTGGGACATTTAGTCCTACCTCGGAAACTTTAGAGCGAGTGGCACGGGATAAATTGAAAAAGTGTCAGGGGCTTATCGCCTCCTGACACGGGGTGAGGTCCCACTCGCCCTCTCACACCTCGTCCGTGACCCCACACTCTACGGACCTGGTATTCGACCTGACTACCCGTGCACTCCTCTCCCACCACACACGCCGGTGGGCCTGGTCACGGGCACGCCGACCGGACTCGTATATCCGAGCAGGCTCTGGGAGAGCAAGCCTAAGAGAGAAGAAAGAGAGGATAGTTCGTGGGGAGGGTAGGGGATAGGTTTTGCTCTCCAGGAAGGCGAAGACAAGGAAGAAGAGTAAGAAAGAAGCCTCAGCTATGGCTAAGGGTGAAGTTGCCAAGGAAAAAGAAGGAGAAGGAAGCTTCAGTAAGGAAAGTAAAGGAAGAAGAAGGCTTGAGACAGAAGTAGAGAAAGAGAGGCCAAGGCCAGCAATCAGAAAGCAAAGGAAGAAGAAGGCTTGAGACAGAAGTAGAGAAAGAGAAGCCAAGGCCAGCAATCAGAAGAAAGGAAGAAGAAGAAGAAGAAGAAGAAAGAAAGAAGCCAAAGTGAAGGATCAAAGAAAGAAGAAGAAAGAAGAAGAAGAGGAGAAAGCTCATGCCAAAAGAGGGATTGAATTATCTGATTTTTTTTACATCCATCTTCATCTTTTTGTGCCTCCAAATACATTGAAACAATCTTTATTGCTTCATAATTTTGATTGATCATTATATTTTATAAAGTTGAAAGTTATGTTCTTAGTTTTTAAATCTCAATTTGGTTCCTGTGTTCGACCTTTGATTCATATTTTTCTAGTAATAAACTTTCATTTGTTTTCGAAGCAATTTCAACTATATTGCGACGCATTTATTTTATAAACCCGATTTTGCTTTCGACGAACACACCACCCATCTCACCCTCCGTATATAAACAAAAAAAAATCTAAAAAGAAACACATTAGTACTCGACCTCTTCTGATTTTCATACTCTATTGGTCAACCGATCTTTTGAATCGGTACACGCACATCCAAACACATAATTGAGTAAAAATTTGATTAGGTAACCATTTGTGTGCCTAACTCAGTGGTGCATCAAGCCAAGTTATTTGAGTTGTTTGTGTTGCACCACTTCATTTAAAAATAACTCATCAAGTAGCTTCCTTTTAGGGTTTACAATTTAGGTCAATACCAGACACTCCACTTTATTCTTGATTTTAAAAGGAAAACATCTTCGCCCGTGATTGAAAGATCTGGTTTGCCTCTGTTTGAACTCACCTAATTCTAAACCCTAAAAGCTACTTATGCAAGTTTTGAACGTTAAAATCCACTCATTTGAATAATCTTGATTGAAAACCCCGGTTGTGCATGCACTCACACGTGTTTAATCGATCATTAAGTGCACAACCCATTCTAAGGGCCACCACATTCCTTAAGCACTACAATCCTAAGCCTAATATAAAATCAAGTAGATGTTGGCCTTAGGACTCAACTATCTGTTTCAGGATATTTTCCAAACTGTGGTGCGAATTTGTGATGTCTGCTTTCTCCAGAAGGTTCTATGTTGGGTGGCCGGATTGTTAAATGACTTAAGTAGGCAGGGGTTTGGTATAATTAGTGGCCTTTGGGACATTCTCCCCCTATCCCGCCATCCCAACTTAACCAGCTTCTGGATTAAGGACAACATGAAATTCATATTGTAGTTTGAATCTATCTTGGAGCTTAGGTCCTTTGGCTACCCAACTTAAGGACAGGCTTGTTTTGTTGTGCTGAAGGATTCTTATCCCCAGTCCTTCTGACCTCTTCCTTGTTTATGCTAGGAAGGAGGTCATTGAATCCCTGATTGGAAGGACCATTAGTTCATTCTAGAAGGCGTAAGTTGGATTTTGGTCAAATTGATCCCATGGCCAACCAACAACCTCCTCTGCCTCTAAATCAACATGAGATGTTTCAAAGGCAGCTGGAATAAATGTAGTAAATGTAGGAATGGTTCCAGAGAATGCTGGATGCTTAGCCCTTGAAGGATTTTTACGATCCTTCAAATTACATGGATCATCCCGACGTCCAGATTCTAGCCGAAGATGTGGAAATCAAGCCCCAGGTGTTAAGCCTGATCAAACATTTCCATGGGCTTGGCTCTGAAGACTCATTTCAGCATTTGGAGGACTTGACCACTTTGGTCTAGACCACCAAAGCAAGAAATGTGGATGCGGAGAAAATGATCATGAGGCTTTTCCTCGACTCTCTTAGGGATAAGGCCGCACATTGGAATCGAACAATTGGAAGGCCGATCGCAACTTGGAATGGCCTTAAATCGGCTTTCTTAAAGAAATTCTTTCCAGTCGGGCATACCAATGTACTGAGGCGAGCGATTACTACTTTCGTTCAGCGACTGGGGGAGCAGTTTCATAGTGCCTGGGAGCGATTCTAGGAACTATTGCGGAAGTGTCCACACCACGAGGTGTCGAAATGGTAACTCGTGTAGATCTTTTACCACGTGTTGACTGAACAACTCAGAAATCACGTGGACGCTTCTTGTGGAGGTAATTTCCTCAACAAAGATGCAGATAGTGTGCATGATTTGTTTGAGGAAATGAGTGAAAATTCAATCAATCATGCCTCCATGGATACGTTTAACCGGTCCCAACAACCCAGATCGAATGTTAATGAGGTCCATGACTGTAATTCATTCGATATGGAGCTGATTTGTAACAAACTGGGTAAGGTGAACCTGGTTACCAAAGGATGGAGGAGTGGATGGCTGGAAACTCTATGAACAATTCTCGATCCATTCAATCCCAGAATTTGGGATTCCATTCTTTGCGTGCTCCTTCTGGATGGGAGTTCATGAATCAACTGGATGCGGCTCAACTTGTGAGCCAGCATTACTCGGAACCCCATGGTTCCAAACTGGGGCCTTTGATCCTAGTTTTTCTGGTCCCTCCCTTTCTTTCTCCCCATCCTCGTCCTATGAGGATGTCTATGCTGTACAGGAGAATGTTAGGTCCAACCCATATTCCAATGATTATAATCTGGGTTGGAGGAATCACCCTAACTTCTCATGGAAAAATCTGGGGCAACAGACCCAATTCTGACCCAGCAACTATGCTCCGCAAAGACCAATGGGTCAGGGTCATGTTTGTACTCAGCTACCCCCTAATCAGGTCAATTAGCCATTTTGGAATGCCCGTCAACCCGTAGGGTAGACTGATTTGAACCATCAGATAGTAGAGATGCAAGGATCTATGCTCCAGCTCATGTAACAAATGAAAACCTTGCTGGACATCTTGCAAACCAGGCTCATTGCCAATACCTGTCGGCTCGGATCTCTACCATCTCAACACATAAACAACCCGTGCAACATGCAGAATTTGTGCAATCGAGCCTAAGGGTATGGGAATTAGAGGGACCCACACGTACATGCTCAAGTGGTTGAGTAGGGTCCTTCCTCTTCTGCTGCTTCATCAAATCTGGGGTTTCTGGCTAATCAAACCCCTCCGATCTTTCCTAGCCCTTCCCAAGACCCAAACCCGTATGCATCTGCCAACTTCGTTACTTTGAGGAGTGGAAGGAAAATCTAGGACCCACACCTACCCTTCTTTAGTCAGGAAAACCCCAGTGAGCTTGAGGAAAGAAAGGAGAGCTCTGAAGAAGAAATCAAGGCTCAGGAACTTGATTCCAAGGATCTGACTCATGTTCCTTTTACTGAGGCCTTGATTAAGCCTAGGAAGAAGAAGCCTGTTAATAGTGACGAGGAGCTCTTGAATATATTCAAGAATATTGAAATTAATATCCCGCTCCACGATGCTATCAAACACATACCGGCTTATGCTAAATTCTTAAAGGATTTATGCACTCAGAAGCATAAGACGAGGGAATCTGTCTTGAGGAAGGTGATACTCTCTGAGTAGGCTAGTTCAGTTATCTTGCATCACCTTCCTTCGAAAAAGAGAGATCTAGATGCCCCTTTGATTTCATGTGTTATTAGATATTACACTTTAGACCGAGCACTCTTGGATCTAGGTGCATCCTGACGGCGAGATTTTCGCTTAGTTGTGATAGCAATAGAATGATGTGTCATTGTGTTTAATGTGGTGGAAAATCTCTCTATCAAAATGAAATATCAATTTTAACCACAATAAAGATGTCATATCCACAGGGAGGAATAGACCAATAAATTCACGAGAAGAGGAATATAATGTTCGTAGACACTTTCGCGACTTTAATGCGAGGAATATGCTATTTTAAATGGAGCTTGCAATATCTTTAAACGTTCAGGGTTAGTTATGCAATTATCACGTCAGGAATTAAGTTTCAAAAATATGCATATGATGCATGTGTAATGGCATATCATATAAATTCAACTTGCATGCAAATCTGATTTGAAATTCAAAGTTAAATCATGCACATAACACAAGTGAAATAATTTCAGGAAAGTATGAGTGCATCAATGCAATGTGGCCTGAATAAAATATGAATATATAATTGGCAATGGCATTGAATGCAAATATTAATTCAGACAAAAACAGAGGAATTCTCCTCTCTCTTCCTCACGTGGGCGACCGTGCAAGGTTGGCGGTGAGAGTTGACGGGGAGGTGCGCCTCGACGAGGGCTATGCAACGGTGGTGACGTGGCGGCCGGAGGTGGTCGGTGGCAGCCGGGAGGAGGAGAAGGGTCGCTAGCATGTTGGCTGTTGGAAGAAGACAGCCGCGCATGGAGAAGAAGATCAGTGCTGCTGTAGCCTGCGCGGCTATGCGCTGGGCGCGTGCATGCAAGGCATGGAGGCAGCGCGGCTGGAGTGGCTTGGGCGTGGTGCCTGTGGGCACCTGCGGGTGGCTGCAGTGTAGCGCCTGCGGGCTTGGTGTAGGCGCGGTGGATGCAGCATTGGAGGGTGCGCGAGTACAAGCCTGTAGGCGATGGAGGGTGCCAAGGTGGGGTGGAGCGCCTGCAGGCAGTGCTGAGAAGGGCGGTGAGCACCTGTGGGCGCTTGGCGTGCAGTGCCTATGGGGCACGGTGCAACGCCTGCAGTGAGGGAAGGTTGGCTTGCAGCGCCTGTAGAGGGCACGTAAGGCGCTGGAGGTGGAAGGCAATGGCGTGGGCGCTTGGCAGTAGCGGTGGAGGGCGTTGGAGGGGGCGCGCCTGCAGGCAGTGATGGTGCTGGAGGAGGCGCGTTTGTAGTGGAGAGCGCTGCGCCTGCAGAGGGCACGGGTGCAGGTGCGGCGCTTGTTGCTTCCTGCTGTGCAGCACCTGCAGGCGCTAGTTGGAGGGCACGGTGGACGGTGGGTGCGGTGCTGGGCGTAGGCTTGAAGGGCGTGGTGTAGGTGTGCCTGGTAGGCTGTGGAGGGGGGCGGTGATGGCGTGGTGTGCACATTGCACGCTGGTTGAACGGTTGATGGGTCTCCCCTCAAGGAGATGGAAGAAGAACCCCGCAAGTTGAAGATGCAACTTTGCCAACCCTTTTTATCATCTCTCCCTGCGTGAGTTAAGTGATTTTCAATTCCCTTTACTGATTTTGGCCGGCAGCTGTTGGGGGTGTTGAGGCCGCCGGAGATTGGGTGAGGTGAAGTTGAGGTTGTTGGGGGAAATTTCTTTCACCCCCTCCTGTGCTTTTCCAACCTGATTCTTACAACAACAAAACATAAAATCATTACATATTAAGTTATAGAATGCGATAAAATAGATGTAAACTTAAATAATGATGCATGCAAACATTCTATAACTTAATGTAGTTATTAACAAACCTAAAAGGTAAGAATAAAGTTAACTTAGGCGTAACAATGGTCCATTAAAATGGACTCATCAAATACCTCCATGCCTAAGATTTGCTAGTCCTTAGCAAAAATGAAAAATAATAGAAGTAATCAGAAGATTTCTTCTTTTCTTATTTCAAAACTTTAGAGATCTAGACAGATGTGATGTGATAATAGCCTAAGTAACAGATCCAAGTGACAAAGCCAATTCACATTGGGAGTTTGTGTTGGTGCTAGAACACCACGATCGTTTGTTTTGATGATAACAAAACACGTGTCATTTAACATTTGCACCTGGAGTCTTAGATTTCAGGTCAATTGCAAATGGAGACGTGATTAGACGAAGTTCGAGCTCGTATCCAGGACGGATTGGAGGAGCTTGATAGGGAACAGAGGAGATTCGCGAGGAGTGATGGCTTGAAGAAGGAAGGAGATGAAGAATAGGATAGATTTCTTTCTCTTGTACTCTTTGTATTTTTCATTTCTTTTGTTGCTCTTTTTTTTGTTATTTAGATTCATGTTAAAGAGCCTCAAAGTACCCTAACAGTAGTCCTAGGAACACTTGCACAACCCTAGGATACTTAGGTTTTCTATAGAGAACTTAGAAAACCAATATAGGGTTCAAACTGCTTTTTCAGATGTCTAATTCCAACATCAGACGTTTGATAATGTGTTTTAAGACGTCTGATAACATTTAGACTGGACTTACTTAGCTCTGTCTGATGAAATCAGACGTCCTGACCTTAGTCCAGATGTCTTAGAAGACGTCTGATGGACTTGCCAGACGTCTAATTAGTGGACCGTTGGCTGGCACACCAAACACTGAAGATATGGCCGTTAGAGCCTTATCAGACGTCCTTTAAGCCTTTCCAGATGTCTAATAAATGACCGTTTTGCCTCGGCTGACCCAAAATCTCTTCTCAGAGATTTTCTAGCCGTTGCACTCTCTTGGAAATCCATTCCCACGAAAAAGTAGGTTTCCAGACGTCCAGACATAGTGCCAGACGTCCTGTATGTCGTTTGATAGACTTGCACTAGAACCCTGTTTAGATCTGATTCAAGTCAGGAAGAAATCCTCATGAAATTAGATGTCTGACCTTATTTTCAGACGTCTTAAAGTGATCTTACAGACGTCTGATGCCAGGATCAGACGTCTGATAACCTTGTCAGTGCAATCATTGTTCCTATTTTCGGCCTGATTCTCTTGGGCTTTGCACCCAACGGCTTTGGAAGCTTTCCAAAGCCTTCCAAAGCTTTCCTAAGGCCTCTATAGATAGATAGGAACCTCTTGCACATAAATACACACCTAGATACACAAGACACACCTAGTAATAACTTTCACACTCTTTTGTGTCCAAGAAAAGCTCTTGCTCTCCAAGCTCAAGTTCTACATCTTGAGAGCATCAAGCCTTTGCGCACCCACTCTCCTACCGTAGTTCACGAGAGCGACGTTGCACCGTCGCGTGGGTCACGCACCTGCGTCATCGATTCGACACACTCCTTACAAAGGGGAGTTTCCTAATTCCTATAGAAGCTAGGTTTAAATCTTTGTTGGCTCTATAGGACTATATTTGCTATTTTACTTTTTTATTTGGTTGGGTATTCGCTTTTCGAATTCCCGTCTCCTTCGTGGGACAAAATCCTTCTCGTGAAGAGAAGGGGTTGAGGAACGCTACCCTCGCACTTGTAGCGTGGTTGCAATTGAGGTTGAATCACCCTCATTTAAGTGATTCGCTTAGTGGATTTGATGAACTTGGTTGATCGAAAAATCCAAACTCGAGAGGGTTAGGTGGTGGTTTTCACTCGGTTTGGGTTCCCACCTAAAAATAATTGTGCACATTGTGTGATTGTTTATTTTGTGAGATTGGTATATATTTTATTCCGCATTTTATTATGTCACCCCCTCCTGGTAGGGAAGAATCTACAGTTCGTACTTCACCTTTGGTAAATATTGCCGTCGGGATAGGAAACTACTTCCCTCAGGGATAAAGTAGAAGATAATCTGTAATTTGACCCTGGCGTTTGGCTTAGGTAAGAGATATTGAGTGGAATGGATTTGTATTTAGTGGCACACACTTATCTGGTCCTACATGTAGTCTAGTACTACAGACTCTAGATCTCTAGGCTATTAGACAAGTCAACTAGGAGCGAGGCTAAACAAATGTGCTCTCTTGATGTTCCTGGGTGCTCACTCTTTTCTTTCTTTTCTTTTTGAGATCACAAATCTCGCCAGATTCAGTAATTGTACTCGCTGTCTGGTGGCCTCACATGGCATCCACACTTCAATTAAAGTCCCAATAACTCTACAACTAAGTTAGAGTCCTCAACCAGTATTCGGGCGATCATAAATACTGAAAGGTAGGCATGGGTCATATTTGGTGGAACGTGATAGGTGTTTTGTTGCCTCAGAAACAATGTTACAACGATAGCCCTGGACTCTTTTCCTTTTCTTTTCTTTCTCTCTTTTCTTCTTTTCTTTTTTTTTTTCTTTTTTCTTTTTTCCTTTTTTTAATTGTTTCTTCCTCTTCTTTTTCTTTTTCTTTTTCTTTTTCTTCTTTATTAATCAACACAACACTATGCAGACTTTTATTTATGAGGCATTATTAGGGATGATGATGGTCAAGAGGATATTGTGTGGTTTATTTGGTGGAAGTGCCTATTCTCGGCACCGGGAAGGAATGGATAGGACAGGCATATTTCTGACCTTTGACACTATTACCCTCCTTCAGCCGAGGACTCTATGAAGGACGATCATAACCATCCACCATAGTCATAGCTTTATCAAGACTCAATCTCTGTGTATCTGTCTTATTTGGTGACTCTCAAAAATTCACACAAAGTACGCACATAGGAATAGAGAGCGAAAACTATGCCCAACTCTGAAGTATCATCATCTAATTATCCAAAACTTAAGAGTCCTTGTACTAGACTTAGTGTACCAGCAATCTCTCTACTTTCATCTCACAAATATGGGGTGGATCTACTAGAAGATAGTATGCCTGACTCCCTATTAACTGTCCAAGGGTTCAGTAGACTACAAATGCTTACTGCTTTTCTTCAAGGATCTATTACCCAGTCTACGTGCATGTGAAATAAATGTACTGGATTCTAAACTTAAGAAATGATTCAGGAAGAAAAACCTCCAATGACAAAGGTATTCTGCTAGGGACTAACCCATTCAGCTCAAGAAAAGAGAATTTTTTTATATGCTAACCTAAATGCATGAATACTTCCTAAAATGCAAAATGCACCCCCCCATGCCTAAATCCTACAATGTCCTCATTGTAAAATTAAAATAAGGGGAGAAAGGAAAGAAATCACCTGATGATGGTGTTATTCAGGCCGCTGGGTTGCCTCCCAACAAGTGCTACATTTTTTGTCAGTAGCTAGACTTAGAAGGAATCTATAAGAATGGTTCCAGACAGAAAAGGTTAGGCCCTAAAAATATGCGTAACAGTGCGGGCCTAGAAAAACAGGTAGCCATGGATGTTGGCGAGCTGATGATGTAACATAATCCCAAATGCTTGCAAGAAGATATGAAAATGGAGAACCTCGTTGGCTACCTTGGGAGGTCTAGGAATAACAAAAGGAATATGAAAAGGGACCTCCCGAAATGGAATAAGTGGAGGATAACAAGGGTGCTCCAGAGCAGGATGGGTTGTAAAAGATATAAACATTATTAGTTCAAACCCTTGAATGGCGAGAGTAAAAGTACAAGTATCAATCCACACTTGCCATTCTACTCGAGAATGTATTGGCCTGATATGTTCTCCAGAAAGAATGTACATGAACAGAGATCTGAGTCAAGGATCGGTTAGGGAGTATAAGGGTTGTTTGTAGTGTTAGAAGGTAATGGTTAAGTCCAATGAGGGCTTAGTTGGTGTTAGGTCCAATTCCAACAATGATTCAGATTGTGTATACTCCCAAACAGCTGTAGACAACTTCAGGTTACCTTGCCTAACATTAATGATTGGAGTCATATTTGAATCAAGGGTAGACTCCAAATTACAACTCTTTGATGGCAGGTTCTCAGAATCCTTATCATTAAGCTCATCCCCGGATTCGTTTGGTTCACTCAAATTTTTGTCGGGGTGTATATGTGATTCATTAGGAGTTGGATCAATATCCTTAATTATTCCTAAAGGAGGATCAGTCTTAATGTTTTGGAGCAAGCCTATATCATTGAATTTGTTATTCTTCTCGGGGTATAAATCCTCAATTGACGTGTTTTGTCCCTGAGAGTCTCCCATAGACTTCTCACTATTTTATTTTTCCTCCTCTAATAGCAATTCCTATTTTGATGGAGGATGACTCTCAAAAGAAGGGAGGAATCTGGATTTCACCATATTATTTATATCCTCTGGAGGTAAATCCTCAAATAATAAATAATTTCCTTGTGATTCACTCTAGATTTTCAGTCCAGGTTCTTCTATTGGTGTATCTTCATTTTCTGAAATAGACTCTTCATATCCGTGAGACCAAAATTGATCTAATTCATCCTCCATTCCCTTAGGGTTACCTTCATTAGGTGCATTTAAATCCTCAGGATACTGAATGGTAGGTGTTGATTCCCTAAGTGGAGGGTCAGGAGTAGGCTCACTAAGGTTAGAATGGGATTCCACCAGATAATCAATAGGGGAAGTGATAGGAACGATACAACCTTAACCCAGGTTAGTAGGGGTAAGGAGAATACTATCATTGGGGTCAAGGTCCTCAAGAGGTACCATCTTCCCTTGCTTTTGACTCCAATATAGCTAGGGTGGATAATCACTATGATTGTTCTCCTCTAGTGGCTGTGTCTCATTGAGAGAATCTAAGTGATAGCTACATAAATTTGGATCCCTATTGTCATTGGGTTCCTCTGAATTATTTTCATGATCATGGTCATATGGGTAGGGATCAGAATTATTGGGAAGCATGTAGCTAAGCTGTCTTATTTCTTCATTTAACTGTTGACTATTCCTTAACATATCTCCCATTGATTCCATCATTTCCTTTTGCAGTTTTTGCATTTCTATCATAAAAGAGGAGAGGAAACTATTATCAGGTTGGAGAGGATAGTCAATTTTAGGCTCTGGCTGCCTAGGGGTATCGGTCCAACCTCGATATGGAAAATCATGAAGGGTGGTAGGGTTGGGTGTTTGCATACAAGTAGGGATTTCAGGGTTGGAAAATCCTGCTCCTAGGATCTGCTCAAAAGTGGGAGTTATCAAGCCAGTACTTCGAGGATAGGAATATGAATGATCCCATGAATTGTCAATGTACCCATCAAAGGATGGATATGCTCGGGGCATGGGATCCTGGTTAAAAGATGGGAAGTATTGACTCTGATAATCAAAATGATAGGAGTAAGGGTGATCCATTTCTTTAAGCAAAATCGTTTTTAACTCTCTTAAGGTTTAGAAGAATTCAGAACATGAGCAAAAATTCCTAGAGAGTTCTACTGTCAAAGCAAACGCAAATTCAGTGGGATCGATTTTTAGTAGATTGTAGGTCTTAGAATTAAATGTTTAGTTGGTGGCCAAATAAGTTTTGCACAAATTACACTTCCTAGGCCAACCTTCGCTGGTGCCTATAACCTACTCGCAAGGGATGGAAGTCTCAAATCGAGTCCACACATGAGGAATCGAAGTAACTTGGTGGATAGGCTTGTTGATTTTCGACTAACTTCCCTTGTGGTGCAAAAGAGGAGAGGTAGAAATTTATTTAGTGACCTTATGTGTGAGGTGCACAGTGTCTCAGGTGTGCAAACATACGATCGTGTTTTGATTTTTGAAATTTCGCAAACAAGATCCTTTTGCACATAATTTTATGTCACAAATTTTAAAGTCCAACCTCTTAGTTGTCCCAATTTTTAAAGTGACCACTGAATTAATTTGTTTCAATCACTTTAGTGGTCTTAGATTTAGGTTAAATGTAGATGCATGACAGGTAATTGATGCTCAATAGAAGACGTACCTTACTCTAGCTTTCTTCGTGCAATAATAATGCAATGTAGTAAAAATATACTAGATGCTGCTCATTCAGTCCTAGATGTTTGTCCTAAAGATATATAGCTTCTAGCAGGCAGTTCGAATATATATATATTTTCAATAATAATAATAAACAAATAGACCTAATCTAACAAACTAATCGAAATGCAGTTCAAACAATTCAAATAATCCTATAATCTAAATAAATGGGAACACGCTCTCGAAAATACGCTCCCGCATACAAGAGCGATAAGAAATAAAGAGACACTGGGAACACGTTCCCAAAAATACCCGACAAGGGTCCAAAAGATAGAAATTAAATTCTAATGTATATCTAAACTAAATCTAAACTAAGATATGTTGACTAAATCAAAAACAGGCTCCTCTGTAAGCCTATGTGCGTGGGATCAAGGCCCAGTGTTCCTATTTCTGGCCTCCAGGTGGCATCAAGGTCCACCAAAAGGATCGTCTCCGCCGTGCATGTCGTTCAGGGTCAATGTTGTCGCTCTGCTGCACCTATCACCGTGTTAGATTCCTCGCAAAATAAAAAATTGATCAGATAACTGTGCAACTCAGAATATTAAAAAATAATGAAGTGAATCTATTGCATCTGTTGCCTCCCTGGTAATGACGCCAATTTGACGAAGAGATTTTCGCTTAGTTGTGATAGCAATAGAATGATGTGTCGTTGTGCTTAATGTGGTGGAAAATCTCTCAATCAAAATAAAATATCAATTTTAACCACAGTAAAGATGTCGTATCCACAGGGAGGAATAGGCCAATAAATTCACGAGAAGAGGAATGTAATGTTCGCAGACACTTTCATGACTTTAATGCGAGGAATATGCTATTTTAAATGGAGCTTGCAATATCTTTAAAAGTTCAGGGTTAGTTATGCAATTTTCACGTCAGGAATTAAGCTCCAAAAGTATGCATATGATGCATGTGTAATGGCATATCATATAAATTCAACTTGCATGCAAATTTGATTTGAAATTCAAAGTTAAATCATGCACATAACACAAGTGAAATAATTTCAGGAAAGTATGAGTGCTTCAATGCAATGTGGCCTGAATAAAATATGAATATATAATTGGCAATGGCATTGAATGTAAATATTAATTGAGATAAAAACAGAGGAATTCTCCTCTCTCCTCCTCGCGTGGGCAGCCGTGCACGGTTGGCGGCGAGAGTCGACAGGGAGGTGTGCCTCGACGAGGGCTATGCAAAGGTGGTGACGCGGCGGTTGGAGGTGGTTGGTGGCAGCCGGGCGGAGGAGAAGGGCCGCCAGCCTGTTGGTTGTTGGAAGAAGACAGCCGTACGTGGAGAAGATCAGTGCTGCTGTAGCCCACGCGGCTATGTGCTGGGTGCGTGCACGCAAGGCGTGGAGGCAGTGCGGCTGGAGTGGCCTGGGCGTGGCGCCTGCAGGCTTGGTGCAGGTGTGGTGGATGCAGCGCTGGAGGGTGCGCGAGTACAAGCCTGCAGGCGATGGAGGGCGCGCAAGGTGGGGTGGAGCACCTGCAGGCAGTGCTGGGAAGGGCAATGAGTGCCTACAGGCACTTGGTGTGCTGCGCCTGCGGGGTGCGGTGCAATGCCTGCAGTGAGGGAAGGTTGGCCTGCAGTGCCTGCAGAGGGTCGCAAGGCGCTAGAGGTGGAAGGCGATGGCTCGGGCGCTTGGCAGTAGCGGTGGAGGGCGCTGGAGGGGGCGCTCCTGCAGGCGGTGATGGCGTTGGAGGAGGCGTGCCTGCAGGCGGTGATGGTGCTGGAGGAGGCGTGCCTGTAGTGGAGAGTGCTGCGCTTGCAGAGGGTGTGGGTGCGGTGCTCGCTGCTTCCTGTTGTGCAGTGCCTACTGGTGCTAGTTGGAGGGCGCGGTGGACGGTGGGTGAGGCGCTGGGCGCAGGCTTGAAGGGTGCGGTGTGGGCGCGACTGGAAGGCTGTGGGTGAGGGAAGGGCAGTGATGGCGTGGTGTGCACAGTGCACACTGGTTGCACGGTTGATGGGTCTCCCCTCAAGGAGGATGAAGAAGAACCCCCCAAGATGAAGATGCAACTTTGCGAAGCCTTTTTATCATCTCTCCCCGAGTGAGTTAAGGGATTTTCAAATCCCTTTACTAATTTTGGCCGGTGGCTGTTGGGGGTGTTGAGGTCACCGGAGATTGGGTGAGGTGAAGTTGAGGTTGTTAAGGGAAATTTCTTTCACCCCCTCCTGTTCATTTCCAACCTGATTCCCACAACAACGAAACATAAAATCATTACATATTAAGTTATAGAATGCGATAAAATAGATGTAAACTTAAATAATGATGCTTGCAAACATTCTATAACTTAATGTAGTTATTAACAAACCTAAATGGTAAGAATAAAGTTAACTTAGGCGTAACAATAGTCCATTAAAATGGACTCATCACATCCATTAACCTAATTCTGACTTTTCTTTACGAGAAGTTCGGATTAGGTCAACTTCGACTGACCTCAGTAACACTGCAGTTAGCAAATCATTCGGTCACAAATCCGAGAGGCGTTATTGAGGATGTTATTGTCAAGGTTAAGGACTTCTATTTTCATGTAGATTTGCTTGTCCTTGACATGGATGTACTTTAGAATTTAAGGAACATGCCCATCATTCTGAGGCGTCCGTTCCTCTCTAGCGCTAAGGAAATTATCAACTGTGAGAGTGGTAGCATGGAAATTGCCTTTGGGGATCGGAAACTGAAATTGGATATTTTCAAGGTGATTAATAAATTTGAGGATTGTGGATTTATAGAGGAACTCGAGGAAGATCATTTGAATATTAAGACATGTATGGCTATATCTGCTATTAAGAGTTCCTCCTGCATCGATGAACCCAACCCACAACCCTTCGTGGCAAACCTGCCATGTTTTGAAGAGGTTGCTGATTTTGTTCACTTTCAACCTCTTCCTCTCAATTGTCCTGATGAATCTTCATCAGCATACTCCTTACCTTCCATCTTAGACCCACCCCAGCTCGAACTGAAACCATTGCCTGAGAGTTTGAAATATCAATTTTTAGGACCTAAGAAGATGCTCCTTGTGATTATCAGTTCTAGATTGACTAAGGAGTTGGAGATAAAACTAATCAAGTTCTTCAAAGAACAAAAAGAGGCAATTGGTTGGACCATTCATGACCTTAGGGGGATTGAGCCATCTTACTGCAATCATATAATTTTTATGGAAGATGGCTCCTGCCCTTCTCACCAGATGCAGAGGAGACTGAACCCTAATATGCGAGAAGTGGTCAAGAAAGAAATCATTAAGTGCCTCGATGTAGGAATCATTTATCCGATCTCGGATAGTCCGTGGGTAAGTCCCGTGTAAATTGTTCCCAAGAAAGTCGGGATTACCATTGTGACTAACGAGAAAGGAGAATCTGTCACAACTCGTTTAGCTTCCTCTTGGAGAGTCTGTATATAGTACAGGAAGCTGAACACAGCCACCAAAAAGGATTATTTCCCTTTTCCTTTCATCGATCAGATCCTTGAAAGATTAGTCGGGCAAAAGTACTTCTATTTCCTGGATGGTTACTCGGGATACAATCAAGTCCCTATCCTACCTAAGGATCAGGAAAAGACAATTTTCACCTGTCCCTACAGAACCTTTGCTTTCCGTAGAATGCCATTCGGGCTTTGCAATGCACTTACGACTTTTCAAAGGTTCATGCTAGCCATTTTTTCTGACATGGTGGGAGAATTTATGAAAATTTTCATGGATGATTTCTCCATTTTCGGAGATTCGTTTGAATCTTGCTGGTTAATCTAGAATTGATCCTTAAAAGATGCATCCAAACAAGATTGGTCCTTAGTTGGGAAAAGAGTCATTTCATGACACAAGAAGGTATTATCTTGGGTCATGTAAACTCAGAATAGGGAATTGAGGTCGACAAAGCTAAGGTCGATGCTATTTCCAAACTTCCTCCTCTCACATATGTTAAACAAATCCGTTAATTTCTCGGTCATGTAGGATTCTATAGGAGGTTTATCAAGGATTTCTCTAAGGTTGCTCGACCTTTGATCAACCTTCTCGCCAAAGATACATCGTTTGATTTCAATGAATCATGCCGCAAGGCATTCAATTTTTTTAAAACGGCAGTCACTTGTGCTTCGGTGTTGCAGCCACCGGTCTGGATAGCCCCATTTGAGATCATGACTAATGCTTTTGATTACGTGGTCGGAGTTATTTTGGGTCAAAAGATTGATAGAAAGCCCTCTGTCATCTACTACGCTAGCAAAACTTTGGACAAGGCCTAGAGGAATTACACTGTTACTGAGAATGAATTGCTAGCTGCAATATTTACTTTAGAAAAATTTAGGACTTATCTCTTAAGGTCTCAAGTCGTAATTTGCACTGACCACTCGGCCTTGAGATATCTCTTGGCCAAAAAGGATGCCAAAACTCGGCTCATTCGATGGATTCTTCTGCTTCAAGAATTCGATCTTGAAATCAAAGATAAATCCGGGGCACAGAATGTGGTGGCAGATCATCTTTCGAGACTTCTAAGTGATTCTTTTCATTTGGATATTCCGATTACTGATACTTTTCTGGACGAGACTATTCTGGCAATTTTAGGTGTCCAAATCCCTTGGTTTGCAGACATGGTAAATTATTTGGCAATTAGTCAACTTCCCTAGGATTGGACCAAAGAACAACGGGATAGACTCAAATCTGAGGCCAAATATTACTTTTGGGATGACCTTGAACTGTATCGTATCGGCTCTGATCAGATTATTCACTGATGTGTTCCAGAGTACGAGTTTCAAAGCATACTTGAGTTCTGTCATGCATCTGCATGTGGTGGACATTTTTTCGTGAAAAAGATGGCTGCAAAAATACTTCAATCTAGATTCTATTGGCCGTCTTTATTCAAGGATGCCCAGGAATTCTCGAGGTTGTGTTCCCAATGCCAGGCACTCGGGAGCATAACCAAGAGAGATATGATGCCTCTAAACTCAATCCTTCCCATCAAAATCTTCGACGTTTGGGGCATCGATTTTATGGGACCCTTCCTCCCTTCATTTGGACACCAATACATTCTCGTTGTTGTTGATTATGTGTCCAAGTGGATCGAGGTTATTCCCACTCGAACCAATGATCACAAGGTGGTCATTGATTTTGTCAGGAAGAATATCTTCAGTCGGTTCGGGATTCCGATGGCCATCATTAGTGATGGTGGTACTCACTTCACAAATTCCCAGTTTCATAATTTACTGGCAAAATATGGGGTAAATCACAGAATCTCCACACCTTACCACCCTCAGACGAACGGACAGGTTGGGATCTCCAATTGGGAGATTAAGAACTTCCTACAAAAGATGGTTAGATTTGATAAAAATGTTTGGACTCAAAAGCTTGAGGACACTCTTTGGGCCTACCGTACGTCATACAAAATGCCTATTGACATGTCACCATTTCGTCTGGTGTATGGAAAGGTGTGCCATTTACCTGTAGAGATTGAACATTGGGCATTCTGGGCGATCAAGAAATTCAACTTTAATTTAAGTTTAGCAGGAAAGACCAGGAAGCTCCAACTATCTGAGTTGGAGATTAGAAACGATGTGTACAAGAATGCCAAGATCTACAAGGCTCGGACCAAAGCTCTTCATGACTAATTGATTTCTTGCAAGAGCTTTGAGCTGAACCAGAAGGTCTGGCTCTTTGATTCTCGACTTAAGCTCTTTCCCGGCAAGCTTAGGTCAAAGTGGAATGGCCCGTTCATCATTGATCGGATATTTCCAAATAGGGCCGTTGAGATCTCTGACCCAAAGACAGGTAATTCTTTTAAAGTCAACGGACAATGTCTGAAACCTTATGTTGACCGTATAATTCCAGAACCTGTCTCAGACAAGGTTGCTTTAACCTTAATGTGACTTCTTTGGTTGGACTTCGCCTAGCTGATGGCATTAAACTCAACACTTCTATAGTCTGACTCAGAGTTGACCTGAACATCATGGAATACAGGTGATATTTTCTTCATTATACCCTACTTCTCATGCCTTTTATTTTCAATGAGGGCATTGCATCAGCTAGGCATGGCGGGGTGGATTCATTTCTAAATCATTTTGTTAGCTATGTGGAATTCTTGTAAATTCTACTTATTTTTCTCTTTATTTATTAAAAAAAAAATTGAATTAGGAAAAGAATACTTGGCCAATAGGATATTTCAACCTTAGGAAATAATACAGTAGGATCTGAACACTTAGACCCTTCAGGTCTTCAGGCTTAATCAACCTGGGTGTCCATTAAAATGTGAATTTATTTCTCGAGTCCTCTCCATTTTGAATGTATTTCTAATTTGATTAAATAAGTTCGGGTAATAAGTACACAATTTATCAACCCACCTCTGATTTGAGGGGACTTTAAGTCTAAGCATCTATACACTATTTGCACTGACTCGCTTTTCGACGATTTTAATGGAAATTGGTAGCCAATGAGCCTTCTAGGGTGGTATGACTGGCAAATTACTGTGGGTAACAGCCCATTGGTTGGTTGTCCAGAGCCAAGTGAAATGACCATTCTCTTATTGCTACCTTTAGGTAAATCTTAGATCAACAAAGCCACCTACTTAAAAAAAAAAGAAAAGAAAAGAAAAAGAAAAATATCCCAAAAGAGAAAAAGAAGAAAAGAAGAAAGAAATAAGTCACACTTCATCGCACGAGTATGGCTGGCAAGTTATCATAGGTAACTCATTGGTCGGTTGTCCAAAACACAGCTCACAAAAATTCACGTTTAATTCCAAACACTTAGGAAGAAGCGGAGAAGTAGAATAAGCTGTGGAGATATACACTGGGTTCACTCTTGTGTTGACCCCATAAAAATAAAAGTAGGGAGAGAGTTACCGGTTGTATAAATACACCTTTAGATAGAATTTCTTTTTAAGGTCACCTAGAGTTGTAGAAACTTGAAGTCTGTTCTAATCGTCGATCAGTGAGTTTATCACATTTCACACATAAAGATGCTTAGTACTTAGAGTTCTCTTCGAGTCTTGGGTGGGTTGGGTAGCCATAGAAAGCTGCTTTGAAACCCTAAATTTAAAAATAAAAAAAAGAAAAAGATCCTTCTTTGAATAAGGCGAGGGCTTGAGGCGGTCTGTATTTTGGTAGACACCCAGGCACTGTCATGTCTTTGTAGTTTAGGTTTTCAGGAATTTGATCCTAGTGTTGAAAAATTACTCTTGACCAAGAAACCCAATCCCAATTCTTTTATAAATAGCATATAATGTTTGCTAGGGACTAGCAAAAGATAGGCATGGGGGTGTGATGTGTATGCATTTGAATAGCCTAAAATGTCTATTTATGCATGTTCTTAGTAACATAGAAGAATCATGTATTATAAATATTGCATATCATGCATCATCATGCATTTGGTCAAATTGTACAAATTGTATAGTAATTTGTTCCTTTTGGTGGCCAGGGTCAGGGTGATATTTAATTGGGGCCTCATATTGAAGATTCAACCATACGGATCTGATCAGGGTGATGATCGGAGTTCAATGGCTCCAAGATCGCCCCGATCAGACTTCCGTAGCATCAGATGAAGTTCTAGAAAGATCTGAGATCAAGGGGCCAGGTGGTGTAAATTCATACTTCAGATGACAAATCCGACCACATGGATGGGTTCAGATCGACGATCACAGCCTAACGATGCGAAAATTAATCCAATCCGACATCCGTGGCACTACCTACGAGCATATGAAGATGGATGGTGAGGATGGTCCTAACCGCCCAAATCTGCCCATGGACGCTTTCAAGAGCCTCTTTCCACAACTGCTAGGTTAATCTCATCTGTTGGATTCTCATCCAACAGCTAAGATCAAGCCAAGACCGTGCCCTCAACTTTCTAAAGTAGCCCTCATAGCTCGATCAAAGCCATTAGATTTTCATCCAACGGTTGAGGTGCGACTTCGTTCAATCAAGACCATGACCATCTGAGAAGATGGTGCATTGGTTGCACCTTGTGTTTTGCAAAAGAGGACGTGCACTCGAACCTTAGCGTGCCTTTAATCAGAACGAGAGTGGGCATAGCTTAAATTCAGTCGTCGGATCAAAAGCGAGCGGCTGGGATGCGGGCGACGTGGCGTGATGGAAGGGCAAGGATCGCGCACGAGCACGATGACTTGTGATCCAACTCGTCATCGCACGCGGGTGCCTGTGTTGCACTGTAGATGAAGAGGCTTGATGCACTTTAAGCCATCTGATCTTGCGATTGGACAACTGAGGATTGACGATAGTGGGCTTACGCGTTGCACAGTAGAAGGAGAAGAGGCGGGGGGTGCACGAACTTTAGCCATGTTTAGGTTTTAGTGACAAATAAATTCGTCACTAAAGCCCTATGCATTTAATGATTAAGAATGAAATGACCTATTTACCCCCTCCAATCTTCACCTATAAATGGCCCTATAACCCCCACACTTTCTTCATCCCTTCCTTCATCTCTCTCCCTCTCCAAAGCTCTTAAGAAGCTTGTCCCAAACCCGGGATGCTTCTCTAGAGTTAAATCAAAATTTTGTCTCCTCCTCACCCCGTTCGTGGAGCTCCCGTGGTCGTCTTCTCAACCCTGTTCCGGAAGTGGATCCCGCGACGACGACATCCTTCTTCAGCTTTAGTTCTTCCTACTTTGTTCTCCATCTTCCGTCTCCGCTCTACGTCTTCCAAGCGTTGCCCATTCCAGCTCATCCTCTAAGCAGCCATCGAGGAGGATAATTTCTCACCTCCCTTCTCTTTACCGCTTTCTAGATTAGATTTACCACTTTCTAGTTGTAATATTTCTAGCTTTCTGTTGTAAAAACACTAGCTCTGTTATAAAAAGTATTTTGTTCTCTCTCTCTTAGTGTTAATATCGCGAGTAAAGTAGATTCATTGTGATTATCCCGTCTTAAAACTAAAATTACAAAAAAAATATAATTACGGATTGCGAATCAACGTAGCCTTCCTGTGTTTGATCTAGAATTCTTTTTGAGTTTTGGTAAATTTTTTTGTTGACGGATTTTCTCGCAAATTGCACTACAACGACGGGTTTTCTAAACTCAATCTTTTTGTGATGATTTTCCACCACAACACTTCTCGCATATTGGGGTTTAATCTCCTTTGCATCTAATGAGAAGGGCAAGATCAATCTTCCATATAAATTTGATGATTACAATAAGATGGCATGATCCCCCTAAGGTCGTGAATGGTCCAACTAATTGCCTCTTTATGTGCCTTTAGGACCTTAAGCAGTTTTAATTCTTTCTCCTTAGTCAAGTTTGCACTGATAATCACAGGGAGTGTCTTCTTTGGTTTTAAGACTCATATTTCAGGCTTTTTGGCAATGGTTTAACTTCTAGCTGGGGTGGGCTGATAATAGAAGGTAGGAAGGATGTTGATGAAGATTCATCAGGACGATCCAGTGGAAGAGGTTGTGAATGAACAAAATCAATAACCTCTTCGAAATGTGGTGGGTCTGCCATAGAAGGTTGTGGTTCATTGGTGCAGGAAGAATCCTCGAAAATGGTAACAGCCATGCAAGTCTCAATGTTCAAATCATTATCCTTGAGTTCCTCAACATATCCACAATCCTCACATTTGTTAATTGCCTTAAAATTATCCAACATCAAATTTTTGTCCCCAAAGGCGATCTCCATACTATCGCTTTCACAATTGATGTTGGCCTTAGCAATAGCCAGGAATGGGCACTCCAGAATGATGGGCGTGTTCCTCAATTCTTCACATACATCCATGTCAAAGATAAGGAAATCTACAGAAAAATAGAAATCCTTGACCTTGACAATAACATCCTTAATAACACCTTTCAGATTGGTGACTAAACAGTCTGCTAATTGTAGTGTTACTGAGATCAGCCTGAGTTCACCTAATCCGAACTTTTCATAGAGGGAAGTCAGAATAAGGTTTATGGATTCACCTAGATCTAAGAGTGCCTGGTCAAAAGTGTAATCCCCGATAACACATGAAATCAAAGGGGCACCTAGACCTCTCTTTTTTTGAGGAAGATGATGCAAGATAATAGAACTAGCCTGCTCGGAGAGTATCACCTTCCTCAGGGTTGATTCCTTCGGCTTACGCTTCTGAGTGCATAAATCCTTTAAGAACTTAGCATAAGCTAGAATATGCTTGATAGCATCGTTGAGTGGGATATTGATTTTGACATTCTTGAATATATTCAAGAGCTCCTCATTGCTGTCAGTAGGTTTCTTCTTCTTGGGTTTTAACAAGGCTTCAGGGAACGGGACATGAGTAAAATCATTAGATTTGTGGTCCTGAGCCTTGGTTTCTTCTTCAATTTTCTCCTTTCCTTTCTCAGGTTCACTAGGGTTTAATTTATTGGAAGATGGTAGTTTAGGATCCTAGGTTTGCCTTCCACTCCTCAAGGTAATGGAGTTTGCAGAAGCATACGGGTTCAGGTCTTGAGGAGGGTTAGGAAAGATTGGAGGGGCTTGATTAACCAGATATCCAAGATTTGATGAAGAAGCAGAAGGACCCTGCTCAACCACCTGAGCATGTGCATGTGGGTCCCTCTGATTCTTGTACCCTTGGGCTCGATTGCCCTTATTTTGTATGTTACAAGGGTTGGGTACGAGTTGAGATGGCAGAGATCCGGGTTGACGGGTATTAGCAATGAGCCTGGATTGCAAGTTGTCCAGCGAGGTTTTCATTTGCTGCATGAGTTGGAGCATGGATTCTTGCATTTCCACCATCTGACGGTTCAGATAAGCCTTCCTTGTAGGTTGATGGGCATTCCATGTTGGCTGATTGACCTGATTAGGGGGCAGCTGAGTGTATACATGACCTTGACCCATTGGTCTTTGCAGTGCATAATTGCTGGGTTGGATTTGGGTCTGTTGCCCCAGGTTTTTCCAGGAGAAGTTAGGGTGGTTCCTCCAACCTAGGTTATAGGAGTTAGAATATAGGTTGGACCTAGCATTCTTTTGTACAACATACACATCCTCATAGGGCGAGGATGGTGGGAAAGAAGGAGAAGGATCAAAGAAACTGGGATCAAAGGCCCTAGTTTGGAACCCATGGGGTTCCAAGTAATGCTGGCTTAGAGGTTGAGCCGTTTCCAATTGATTTATGAACTCCCGTCCAGTAGGAGCTCGTGAAGAATGGAATCTCGAATTATGGGATTGAGTGTATCTAGAAGTATTTGCAGATTTTTCTAGCCATCCACTCTTCCATTCTTTTTGCAACCAGGTCTACCTTATCAAGTTTGTTGCAAATCAATTCCATATCGAATGGATGAGAGTCCTAGACCTCATTAGCATTCGCTCTGGTTTCTAGGACCGGTTGAAAGTATCGATGGAGGCATGATTGATAGAATTCTCACTCATTTCCTCAAATAAGTCATGCGCAATGTCCGCATCATTGTTGAGGAAATTGCCTCCTTAAGAAGCATCCACGTGATTACGGAGTTGGTCAGTCAACCCATGATAGAAAATTTGCCTGAGTTGCCATTTCAACACCTCGTGGTGTGGACACTTCTGTAATTGATTCTGGAATCACTCCTAGAAATCGTGAAGCAGTTCTCCCGGCCACTGGGCGAAAGTAGAATTGCCTGTCGCAATGCATTGGTATGCCCAATAGGGAAAAATTTCTTCAAGAAGGCCGATTTGAGATCATTCCAGGTAGCTATTAGCCTCCCAATCGTTCGATACCAATGTGCGGCCTTGTCCTTAAGAGAGTGGGGGAAAAGCCTCATGATCATCTTCTCCTCATCCACATTTCGTGCTTTGGTGGTCTGGACCAAAGTGGTCAAGTCCTCCAAATGCTTAAATGGGTCTTCAGAGCCAAGCCCATGAAAATGTTTGATTAGGCTTAAAACTTAGGGCTTGATTTCCACGTCACCGGTTGGAATCTGGACACCGGGATGTTCTCCATAATTTGAAGGATCATAAAAATCCTTTAAGGGTTAAGTGCCCTGACCATTCATTCGTTGGAACCATGCTTACATTTGTTGCAATTGTTCCAGTTGCCTTTGCAGCAACTCGTGCTGATTCTAAGGTGGAGGAGGTGATTGATCAGCCATGGGATCTACTTGACCAAACTTCAACCTATGCCTCCTTGAATGGTCTAATGGTCCTTCCAAGTGGGGATTCAATGACCTCCTTCCAAGCATACACTATGAAGGGGTTGGAAGGATGGAGAAAAAGAGACCTTGCAACACAAGCAAACAATCCTGTCCTTAGGTAGGGTAGCCTAAAGACCTACAAACTTACAGAGTTGTCTGAGATGGATTTTGGGATAATGCAATCAACATAAAGTTTTAGACGTTGTCCGTTGAACTTGAAAGAGTTACCCGTCTTTGGGTAAAAAATTTCAATATATGATCAATGATGAACGGGCCATTCCATTTGGACCTAAGCTTGCTGGGAAAGAGCTTAAGTCGAGAATCAAAATGCCAGACCTTCTGGTTTGGCTCAAAGCTCTTGCGTGATGTCAACTGATCATGAAGAACTTTGGTCCCAACCTTATAGATCTTAGCATTCTCATATGCATCATTTCTAAACTACTCCAACTCCAATAGTTGGAGTTTCCTGGTCTTTCCAGCTAAGCCTAGATAGAAATTTTATTTCTTAATTGTCCAGAATGCTTGATGTTCAATTTCTACAGGTAAATGGCATGCCTTACCATACACCAGACGAAATGATGACTTGACGATAGGCGTCTTGTATGTCGTATAGTAGGCCCAAAGTGCATCATTGAGCTTTTGAGTCCAGTCCTTCCTATTAGGCTTAACCATTTTTTGTAGGATGTTCTTGATCTCCTGATTGGTGATCTTGGCCTGTTTGTTCGTCTAAGAGTGGTAAGGTGTGGAAATCCTATGATTCACCCTGTATTTTGCAAGTAAGTTTTGGAATTGAGCATTAGTGAAATGAGTACCACCATCGCGAATGATGGCCCTCGGAATCCCAAACTGATTGAAAATATTCTTCTTAACAAAATCAATGACTGCCTTGTGTTCATTGGTTTGGGTGGGAATAGCCTCGATCCATTTAGACATGTAGTGAACATCTAAGAGAATGTACTAGTGTCCAAATGAAGGGAGGAAGCGTCTAATGAAATTGATGCCCCAAACGTCAAAGATTTTGATGGGAAGAATCAGGTTTAGAGGCATCATGTCTCTCTTGGCTATGCTCTCAAGTGCTTGGCATCAAGAAATGACCTCGAGAATTCTTGGGTATCCTTAAATAAAGATAGCCAATAAAATCCACATTGCAGAATCTTTGTAGTCGTCTTTTTCCCAGAAAAATCTCCACCACACACAGATGCATGGCAGAACTCAAGTATATTTTGAAACTCATTTTTTGAGACACATCGGTGAATAATCTAGTCAGAGTCGATGCGATATAGTTCAAGGTTATCCCAAAAGTAATATTTGGCCTCGGATACAAGTCTATCCTGTTGTTGCTTGGTCCAATCCTGGGAGATTTGATCAACGACCAAATAATTAACCATGTTAGCAAACCAAGGGGTTGGGATACCCGAAACTGTAAGGATAGTCACGTTCAGAAAAGTGTCAGTAATTGGAATATCCGGATGAGGAGAATCACTTAGGATTCTTGAAAGATGATCCACCACTATATTTTGTGCCCTGGATTTGTCTTTAATTTCAAGATCGAATTCTTGAAGTAAAAGAATCCATCAAATGAGCCAGGGTTTGGCATCCTTTTTGGCCAAGAGATGTCTCAGGGTCGAGTGGTCGATGTAAATGATGACATGAGATCCTAAAAGATAAGTCCTAAATTTTTCCAAAGTAAATTCTACAGCTAGCAATTCTTTTTCTGTGACAGTATAATTCCTTTTGGCATCGTTCTGAGTTTTTCTAGCATAGTGGATGATAGAGGGCTTTCTATCTATCTTCTGATCCAAGATGGCCTTGACCTTGTAATAAGAAGCGTCAGTCATAATCTCGAATGGGGCTGTCTAGACAGGTGGTTGCAACACTGGAGCACAAGTGACTGCCATTTTAAGAAGACTAAATGCCTTATGGCATGCTTCATCAAATTCAAATAGCGTATGTTTGGCCAGAAGGTTGCTCAAAGGCCGATCAACCTTGGAAAAGTCCTTGATGAACCTTCTATAAAAACCCACATGACCAAGAAATGATTAGATTTGTCTAACATATGTGGGTGGAGGATGTTTGGAGATAACATCTACCTTAGCATTATAAACTTCAATACCCCGGTTAGAGACCACATGACCCAAGACAATGCCTTCTTGTGTCATAAAGTGACTCTTCTCTCAGCTAAGCACCAATCGTGTTTCGATGCATCTCTTAAGGATCAATTCCAGGTTAGCTAGGAAGGACACAAAAGAATCTCCAAAAATGGAGAAATCATCCATGAATACCTCAAGACAATCTCCCACCATGTTAGGAAAGATGGCTAGCATGCACTTTTGAAAAGTTGCAGTTGCATGCAAAGCCCAACGGTATTCTACAGAATGCAAAGGTTCCATAGGGATAGGTGAAAGTTGCCTTTTTCTGGTCTTTGGGATGGATAGGAACTTGGTATATCCCGAATAACTGTCTAGGAAATGGAAATACTTTTGCCCATCTAACCTTTCAAGAATTTGGTTGATGAAGGGCAAAGGGAAATGATCCTTTTTCGTGGCTGTGTTCAGCTTCCTGTATTCAATACAGACTCTCCAAGAGGAAGCTGAATGAGTTGTGATAGATTCACCTTTCTTGTTAGTCACTACAGTAATCCCAACTTTCTTGGGAACAATTTGTAGGGGACTAACCCAAGGACCATCTGAGATCGGGTATATGATTCCTGGATCAAGCCACTTAATTATTTCCTTATTGACCACTTTTCGCATATTGGGGTTCAATCTCCTCTGCATCTGATGAGAAGGGCGGGATCCATCTTCCATATAAATCCGATGATTATAATAAGATGGCTCGATCACCCTAAGGTCGTGAATGGTTTAACCAATTGCCCCTTTATGTGCCTTTAGGACCTTAAGCAGTTTCAATTCTTTCTCCTTAGTCAAGTTTGCATTGATAATCATAGCTGACATGGAAGGTATGGCGGGGGAAACATGGTAACCCATGGGGATGCTCTATTGTGTATGGGTTTTTGCAGGGCTTTCCCTTCCTGGTTGCCCAAGTAATTTCGGGTGTGCGAGTTTTTGATCCAAAAGTCCATCTGCCTCAAACTTCCATAGTCATCCAATTCTTTTGGGTGCCTTGATTGGGTCCAAAACATTTTCATTCCCTCATCTCTTCTGTAGTGCATGTACGGGAGGAGGTCTTTGAGACCTGCCCTGAGACCTCAATTAGCAAGCCTCACCAGTCGGAGTCTGACCCCGACCTACTTGTTTGGGTCTCCTTCTGATCTATTCGATATCTCTTCTGATCCATATACATTTGATCCCGGCTCTCCATCCTCTACTTCTATGGAGAATCCAAAACAAGAAGGGGGTGACATTCAACACTTGCTGGACCAGTTGGAAACTCTCACCGACCTGATTCAAGCATTGGCTGACCCTTGACCGCGTTCACTGATGCGAGATCACTACAATCCTACAGATGTAGCTATCGAACCTAGGGTGCAGATTCCAGTTGGGGGACCTGATACAGAGTTGAAGTTGAATATTATCAACCTGATCCCCTATTTTCATGGATTGGGCTCTGAAGACCCTTTTTAGCACATTAAAGAGTTAAAACATTTGGCCCAGACTCTTGGGACAAATGCTCAGAACCGGAATACCCTCTCATGAAAATGCTCTCCTTCTCATTGAAGGATAAGGCTGCTTATTGGTATCGATCTCTGACTAGACCGATCAACACCTAGGAGGGTTTACAAGTTGAATTTCTTAATAATTCTTCCCAGTAGGGCACACTAATGCCCTGAGGCACCAAATCACGCATTTGACGCAAAATGCAAGGGAACCACTTCATGAGGCATGGGATCGCTTTCTGGATCTCATGCAGAAATCTCCTCATCACGGAGTTCCTAAAAGGAAACAAGTCCAATCTTTTTATCGGGGACTCCGTGAGGATATCCGATTATTTGTCAATGCAGCATGTAGAGGCAACTTCATGGGTAAAGATGAAGACACAATGATGTATACACATCCATTTTGGTTAAAATGCCTATTTATGCATGTTCCTAAGCTTATAGATGCATTAATATTATGAATATTACATAGCATGCATCATTCTGCATTTAGAAGTGTGTATAAATTATAGGTTAATTCGTGTCTTGTTGTGGCCAGGACAGGAGATTTATTTTGGGGCCTTGAATTGATAATCCAACCATACGGATCTAATCATGACGACGATCAGGGTTCAAGGCCTCTGAAATCGTCTTGATCGGAGCCCCATAGCACCTTATGCAGTCCGAGGAGATCAATGACTAAGGGGCTAGATGACACAATTCTGAGCTTCAAATGACAAATCCACTGCATGGATGGATCCAAAGATCGTAGCCCAACAGCGTGAAAATTGATCAAATCTGACATTCATGGCGCCACCTACAAGCATTTGAAGTTGGACAGTCTAGATGGTGCCATGTGGCGCCATCTAGACCATCTAAGCCGGCCATAGCACCTTCTCTTCAGCCGTGCCATCAAATCTTAGCCGTTTGATTAAGATCCAATAGCTGAGAGGCTGCCTCCACTAGATCGACCTCTCGACACATTTGAAGGTGTAGTGTAATGGTTGGTAGAGGCGCTTCCAAACCCGCGAACGGGTTTGAGTCACCCTGCGTCTCAAATCGACCGCTCAGGTGCAAGTAGCCAAATAAAGCCGCTCGATTCATATTGAGCAGTGGAGACTACGCCACGTGGCAGCATCGATCTTCATTGATGTGGTTGGGTGGAGATGAGAGATCGCATGCGTGATCGCACGCGCTTGAGGCACGATTTGAGCGCGCATGAGGCGTGATCGTCGCTACTCATCTTGGATCCAACGGTGGAGAGTAACCTTGCGTGATGACAGCTGGAAGTGGGATGGCTACAATGACGCATGAGCAGAGGCTACAGTGATGTCTTGGATGTCACTAATTATCCCATGCCCGTTTTAGTCTCTCTCCTTCACTATAAATAGACCTACAATCCCCCATTTCTCTTCATCTCTTCCTTTCTCTCCCTTACCACCTCCAAGGCTCTAGAGAGAGCTTGTACCAAGCCCAGGATGCTCCTCTAGAGTAGAAAAATAAATATTTTTTTCTGCTTCTCACCCCCCTTCGTGGAGCATCTCATAGCCGTCCTCTCACCACATTCGAGAAGTAGATCCTCGCTGCAATGCCATCCTGCCCCATCCTCTATTCGTACGCTTTTGTGGGGTTTTAAAAGATAATACGTTGTAGTATAGCCGACAAAGCGTTCAAACAAATAAAGAGTTTTTATTACTCGAAAACTGGAGTATCCGAGGTCGAACACAGGGAGCAATTGGAATCTACTACTAATCTCAAATGTAATTGAACACTCTAATTTACTCAAAACTTTACTTCAAATGTATTTAAAAAGTAATTCGGGCAAAAGAGTAAAATTGGACGTCTGATCCCAAGATCAGACGTCTTAAAAGTATTTTCCCTTCTTTGATTATTCTTCTTCTTCTGATATGCTTTCTTTCTGCTGCAGTCTTCACTTGGCCTCTTCTTTCTCTGCAGTCTCTCTTCGCTTTTTCCTTCTGCCTTCTTCTTCGTAGGCTCTTCTTCTCCTTCTCTTCTGATCTACCGGTCTTCTTCTTGCCTTGATCTTCTTCTTGCCTTTGCTTCTCTCCTCTGCCTTGCCTTCTTTCTTCTTGGCTTCTGCGAAGGCTTCTTCTGCCTTGGTTTCTTCTTTCTTCTCCTTCTTTGGCTCTGCAGTCCTTTCTTTCTTCCTTCTCTTTTCTCTTCTTCTTCTCAGCCTTGCTCAGCCTCTTCTTCTACTTCTCTTCTTCTCCCTCGCGGCTAAGTCTTTCTTCCTCAACGTTCAGCCTGCCTACACAGAGAGCAAAACCTACCCTTTCCCCTCTACCCGAACGTCTCTCTCTCTCAGCAATTCACTCAAGGACGCTCTCCCAGAGCCACATGGGTAATCGGGTCGGAGTTCGCACCCGGGACCAGGCTCACTGGTAGGTACGGTGATGCGCGAGGTGTGCTCAGGATGGGTCGGGTCGAATCCCGCCAGATCCGTGAGGTGAAACCACGGATGAGGCGGGCGTGGGTCAGGTGAGGGACCTCACCCCTGTGCGTTTGGAGGCAACTAAGCAATATCACAAGTTCAACTTATAGCATACCCCGCTTCGCATTTCAATGATGTGGGACTAAAGTCTCTGCCCCGCTCTCACGCGCGCCCGCAGATCCTTCGTGCGATTGCCACAGTTGTAGACTTCGCAGCGCTCCTTGCTGAGCCAGACCTCTTCGCACCGCTCGCGCGAGTCTGCTGCGCCTGAAGCCTGGAGCTACTGCGAAGCTGCTTCAACCTTCGTCAATGGCGGCAGGAGCTTTGATACTGTCAAACACAAAACGAGCCTCTCGACTCAATCAGACCAGCTGGGGACCTTCGTCGTGGCACGGCGAAGGTGGTGAGCCATGCGGTAGGCTGTGGGATGGCCTAGGCGTGCGTGCCTAGGTCAACCTGTGGCCGGAAGTGTGGGGTTGTTCGGGGGACTGTGGTGGAGGTGTAGAGGGATGGCTGATGGGCGGAAGTTGTTCCTTGTGGTGAGGCGGAGCTTATGAGTTGGTTGGCGAGCCGTGTGGAGGGGCGGAATGGTGGAAGCGGCTCGTCGGAGGTCGGTCGGTGACGAGGAAGATAGAGGTGGTCAGTGTCGGTCGTGGGCCAATTAAATGAAATAAAAGGGGGAAAAGAGAGAGGGGAAGATGGAGAATAGTTTAAACTTAGCTGTAAGGACGAAGGGGGACGGAGGGCGGATAGCTGTACCTGCTGTCGCCGGAGAAGACGTTGCCCAATGGAAGAGGACGGCGGCGACGACGGGCCTGAGGCGGCGTGCGCGGGTATTGCGTGACGCGGAGGAGAATCAGGAAGATAACTCTGCCACTGGTTTTGTGGCAGAGAGAAGAGGAAGGGGAGGGGGGCTCGCCGGAGCTCAATGGGTTCTTGGCTGGAGAAGAAGAGACGAATTGGAGGTGGATGTCCGGCCAAGTCAACCTAAAGATGAGCGGCCGGAGGTGTGGGTTCTTTTATAGGCACTGGGCCGTGCTTTCAGAGCGTGGAGGGCACGCCTATTGCCTCTGATGGATCGTCGGAGTAGGAAAGAGGTTAAGATACCCAAATCCCTCATGCGTTCGCGCGAGAGATTGGGTTCACACCAGATATTGTGATTGGCCTTAGATGGAAGGAAATTCCTCAGAGAATCTCCCTTCCATTTCTGGGAGGGGATCTCTGAGGAATCAGAGAGTAATCCCTCTCTAAATCTCGCCAGAGGTTGGTTCTGCCCTAACAATGGCGGTAGGACCTGATTGCAAAGGTGGCGAGGAAGTTAGGGGGCTCTCTACGATGCTTTTCAAAAGATAGGGACCAAATTGTGATTTGGGTGTACTAAATTGCAAAGTAGGTCAAGATGACCTCCCCTTAGGTCCAAATTTTGGTGCAAACCTAATTTTGACCTAAGGAATCCAATGGTGAAGTTGGATTTGAGGTTTGACCTCGTTTGACTGGACATTTTACGTAAAAACCCAAATTAGGTTACTTGAAGAGCTAGGACCCTAATCTAGGTCAAACTGGGTTCCAAAGGCCAAATTAAGTGTTCTAAACCCTAGAGGATATTTTTCCATGATTTTTGGAGGGTTTACTTGATTTTTATCTTGACCGGAACCTTGTTAATTTAAGCGGGTCTATTTTAGGGTTACCACATGTCATTTAATTCCTAGATTGCACATGAACCCATTTTTGATTGACTCAACCCACTTTTTATCTTATTTAGATCATTTGACCTATGTTTTGCCTCTGAGGAATCCCGTTCATGTACTGCAATGGTAAAATTGTAGTTTTAACCTTTAGTTCATGTTTTCTTCTCAGAGCATTTATTCCTTCATTTAGGCCTTCTTCTAGGTTATGTAGGAGCTTTTATCTTCTTTATTGGGTCAAAATGAGCTAGTTATGGCTCATGATGAGGCTCTCATCATCCTCCTTCCTTCGATGTCGTTCTCCTTCCTCCAACTCCTCACCACCTTCATCTAGGCGCCGTCAGAGCGAGTCATCCTCCAAGCAGTCGTCAAGGGGGATTCTTTTCTCCCATCTATCTTTTATCGCTTTTGTAGTCTACTTTTTCACTTTTCTATTTGTAGAAAACTCTTTTAGATATATATATTGATATTTTCTCTCTCTTTCTCTCTCATTCTGCTAGAGTAGATTAGATATTATTTCGCTTGATATTCTGCCTTATAAAAATACCAAAAAAATGGCAAATAATAAAAACACCAAAAACAAATAAAATCGAAATGAGGATTTCAAAACCAAACGTTCGCCTCCCTGTGTACGACTCGGGACTCACATCGAGCTTCGTTTATCAATTTTATTTGGTAGCGGATTTCTATGCACTATGACGATGGGTTTTCTAAGTCAAAACTTTTCGCATAAGAAATCTTACCCACCATTTTGGTGCCGTTGCCTGGGAGGCAATGCTCTTTGGTTTTTCTTGCATTTTTCGTCTAACCTAACTTTTATCTCACTTTTTTTTCGATCTTGATATGATTGCAAGTACTCTTCTGAGGCGGGCCAGAGAAGTTAAAATGGAGAAAAGTGCAGATGAAGGCTCTGTAAGTATACCCCCACCCCCACCCACTAGATTTCATTTAACCACCTAATAATTCAAACCCTAATTAACCTAGGAGCTTGCATAAACCCTTAGTTAGTCCTGGTTGTTTGATTGTCACTTTGCCTTACCTCACCCACCTGCATGCGTTAAAAAAAAAACTCTTTTCTTCTTGTGGGATTAAATTAAAAAAGACATACTTAACACCCACAAACTCTCAACCTAAGGTGCACCACTGTACATTGATTCTACCACTTAACCAGAATCTGACTTGTGGATCTGGTACACATTAACTCAACACACAAATAAGTGAGTAGAAAATTTGAATAGGTTAAACATTATTGTGTGCCTTAACTAAGTGGTGTAACAGGCCAATTGATTAAGCAATTTGGGCTACACCACTTAAGATAAAACTGATTCATCAAGTAGCTTGCCAGTTAGGGTTCAATTTTTAGGAACTAACCAGACACTCCACATTCTTTTTGAGTTTTAAAGGAATATATCATCACCGGTGCTCGTAAAAACTTGAAGTGTTCTACTAAACTTGATTGAATGAACCTAAAGATTAAACCCTAAAAGCTACTAAACAAGGTTAAACCCTAAAAGACACCTCATAAAATAACATTGTTTGAAAACCCTGGTTGTGCATGCACATACATATCAACTGATCTTTAAGGGTACAACCCATCTACAGGGCCCATCACATTCCAAGAGCGTAATCATCCCAAGCCTAATTAAAACTGAGTAGACGTTGGCCTTAAGGATGGATTCACTCTTTGGGACCCAGATTGATCTGCTTATACTAGTCCATCTGATGTCTAGCTAGGTGAGTAGTGTCAAACGACTACGGTTGGGGGGTATCAAAGGAGCCTGAGGCGATAGCTACAGGAAGTACCTTCTCCCCAATCCCTCCCTCTAATTGGTTCGATTGATCGGATAAAAGTAGACCAAATTGTTTACAATATTAAGATAGGTTCTAAGAGTTTGTAGATCTTTAGGCTAACCCATCGAAGGACATGTTTGATTATTTGTATTGCAGGGTTCCTTTTCTTTCTCTTTTCCCCCCCGCTTCGCTATGTATCCTTCCACATCCTACACACATTTCCAATCCTACCCTCTTACCACCACTTATCCCCAAGATGATTATTATTCCGACCCGACTTATGACTACCCATCCCTTTGTCGGGATAACTTGGATTGGGGATATGATTTCGGACCTCAATGTCTAGGACCTAACCCTGGACATCATGATTATGATTATTATCCTTACCAGAGCTACATTAATTATAGATCACCACCCTCTTACGAACAAACCAACCCGATCTACAATCAGGAAGGATATGATGATTATAACACCTACCCTCCCCACGATTATACTGAATATAGGTCACCACCCTTCTTTGAACAATCCAAAATGACCTATTATTAGGGAGGGCCCCAAGAACCTCAATTTCTTTACTCCCCTAGATTTAACCCAAACCCACCTAACCTTGAAACGAACCATTCGGTTTAGGTGAACCATGTCCAAGATAGGGTGTTGGCCAATTTGAGGAACACCATACAATCTTTAGAAACCAAACCAACACCCCGCAATGAAGAATTGGAGCCCCTGATTCAAATGATTTACGATCTGAAAAGTTCATTATTGGATTGGCTCCAAGATATTGAGGATAAGGGCTCAGGTGAGCTTTTACTTGGGAAATTATCAAGATTGAGGATGAAATTCGTGGTTGCTTTAGTCTAATTTTGGGATGATTCTTGAACTCCCTTCAGGAGAGCCAATGTCTGAACCTGCTCAGGTGCCTGTCAGGGGGGACACATTTTATGAGACTGGGGATGACTAGGCTGGTCTAGAGCAACCCATTAAGGATGAACCGATTGTCTCACCCGAGATTGTTGAGCCTGGAAATGAGGAAAAATATGTCTCCATGGACCAGGAAATGATCGATAACTTTGAGACATATATAGATGAGGATCAAGAATTCTTTAATTATGAGGGTGAGGAATCTCTTAGTGAAGTCTCACTTGAAGTTAAGGAAAATAATATTAGTGAGACAAATGGGCCAAAGGAACCTAATCAATCATTTGATGGCCCTATAATTGAGGAAATTGATCCTGTTGGTCTAACTTGGAGGATCTGAATCCTGATTTACTAGAAGATTCAATCAGTAGCCCCATTCCTCAACCACACCCCGAAGGGATTAATTATGATTTTGATTTGGAAATCATTGAATCCAAGTAAATTCTGATTCAGCCACAATTGTTTGACTTGGATATCTTAGATGGGGTGTACAACAATCTGGAGGTCCCAGAAACCCTGATTTTGGAGGGTAGAAATTTGGAGATGAGAATCTAGGGGGCTAATTCTAGGGGAAATAGAATTCTTGATCTAAGGGTTCCTTTATGTCTAAAACCACCAACCTTCTACCAGGACCCTTATGATATTTTTGTGGATATGAAACCCAAGTGCAAAATGATTGACTATCTTTCTGTGCTGAACTCTAAGTAGACATCCGAACCTATTGAATCAGATCTACCTATTGTCCGACATTTTAGACTTGAGTTGCACACCACAAAACTGTAGGCCCGACCCTACAGGCACAACAATCTTTGATTCTGGGTAATCTTCATCCAGAACCTTAGAACCACACGACCTTGGGGAATGGGTCTACACCACAACTTGGTCCACATCTGTAGACATCTTCTGTTGGAGGGTTTGAGGATTAATCTTTTGATTTTGATCTAGACCTGCACTTTGTGAATTCTCAATTTCTTCCTTTTTTGTATATTATGCCTAGCTAAAGGCAATAAACTTAGCACGTGTGTATATTCAGCTTTTTCTGTGGAGCCGATCAGATTTTCATGAAATTTAGGTGATATTCTATTTATTCCGCCCTTTTCATGTCTTTATTTTTACAATGAGGACATTGCATCATTTAGTCATGGGGGTGGATACTTGATCCTGAAATAATTTTGTTAGCTTCATAGAATTTCTTTATTTTCTTTAACAAAATCAAAATTCAAAATGACAAAAAAAATTAGAATTGGGAGAAGAGAACTTAGGCATTAGATGCTATTAACTTTAGGAAATAATATGATAAGACCTGAACACTTACACTCTTAAAGTGTTCAAGCTTAATCAGCTTGGGTGTCCACTAAAATGTGGACCAGTTCTCGAGTCCTTGCCACGTTAATTTTACTTTAATTTGGCTAATAAATTGGGATGATAAGTACATGACTTATCAACCCGACTTCTGATTTGAGGGGACTTTGAGTCTAAAGTATTTACACACTATTTGCACTGACTCACCTTTTGGTGATTTTTATGGAAATTAGGTAGCTAATGAACTTTCTAGGGTAGTATGGCTGGCAAGTTGTTGTTGGTAACAACCTATTGGCCGGTTGTCCAGAGTCCAGCTACATGATCATACTCTTTCTACTGCTTTTAGGTAAATCTTAGATCAGGGAAGTCACCTACTCAAGAAAAGAAAAAGGAATATATATATACTTAAAAAAAAGGAAAAAAATACAAAAAGGAGAAAAATAAATAAGCCACACTTCACCACACGAGTATGGCTAGCAAGTTGCCGTGGGTAACAGCCCATTAGTCAATTGTCCAGAGCCCAGCTCACAAAAATGCACAATAATTCCCAAACGCTTAGGGAAGAGGTGGGGAAGTAGAATAAGATGGGGAGATATACACTAAGTTCGCCGTTATGTTGACCCCATAAAAAAATTTAAAAGTAGGGAGAAAGCTACCAATTGGAAAAATAAACTTTTAGGTAGAAACTTTTAAGTCACTTAGGGTCATAGAAACCTGAAGTCTGTTTTAACAGTCACCTAGTGAGTCTATCACTTTTCACAAGATGTTTAGAACTTGAAGTTCTTTTCGAGTCTTGGGTGGATTGTGTAGCCGAAGAAAGCTACCTCAAAATTCTAAACTCAAAAATCTAAAAAAATTAGAAAAGAAGAAAAGAAAAGAAAAAAATGGACTTGTTTTTGTGCAGAATAAGGCAAGGAGTTGGGTGGCCTACATTTTGGCAGATACCTAGGCACTGTTGAGTCTTCGTAGTTTAGGACCTTAGATGAAATTTTCTATTGTTAATAAAAAACTTAGGCCTAAGTAATTGAATCCAAATTTTATTCTTATACATAGGATATAGTTTAATTTTGCTAGGGACTAACAAAAGATAGGCATGGGGTTATGTTGTATACACATCCATTTAAGTCAAAATGCCTATTTATGCATGTTCCTAAGCTTATAGATGCATTCCATATTATGAATATTACAAAGCATGCATCATTTTGCATTTAGAATAGTGTATATAAATTATATGTTAATTCACGTCTTTTTGTGGGCAGGAGAGGAGATTTATTTTGGGGACTCAGATTGATGATCCAATTGTACGAATCTAATCAAGATGACGATCGGGGTTCAATGCCTTTTAAATCATCTTGATTGGAGTACTGTAGCACCTTATGCAGTTCGAGGAAGATCAATGACTAAGGGGCTAGGTGATGTAATTCGGAGCTTCAAATGACAAATCCAATGCATGAATGGATCTGGATTGATGACCGCAGCCCAACGGTTGTAGGTGCCACCATGAATGGATCTGAATTGATCCAATCTAACATCTATGGTGCCACCTACAAGCATATGAAGTTGGATGGTCCAGCTGGTGCCATGTGGCACCATCCAAACCATCCAAGCCGACCATAGCATCTCCTCTTCAATTGCACCATCAAATCTCAGCCGTTGGATCAAGATCCAACAGCTAAGAAGCCACCTCCACCAGATCAACTTCTCGACACATTAGAAGGCATAACGTAACAATTGGCAGAGGCGTTCCCAAACCCACGATGTGGATTCGAATCATCCGACACCTCAAATTGATTGCGTAGGCACGAACACCAAATAGAGCCACTTGATTCAGATCAAGTGGCAAAGACTTCGCCACGTGGTAGCGCTGATCTTCACGGATGCAGCTGAGCGGAGACACGCGATTGCACGTGCTTGAGACGCGATCTGAGTGTGCGTGAGGAGTGATCGTGGCTGCTCATCTTGGATCCAATGGTGGGGAGTGATCTTGCGCGATGACAGCTGCGAGTGGGTTGGCTATAACGATTCATGAGTGGTGGCTACAATGACGTCTTGGATGTAACTAATTATCCCATGCCCATTTTAGCCTTCTCTCCACTATAAAAAGGCCTACAATCCCCCATTTCTCTTCATCCCTTCCTTTCTCTCCCTCACCACCTCAAGGCTCTAGAGAGAGCTTGTCCCAAGTCTGGGATGATCCTCTAGAGTAGAAAAACAAATATTTTTTCCCACTTGTTACCCCCCTTTGTGGAGCATCCCGTGGCTGTCTTCTCACCACATTTGGGAAGTAGATCCTCGTTGCGATGCTGTCTTACCCCATCCTCCTTCATCCGAAACCATTCTCCTTCCTCAAACTCCTCACCACCTTCATCCAGGCACCATCAGAGTAAGTCATCCTCCAAGCAGCTGTCGATGGGGATTCTTCTCACCTCTCTATCTTTTACCACTTTTGTAGTGTAGTTTTCTGCTTTTCTATCTGCAGCAAACTCTTTTAGATATATATTGATATTTTCTCTCTCTCTCTCTCTCTCATTTTGCTAGAGTAGATTAGATTAGATATTATTTCGCTTGATATTCTATCTTATAAAAATACTAAAAGAATGGAAAAAGATAAAAACACCAAAAACAAATAAAATTGAAATGTGGATTTCAAAACCAAATGTTTGCCTCCCTGTATTCGACTTGGGGCTCATCTCGAGCTTCGGTTATAAACTTAATCTGGTAGTGGATTTCTACGCACTGCGATGATGGGTTTTCTAACTCAAAACTTTTCACATACGAAATCTCTCCCACTACACAGTTTAGGAGATTCTCGAGAACATGTGAGAGAACAACATAAACAATGAGTTTATGGGTATGTTTGACCGGATGATTACTCGTGCATTGAAAAATACATGAGGGACACGAAACACGAGACCTATCCGCATCCGTTGATCTGGAGTTAATGGTCAATACTATGGTTTCTTTCGTGATGTGATGATTGAAGGTAATGGTTGAATCGTGATGGAATCCATTATATGATTTCCACGGTTCATAAAAAAAAATGTCATTGTTGTTGTAGTATATGTCAGAATTACAAACCATTATCGCGACCATTTTATTTAATTTTTTTTTGATTTATTCCAGGTCATTCATTGGGAGACAGTTATTGATATACATCACTCTCTAAGTCCAAAATTATTCTTTAATTCCAAAAAGAAATTTTATGTCCAAGAAAGAAAGAAAGAATGAATGCTTGGTTTAATGATGTACAAAAAAATAAATTAAAAAATGCTTGCAAAAATTAATTACAAACAAGCATTTAACACTTCATAACTATACTTTAAACTATCTACTTATAAGTTATACTATCAATACTTTCATTTATATACCATACTAACTAATAATACACACTCTTCTTAACTTTGCATGTTAACATATACAATAACAGATATAGTAGCTACAACGATAGATATAAACGTTGCTGGACCCCAGAAAAACTATATACAAACTTTAAGGAGACAAGGGTCTATAGTGACATTTATTTCACCTACAGTGATATTCTACTTTTTCAGTAAAAATATGAAGTTATATATATATATATTTAGCTATACCACGTATATATATATACATTATTTGTCTTATACATATTTATTTACAAATACTATTTATATGAATTTCTGTTATATATTATACATATACATACTTCTCTCTTTCACTCTTCAAATCTTCTCAGTATTTTTTCTTCTCTTCTTAATTTTTCTCTTTGTTTTAAGTCTTAGGCATTCTTTAGCTTTCTTTCTTCTCTGTGTTTAAAGTGTCATTAGGGCTTTTAATAAAAAAATTGTTTAATTTGCGGGCATGCTTTTTGAAGGATGCACAGCAACCAGAGACTGGGTGGGACTAGACCTCTACTAAGTGCACCCTTATTGCTTAATTAGGCCGCTTAATTGTTGGTTTTGGCACACATTTGGGCTTAACCAAGCCCTCGCATACACAGGCCCCCGGCCCCACACACACACAGCGTTCTCAATGCTCAATGAGGTAAGATGTTCGGTTGTTTCAGGTGCCCAGCGCCCGTGACGACTGAACATCCTACAACACAAAATTAAATAAAGCGCTGTGGACGCTTAGCAACAACCGATGTGGTGCTATCTGAGCGTTGCATCTACGCTGGAATTGAGTTACGGCTATGTAGAATTAAGGATTTTGGCCCTCAATTCGAGGGCCACAATTTATTATAAAATACAAATAAATTATGGGAAAATAAAGTATTTACATAATACTACTTAATTGTACAATTAATTTATATTTTTAATTATATTTACTGTATAAATAAGTTAGCTAAAGTATACAGTTTATACATATTTAATTTTAGGTTTTGTTCCTTAATTACGTATAAATTAGTTATTATATGGTCTAATTGACCTTATATAGAGTTAGTATACGTGTTTAAATATTTTATAAACAATTTTATTGTATTTTACAGGTTTAATTTCTATTTTATTTACATTTAAATATCAACTTTTTTGACTATTTTATTTGTAAATTAAATTTAATAGTGTATACATTATAAATATATTTAAATTAGGTTAACTTACTTAAAATACAGTAGCATACATATACAATATGAATTAACTTAGTTTTAACTTAAATTACTAATTTATTTTAATTTAATCTAATAATTTAACTGGTAACTTAATAAATTAATTATTTATTCTATATATATAATTAAAATGTGATACATGGTTTAATATGTTTATAATATAAATACGTATATACAGTATTATAACTTAATATGGCTGTTTATAGTGCTTATTACTTTATATAGCTTATTGTACATATACATTAGTTTAATTAATAATTAGTTGTATAATTAAGATATATATAGTATAATCTTACTTAAATTCTTAAATTATATACTACAATATATGCATGAGTTACTTATATTATAAATATGTATAATTCACCTTATAGCTTAGTGGGCTTATTAAATAGCTTAAATATATGCCTATACACATATTATACAAAGGATTTTTAATATTTTTAGACTTTTTTCACTTTTTATGATTTTTATATATGTGTTAGAGATAAGAGATGAGAAGGGAGGAGATAGATGAGGAGAAAGAATTGTTTTTGGTCCTTTTCAACTTTGACTCATTTTATTTAATTTCATGGCATACAGAATCGTTAATTGGCAAATTATACCAAATCAAAGGTTCTGATTACCATGAAACTTGGTACAGGTGTAAAGAAATATCTAATCTTTAATCAAATAGGTTTATTTTATTTTTTAGATTTTTTTATATGATTTTTATTTAAATCCAAAGATCACACATTCTAGGCCTTTTAAAGGTTTTCTAAAGTGTGTTAAAGCCTAGAATGGATCCTAAGGGGTCTAACAGGCAGTGGACTGCCTCTAACATATTAAGTATAACATATGGAAGGGATCTATGCAATGTAACATGCTAATCAACTTGGATTTCAACTTAATTAACCTAATGGGTAGTTAAGCTTAAAGTGTAGCTGACAAAAGAAGATTTAACAAATTACAAGCCTTCAATTGATGGAAACATGCATAAAAAAAATATGAAAGCCTGTTTACAACATTCAACACAACATTATACATCAGTCAGCTATTTAACCAACTACATCCTAGGCTACTATCCAGTGAGCTTTCAGGACAGAATCTACTGCAACAACAGTAGTAAGGCAGAAGGTAATGCAACAGCAAGCAACTATTGAAACACATCTGCTGGGAATCAGTAGATTTGATGTCCAACAGTCAAAGATAGCAACTGAAGCTACTGAACTCCAACCCTACAGCAGGGTAGATTGAATTCCAGATAGCTTAACTACTGCTACAGTTAGTCCATCTGGAAAGAAATCAAGTCTGCAATAGGGAAGGAACACCAATTCAGTTACCTAATAACTTAAATCAGAAAATCAAATTCTAGATCAGACTATAGACAACCTGATCAGGAATTCAATATGACTGAGTCAAGAAATTAGATACTGAAAAAAATGGGAATGTAGCTGCTTCTGCAGCAAATTGCTATACATCTGGGATTTAAAGATAAAATAAAAAATCACTCTAAAGAAGAACTCTGACAAGGATTTAAAAAAAACACTTGGGAATACAAATCAAGATCAAGATCCCTTGTCAATAGCATCTTATCAAATTAGATCTGAGAGAGAGCTGATCTCGCTCTTTCTAATGCTATAGATAGCATGTAGAAGGAGTTGGATCAGTCAATTTAAAACATAAATTCAAATCCCAGAATTCTGAAACCTTAAGGAATATGGAGAATTCCTTAGGTTGAAAAATCAGAACCATTCTTCAAAATCAACTAATGAATACAAGGTAGAACCTCAAATCAACAACATTGATTTTTCATTGACTCTACCATGCATTGAAGGCATTAAAATCCTTACAAAAACTCAAATCAGATTATGGCTCATCTAAGGTGAATTCTGACTTCAGAATCACCTCAAAGTCCCAGCCAAACAGTGAATCACATCAACAATGTCTCAGTTTGCTAGATTAAAACATTCAAAGCTTAAATAATTAAAAATCTTTACAATCCAAATTCAACACAAATCTAGCAAACCAGTTTTCTTTTAAGCTCAGATCAGGGGCATTTGTAAGCAAAATGGGATGAATGGGAAGCCCCTAATGTGATTTTTGACTCTAATTTCAGATCTGAGGTTAGAAACCAATCAGATATGAAATTAAGTCTAATGAGTGGGTGAATTGCGAGAAACAAATCGCGGGAATCAGAAGCGATATGGAAAACATGAAGAGGGAGAAAATTCATAATCAGTGACTGTGTGAAACCATCCCCTCTGATCTGGAATGATCAGAGGAGGTGAGGGGGGGGGATCTAATCTAAATATACTCCTAATGCTAAATTAACAGAACAACAAATTAATCACTAATTCTAACTCTAATTCTATTGCTAATCAACCTAACTACTGCTACAGCTAAACTACAAAGCAATAAAAACTATTCTAACAGGAAGAATGGGACCTATGGGTCCTTAGCCGGTGGCTAAGGACGAAGAAGGGAGGGAGGTGAGCTCCAGCGGAGGGAAAAGCCTTCTAGTGAAGCTTCAGGGTCGTCCTCAGGTGTTATGAGGTCCTTAGCGACGAGGAGGGTCGGAGAGAAGTCGAGGATTTCACAGCCGGTGGCTGTGAAATTAGGGATTTGATGAAGAGAGGAAATTGGAGTGGGGGAATGATTGCTAAGAGAGTAGGAGAGAGCGATCCCCTGCGCGCGCGACCACTGAGGTGCTTAAATAGCAATCTTAATGGCTCAGATCACTACGCGGGTGAAGATAGACGTCGAGGGAACCGACGGCAAGGATGAGAGGAGAGGAGCATGCAGGCTGCCAAATTGAAATCTGACTGTAGGATGGGATCTGGGGGGTTGGGTGAGCACACGCGCCGCTTTGCGCGAAGCTTTGATTCAGAATGGGCCGCAGATCAAAATCAAGGGAGAATGGGTGGCCGAGATCCTCCGTGTTCTTCGCGTGCTATAGTGCATGTGCGGAGGCAGCAGGTTGCGATTCTATTGGCTAATTTGCAAGGAGAGGCCCCTTACGAAGGGGTAGAAAAATTATAGGTAGGTCCATAAGCGGTAAGAAATGATAATCAAACGGACCCTAAGGGCTTTCAAAGAGGTCCCTGCGGGTTACAAATATGTCCAGGAAAGTTTTCTAAAGAAGGAAATGTGATGCATAAAGGACCTAAATGTAAATTCTAAGTTTCAAGGCCTTAATGATGTCCAAATGCCTTCAAGTTTTTATATGTGCTCAATTGAACTTTTGAGAAATTAATTATACTTTTGATTTGGACTTTTAAACTTGTTTGTGTGTTCAATTAACACTTGGATCACCGTTTGACCTTTTTCTCAAGAATATCTCATTTTATGACCTAATTATGCAATTTTAACATAGAATTAAGGTTTTAGGTCTTTTTCTTTGATTCCCACACTTAACCCCTTTTATGTATTAATTTGATATTGTTTAACCCAGTTTCTAGCTTAACTTTAGCTTTTTATCTATGATGAGTAGCCACTCATCAGTCAGTCGATTGGATAAGGTCTCCATCATCGAGAAAAAGGTAGACTTGACTTGCAAAACTCCAAAGAGCCACTTCTTCTTAGCAAAGCACGTATGCGTGTTCTCCCACAGGGAGAAAGGCTGTGCATAATGTCCACCACTCATATCAGGGGATGGATGCATATCCACCCTTGTCTGATCCAGGTTTTGGAGGGAACTCCGAACCATCCTACTCTAGTTGGGGGATCTCTGAACCCCTGTATCCTAATTACTCTAGAGCTACTCAACCCTGCGAGGAGCTTTGAGCCATCCAGAATGATCCGTTCTCAAACTCATACAACCCTGGATGGCGTAATCATCCAAGTTTCTCCTAGTCAGGAAATAATCAGAACTCTAGACCTCAATTACAACCTCGACCACAAAATCCACTACCATATCAGCCTGTTCATCTTAGGCCCAACCCAAAATTTCAAGTCAAGTGTTTATCGAGAGAGATCAAGGGTTTTGAAAGATGTGTTCGTTGTAGTAATAAATCCTTAAAAATAGCTCGAATAACAAGTAAAATTTATAACTTGATTGAAAGTCTGAGGTCATTCTCTGGAAGCAAATAGGAATTCACATGCTAATCTCATCAATTAATGTTAATGAGCGCAATTAATTAAATCAAATAATGGAAAGTAGTGAGTGATATATACTCAGAATGAATTGTGTGGGAAGTAGGCAAAAGAGTGGTGATTTTAATCACCCATTATTAGCCTCAATTAAGCATTTATCAACCAATCAAATGTTTGAACAGTATTGATCAATCAGAAATGCCACATAGCCATAGTGCCAAATCAGACATCAAGTATACACTCAACGTCTTAAATGTTGCTACAGTGCCTCAGGGAGGCCTTCTCTTCTCAACCTCTTTTTCTTCTTCTACCTGTCTTCAACCTTGGCTTCTCTTTTCTTTCTTCTTTTTCCTTGCTAATAACTCTACATTTAATGATGATAATTCCATCAACTGGGGTTAGTTTTGAGGTCATATGCACACTAATAACATGCCATGATGGGCATAGGAGCACTGCATGCATTGCGATTTGAGATTGCTTATAAATCAATGTTTAATGGTCATATGTACAAGTGCATGTTGAAACAGGCCTCAGATGAGCAATCGGACCACACGGATGGATTTAGATTGACGAATGTAGTCTAACGGACTTAAAATCACTTAAATCTAGCATTCGGAGCTCCCTCCCAAGAGGTTATGGCCGTTGATTTGATGATCAATGGCCCAAAAGTGGCCACGTGGTAGCCATCCGCTACCCTTGCCAATGCCAAGCCCCCGCTTCAATGTGCAGGAGAAACCATCGGATGACTGAGGATTGGCGAAGAGCGCAACCATATCGCTCGCATGTCGCAGCGGTCAATGCTTCTTCATGCTCACTAGGCGCGTGCATTCGAAATACACTCTCCCACATCCACGCGCATGATCAAAATTTAGCCATTGATGCATGCGCAGATGATGGGGATGAAGGCTACGTGGCACGCCCTCAAGCGTCCGATGAGAACGCGCATGATCACGCGTGAGGTGCTCTCTCCCTGCACATAAAGCGTGATCCAGGCGCTCCCTACTCACACAATCACAGTTATTGAGGTGAAATTCGACAGTCGATGCACGCCCATCATGCGACCGCTCATCCTTCTATGGGCGTGGGAAGGCGACGTGGCGCACCCTCATCCATCCGACGACGATCTGCGCCATGGATCGGACAGTTGCGGGCACATGAGCGCAGATTGAAGGGAGAAAGCACGTGCTTAAGGATCGCTGGGTGGAGGGCTTCATCGATGCTTATGGAATGGTTTTAGCGATGTCCCGAACATCGCTAAAGCCCTTAGTTTGGAAACCCCTCTTCTCTATATAAACCTCCTCAACCACCTCATTCAAGGGCATTCAATACACGCACACCTTCCATACTACTCTAGCACTCTCCTAGCTCTACCGAATACTCCATACCCACCTCGGAGTTGTCAAGCCGCCGACAGAGCCTCCCTCCACCACCATGGTTGCGTTGACTCCTCCTCGCACTCTCTCTCTTTACTTTAGTTTATGTTGTACTTTAAGCTTTCATCTATTGTTGTAGTTGTAAACAAACTTTAATTGCATGCTATATATTGATGAAAGTTTCATATATTGTAGCTCACATCCTTTTAATGCTTAGCATGTTTTAAACACTATCTCTAACCCAACTCTCTCTCTCTCTCGCATTTTCTTGCAAGCAAGCAAATCACCCATTCTTGTGACAACTTAAAGCAACAAACTAATCCAGTTTTACGCCTCCTTGTGTTCGACACTTGGACTCACCAACTCCACATTCTAAATTAAAATCAACATCGCAAATGCATTCTACAATGGCATAATTAAACAACCACGTTCCGCATTCGTCAGTTTTTGGCGCCGCTGCTGGGGAGGCAACGATTTCTTTTATCGCTTTTATCCTGCATATGCATTCACATCTTCTAACTCATTTTTCTCTCTCTACTTGATTGGTTGTAGGAACTCGACGCTTGGGCGACGAAGGAGCGTGATCCAAGACAGTGGACCCAGAGTAAAGTGCGGTGAAGACGGTTGTGAGTAATACTTCACCTATTGATTGTTTGCTTGCCTAAAAAAATATACAAAAAAATATAAAAATCTAAAATTGGCGAGGTGAATGGCTACTTGACCCACATTCCAAACTCATCATCCAACAAAAAAAATACACTCTAACATTCTTGAAGAGATAATCTTTTTTGAGTGTTCATTTTTTTTTTGAGTGGTGTTTGCGAAGCCATTGTGACTTGATTTGGGCCACACCACTCACCATAATTAAAATCAACTCACCTGGTAGAATTGCATGAACACTAAGGTGACCACACTAGGGTTGTTTTTCTAGGGCCACATCATTCTAAAGGGAATTGACTTTCGCCCATTGTGTGCAAAACCTTGTGTGCCCACTTGAACTTTGTCTGAAAACGATAAGGAACTTCAACCCTAAAAAGCATTAAAGCAAGGACAAATCATTAAAAGACACCACATCTTAAAATCCTTGCTTGAAAAACATGTTTTGTTAAGTGCACACACATGCTCAAATCAGTTAACTAAGAGGCACAGCACCAAACAACACCTCATCACATATCCTGAGCATAAGCACTAACCTAGCTCTCATTAAAATGGAGTAGACGTGCCCTAGGCAAGACTAGTCTAAGTCTTAAAGGTGTAATTAGGTTTGCTAGGCACTTAGCCTTCATTCCCTTTGTAGAATATGGTGTCTAGGCTGTGGGAAGTGTCAAACGACCGCGGTTGTGGGGTTTATGGAACCGGCGACGAAAGCCAAAGAAGAACCTTCCCTTTAATCCCCTCATAATCAACCTGGCCAGATTAACATCGGGAAGGGTGGTTAAGTGCTTATAGATTTGATCATTCCTCTAAGGCTTCTAGGTCACCTAAGGTATACATTATAAGGACTAGATTTGTTTGCTTGTTTGTGCACACACTTCTCACAGCTGTCTCTCTCTGCATCCCTCTCCATTCTTCCCTAATGTATGCATGGGAGACGATCATTGCATCCCGAGTTTGTTTTGGATAGGGAAATCAGGAGGAGACTTGATTTTACACGAGAAATGGATGAACCAAGAATTGATGAGGTTGAGGACCAACCCCCACCTAATGCTATGGCCATCATTCAGGCCTAGATCTCTACCAACCACCAACTTCAACAATAATAAATCCAAACCATCATGCAAGGATACATAGATTGCAAAACCCTCAAGGGCAACCCCCACTGAACCAACCTAACCCACCACAACCTCATGAAGGCCAACCTAGGCCTCTCTGTTATTTTTACGATCCGTCTTCTATCCGGATCGAGCCACATCTTAGGGTCCTCGAAGGGGGAGATGATTTTGAGTTGAAACCTAATGTCTTGAGTTTAATTTAGAGCCACTTTCATGGGAGCTCAAATGAGGACCCCTTCCAACACCTTGAGGACCTAGACCGGATCGCCCAAATTGTGAAACCTGGGAACATCAGCTTGGACATTGTTTTGATTAAGATGTTCCCTTTCTCCCTGAAAGACAAAGCATCTCACTGGCTTAGAACCTTAGGGAGACCCATCTCCACCTGGGAGGAACTGAGGCATGATTCTTGAAGAAAATTTTCCCCATAGGTAAAACCAATGCCCTTAGAAGAGCCATTACCACGTTTACACTACAAGGTGGGGAACAATTACATGAAGCGTGGGAAAGATTTAATGAATTATTGAGGAAATGCCCACACCATGAGGTTCTACGGTGGCAATTAGCCCAAATCTTGTACCATGGTCTGGACGATAACCTTAGGAACTTTGTTGATGCCTCATGTGGAGGCAACTTTCTAAACAAAGATGAGGAGAGCGCGTTTGAACTCTTTGAGTCCATGAGTGAGAACTTGCTCAACAATGCCTCCATGACCCAGTTTAAATGATCTAGTCAACCTCGTGGTGGGATCTATGAAGTGCAAGCCAATTCTGGAACGGTTGACATGGACATTATAGCCAAGAAGTTGGATCGAGTTGAGTTGGTGGATAAAAAGATTGATGAGCTGTTGAACCAAACCAGAAACTCGCTACAAACCCTCTCCCTAGCAAAGGGAGCACATAATGTAGACTTGGTGCAGCCAATGAACCAAATACACCTGGAACAACCCTTAACCATGTTCCAGGGAGGGACCTTTGCTCCTTCAAACCTTGACTACTCTCTTCCCTCCCCCTCGGCACCTTCTATCTTTGAAGATGTCCAAGCCATCCAAGGTTACTCCAAATGTGATCCCTTCTCCAACACCTACAATACCGGATGGCGTAACCACCCGAATTTCGCCTGGACGAACCAAAAATCGAACCAACTCAAGAACCAACCCAGGCCAAACCTCCCTCCTATCAGCAAGGTCCACCGATTAGACCACCCTATAATCAGAATAGGGCTGCCCCTCCCCCACAAAACCAAATGGACACGTTGATAAAAATGATGGATGATATGAATCAGAAACATCAGGAGGAAATGGCAATAGTAAAGGGATAGTTGAGCTAGCTGTTGGATTGCAAACAACTGGGATCCCTTCCTTCTCAGCCACAACCAAACCCGAGAAATGTGATCAACAGAGGCCCCAATTCTCAAGGGTTCCAAGCCAATTCTGGATATGGCCACATGGTCCAGCAAGCCCCACAAACACCCCTGGGTTTGATGCTTCTTCTTCCTCCTCTTCTTAAGGATATACCCCTGGTCTCAACGCTTCTGCCAATGCGGTTACCTTGAGAAGCGACATTAACACCTAGGACCCCAAATGGCCGGTCCATCCCATGACCTCACTTCCTGAGATACCTGAGTCTGAGGATGAGCAGGAGGAACTCGAGGACATGGAGATTGACCCGATTCAAACCCAAACACTATACCCTGTGGCCTTGGAGAAAAGGAAGAGAAAGAGAGCTGTAGTTGAGAATGAGGAGCTGTTGGAGATTTTCAAACAAGTCTAGATTAATATTCCGCTCCTTGAATCAATTAAACATATCCTGGCTTACGCTAAGTTCTTGAAGAATGTTTATACGCTGAACTGTAAGCTGAAAACCCAAGCACCTAGGAAGGTAGTGCTCTCAGAACAAGCTAGTTTAGTGATATTGAGCAGCCTGCCTCCCAAACGAACTAACCCAGGAGTGCCCTTGATTTCTTGTAATATCGAGGACATGACATTTGATAGAGTGCTCTTGGACTTAGGTGCTTCAATCAACCTCATCCCGACAACCCTGTATCACTAGTTTGGATTTGGAGAATTGAAACCCACACCTGTGACTATCCAATTGGCTGATAGATCTGTGAAAACCTCGAAGGGGGTAGTTGAGGACATGATTGTTCGGGTGAAGGACTTCTACTTCCTGGTTGACTTTTTGGTCCTCGACATGGAAGTCGAACAACTGCAAAACACACATATAATCCTGGGTAGACCTTTGTTAGCTACGGCTAAGGAGAACATTGATTGCGACACGGGATGCATGGAAATTGCCTTTGGGGACAAGAAGATGCAGTTGGATATCTTCAGGGCAGCTAGGTCTTTTGATTGTGGCTGGGTTGAGGAGCATGATCCTGTGGAACCTTTGGTTGAAGAATGCCTCACTCTTAGCTCTTCAGCAGACCATCTGACTAAACCAGTTGATGACTACTCTGAACCACCCCAACCTGTGGAGGTTGACCTATGTAGAGCTGATTACCTTCAGAAACCCCCATTCGAGGAGATTGATGTTGATCAACTCCCCCCTTTCCCCTACCCATCAAATATTTTCCTACCTACACCCGAACTAAAACCTTTGCCCGATAATCTCAAGTATGTCTTCCTAGGACTTGACCAGACCTTCCCTGTGATTATCAATGCCCACTTAACTAAGGATCAAGAACTTAGGTTGGCTGCAACCCTCTTTGAACATTGGGCAGCCATTGGATGGACAATTTCTGACCTAAAGGAAATTAGTCCTACCTATTGCACTCACAAAATCTATTTGGAAGATGGGGCTCATCCTTCTCGCCAGATGCAAAGGTGATTGAACCTAAATATGCGAGAGGTCGTTAAAAAAGAGATAATCAAGTGGCTCGACGCAGATATCATTTACCTAATTTTTGATAGCCCCTAGGTGAGCCCCACTCAAGTGGTACCCAAGAAAGTTGGGCTCACCGTGGTCACCAATGACCAGGATGAATCCATCCCCACCCGCATTGCTACCGCATGGCGGGTGTGGATCGACTATAGGAAGCTTAATGAGGCCACCAAGAAAGATCATTTACCTCTGCCATTCACTGACTAGATTCTCGAGCAATTGGCAGGGTAGAAATATTTTTGCATCCTAGATGGATATTCAAGATACAACCAAGTTTCTATTGCACTAGAGGATCAAGAGAAGACCACATTCACTTGCCCGCATGACACGTTCGCATTCCTTCGTATGCCATTTGGGTTATGCAATGCATCTGCTACCTTTCAACGTTGCATGCTAGCAATTTTTTTAGAAATGGTGGGTGAATACCTGGAGGTCTTTATGGATGATTTCTCTGTGTTTGAGAACTCATTCGACCATTGTCTTAGCAACTTGGAAAAAATCCTGAAGCGATGTATCGAGGTGAACCTGATTTTAAGCTAGGAAAAGAGCCATTTCATGGTTCAAGAAGGGATTGTCCTTGGTCACATTGTCTTGTACAGGGGCATCGAAGTGGATAGAGCTAAGGTTGATTTAATTTCCAAACTTCTACCCCCTAACTTGGTCAAGAAAATCCGATCTTTCCTAGGACATGTTGGCTTCTATAAAAGGTTCATTAAGGATTTTTCCAAACTTTCTATGCCCTTGACTGACCTTCTAGCCAACGATGCCCTTTTTCACATGACATCTGATTGCATCAAGGCTTACAACACCCTTTGGGAAACAGTCTCCATTGCACCTGTTTTGCAACCCCCAAACTAGTCCCAAGACTTTGAGATTATGTGCGATGCATCAGACTTTGCTATCGGCGCAGTCCTAGGACAAAGAAGAGAGAAGAAGCCTGTGGTGATCTACTACGTGAGCAGAATGTTGGATGAGGCTCAACGGAATTACACCGTCACTGAAAAAAACTGCTCGCTGTAGTCTTTGGATTAGAAAAGTTTCGATCATACCTTCTGGGATCCCACGTGATGGTTTACACTGACCACTCGGCTATCTGACATTTGTTGGCTAAAAAGGATGCTAAACCCAGACTCATTCGATGGATCCTGCTCTTGCAGGAAATTAACTTGGAAATACGCGACAAAGTCGAGTCCAAGAACATCGTAGCCAATCACCTGTCCAGACTTCATCCGGACCACATCAGACCCTCATTACCTTTGACTGACACCTTCCCTGATGAACTTCTAGCCGTGCAAGGAAAAAAGCTACCATGGTATGCTGATTTAGTCAACTATCTGGTGGTAGGACAAACTCCGCACAGCTGGACTAGACAGTAACGGGACAAGTTCTTGGCTGAAGCCAAGCACTATTTCTGGGATGATCCTATGCTGTTTAGACTCTGTGCTGACCAGATCATTAGGAGGTGTATTCCTGAAGAAGAAGTCCAAAGTGTGCTGTCCTTTTGTCACGATTAAGCCTGTGGTGGCCACTTCTCTGGGAAGCAAACGGCTGCAAAAGTTTTGTAGTTCGGATTTTACTGGCCATCCTTATTCAAGGACGCACACAGTTTTGCTAAGACTTGCTCTCGGTGCCAGACATTGGGGACTATGACTAGAAAAGATATGATGCCCCTCCAACCCATTTTGATTGTCGAAATTTTTGATGTTTGGGACATCAATTTTATGGGTCCCTTCCCACCATCCAACGGCTACAAGTACATATTAGTCTCAGTAGACTATGTCTCAAAGTGGATCGAAGCCGTAGCCACCCGAAGATGTAACCATAAGGTTGTCATGAACTTTGTTAAGCAGAACATCTTCTCTCAGTTTGGGATATCGAAAGCCATGATTAGTAGTGGTTGGAGCCACTTTATTCATGCTTAATTTCGTGCCCTACTTAGAAAATGCGGGGTTACTCACCTCATTCCCACCCTGTATCACCCACAAACAAATGGGCAAACCGAGGTCTCTAATAGACAAGTCAAGAACATTCTGCAAAAGACCCTGAGACCTGATCGGAAGGATTGGTCTACACGATTGGATGATGCCCTTTGGGCATACAGGGTCGCTTTTAAGACCCCAATAGGCATGTCTCCTTATCATTTGGTCTTTGGCAAAGCTTGCCACCTTCCAGTAGAGTTGGAACACTGGGCATACTGGGCTGTTAAGCAGTGCAATATGGATTCCCAGTTGGCTGGAGCTCAAATGATGCTCCAACTCTCCGAGCTTGGGGAAATCCGTCGGGACATCTATGAGAAGAGTCGACTTTACAAAGAAAAGATGAAAGCCGTCCACGACAGACACATTCATAGGAAAACCTTCAAGCCTAATCAACAAGTTTGGCTTTTTGATGAAAGACTTAAACTTTTTCCTGGGAAACTGAGATCAAAATGGACAGGACCGTATCAGGTGGTCAAACCTTATCCTAATAGGGTGGTTGAAATTGTAGATCCTAACACTGGGCAAACATTTACAGTAAATGGCCAGAGATTAAAACATTATCTCGCCCAGGTTCCCCCAAAGGAAGTAATCACCCTCATTGAGGGTTGACACGAAGCTTCGTCCAGCTGGAGGCAATAAACTCAGCGCTTCCTGGGAGGCAACCCAGAAGATTTAGATTGATCAGGTAAATTGTGACACTCAGGTGATTTCTTTGTGTACCCTCTTTGCATACATTTTTTTGCCAATGAGGACATTGTCCAACTTAAGCATGGTGGGGTGGTAATTCGCATTCTCTAAGTTTATATTATTAGCCTGAATAATAATAATAATAATAAAATTAGGAAGGAAAACTTAAGCATTAGGAGCTTGACAACTGTGAGAAATAATATGAGAAGAACTTGAAACACCTAAACTTTTCAGGCCTTCAGGCTTAATCAGCTCTGGTGTCCACTAAAATGTGGATTTAGCCCCGAATCCTCGCAACCTTAATTTATATTAATCTGATCAATAAAGAAAGGTGATGAGTATATGACTTATCAACTCTCCCTCTGACTCAGAGGGACTTTTAGTCTAAGCATTTGCACACATTTTTGCACTGACTCACTCCTTAAAGATTTTAATAGAAATTGGGTAGCTAATGAACCTTCTAGGGTGGTATGGCTGGCAAGTTTCTGTGGGTAACAACCCATTGGCCAGTTGTCAGAACCCAGCAATAGAACCATTCTCTTTTATTGCTTCTAGGTAAATCTTAGATCAGGGAAGTCACCTAGTGAAACAACAAAAGAAAAAAAAAGTAAGAAAAAAAGAGAAAAGGGAGAAATAGAAAAAAATATATAGAAAAAGAAGAAAAAGGAAAAAATAAATAAGCCACACTTCACCGCACGAGTATGGCTGGCAAGTGGTCGTGGGTAACAACTCATTGGCTGGTTATCTAGAACCCAGCTTACTAAATGCACGAAAAAGTCCAAAACACTTAAGGAAGAAGTGGGGAAGTAGAGCAATCAGGAGAGATATACACTAGTAACACCCTTGTGTTGACCCCACTCAAAATAAAAGTAGGGAGAAAGTTACCAATCGAACAGATACACCTTTAGGCAAGCATTCTCTTTTTCGGTCACCTAGGGGCGTAGAAACCCAAAGTCTATTTTAATTACCTTTGAGTGAGTCTATCACAATCTTCACACCAAGATGCTTAGCACTTAGAGTCTTTTTCGAGTTATGGGTGGATTGGGTAGCTGTAAAAAGTTACCTACACACTCTCAACTCCGAAAATCCAAAAAAAAAAAGAGAAAAGATGAAAAAGAAAAAAATATGTCTCTGTATATATGCTTTAAAGCAAGGACTTGGGCAGTTTGCATTTTGGCAAACACCCGAGCATTGTTTAGTCTCTGTGAATTGGGATCTTAGTATATTTCCTCCCGTTGACAAGCAACATTTGTTTAAGTACTCAATTCCTAATTTCGACTAAAAATAATGGCTAGGATAAACCTTGTTAGGGGCTAGCAAGGGATGAGCATGGGGATATGATAACTCTACATTTAATGATAATAATTCTATCAACTGGGGTTAGTTTTGAGGACATATGCACAAAAATAACATGTCATGATGGGCATAGAAGCACTGCATGCATTGCGATTTGAGATTTCTTATAAATCAATGTTTAATGGCCATATGTACAAGTGCATATTGAAATAGGCCTCAGATGAGCAATCAGACTACACAGATGGATTCAGATCGACGAATGCAGTCCTTTGAACGTCGGGGGACTACGCTATCAGAGTTGGTTTTGAAAACTTGTCGTTGTAGTTCGAATAGCGAAGAACTCGGGTTCAACAAATAAAATTTATACCAGAAAAGAAATCCCAGGTCGAACTCAAGGAGGCTATGTTGATCAAAATTCGCAATTATATACATATTTTTTTGTGTTTTTGTTTAAAGAGCGGAATAATCACAATGAAATGAAATAAATATAGGCAATAAGAGATAGAGAGAGAAAACATTCACTTGATGTTGCAAAATATTTGTACAACTAAGAAAGTGAGAAAAGATTACACTAGAAAGTGAGAAATTATTATACTAGAAAGCAGGAAAATTCTACTCTAGAAAGCATGAAAAAGGAATGGGAGAGAGAAGTTATCCTCCTCGACGATCACTTGAAGGACGAGTCAGACGAGACAATGCCTGAAAGATGAGGAACGGAGCGGGAAGAAGGAGGTCGAAGCAGGAGGAACAGGAAAAAGGATCCGCTTCTGGAATGGGGGTGAAAAATTGATTTTAGCTCTTGAGGAGCATCCCAGGTGTGGGACAAGCTTCTCTTGAGCTTTGGAGAGGGAGAGAAGAGAAGGAAGGGATGAGAAATTCATATGGAGGGGGCCTCCTTTTATAGTTGCAAGGAGTGGGGGCATTTTGGACATTACAATTTGGAAAACATTAATTTAGAACCTTTAGTGACGGATAAATCCGTTACTAAAGGCCTGAACGTGGCCGTCGTGCCCACCGCTCGCGTGCCCCCTTGCCTCGACGTCCTTCAATGCACGTGCACGTTCATGCGCTCATAACGGATTGATCAAGAGATCAGACAGCTTAAACCGCCTACGCTTGTGCCGCGTGCCCACGTACTATCACGCGTAAGCGCCGCGTGTCTGATCACGCATGGGTGCTATCGCTCTCTTGGCACCATCCAATCCTCATCGTGTGGCCCCGCTCGCTCGCTCGCCCACTCCCGCTCCTCAATTTGAGGTGCAGCGCGGTTCGAACGGGCGCCCTTCGCTTGCAAAGGGGCGCTCGACAGTTGCTCTACGCCTTCTCTTTAGGCAAGTAGGCGATTTTGTGCATGCGGTTTCACGGCCATTGGATGAGCGTCCAACAGTCGAGATCGAGCGGGCGGGTGAAGAACTAAGGTTGCGGCCGATGCTGGGCGGCTATGATGGCACCACGTGGTGCCATCTAGGCCATCCATCTTCTGAGTGATGTAGATGGTGTCACAGGTGTTGGATTGGACCTATTTTTGTGTCGTTAGGCTGCGATCATCAATCCAAACACATCCATGCAGTCGAATTTGTCATCTGAGGTGAGGATTAATACCATCTTGGCCCTTGCTCTTTAAGGTTCCTTGGTCTCTATCTGGTGCTACAGATGTCTGATTAGGGAGATCTTGGAGTTGTTGAACTCCGATCGTCGCCCTGATTAGATCTGTACGGTTGGATCTTCGATCCAAGATCCTGATAAAAAGTTGCCCTATCCCTGACGATAAAAAGGAGACAATTACTATACAATTTATACAACTTGATCTAAATGCATAATTATGCATATTATGCACTATTTACAATGTATGATGCTAATGTGACACTAAGAACATGCATTAATAGACATTTTAGGTTAATCAAATGTATGCACATCACACCCCCATGCCTATCTTTTGCTAGTTCCTAGCAAAAACTGCATGCTATTTATAAAATAATTAAGTTGGATTACTTGGGCATAAGTTATTTTCAACATTAAGAAATTTTTTTACTCAGGATCTGAACTTTCAAAGACACAAGAGCACTCAGGTATCTACCAAAATGCAGATCGTCTCAAGCCCTTGCCTTATTCAAAGAAAAATTTCTTTTTCACTTTTTTTTCTTTTCTAATTTTTTTGGATTTTTGAGTTTAGGGTTAAAGAGTGACTTTCTATTGCCACTCAACCCACCCAAGATTTAATGAGAACCCTAAGTTTTAAGCATCTTATTGTGAATGTGATAGACTTGTTGATCAGCAATTAGAACGGACTTCAGGTTTCTACGCCTCTAGGTGACCTTAAAAAGAGAGTTTTCCCTAAAGGTGTATCTTTACGACCGGTAGCTTTCTCCCTACTTTTATTTTTATGGGGTCAACACAAGGGTGAATCCATTGTATATCTTCCCAGCTTATTCTACTTCTTCACTTCTTCCTAAGTGTTTTGGGGATTTTTAGTGCATTTCTTGAGCTGGGTTCTGGACAATCGGTCGATGAGCTGTTACCACCGACAACTTGCCAGCCATACTCGTGCGGTGAAGTGTGGCTTATTTCTTTTATTTTCTTTTTTTATTTCTTTTCTCCTTTTCTTTTTCTTTTCTTTTTGACTTTTTTTTTCTTTTTAAGTAGGTGGCTTCCCTTGTCTAAGATTTACCTAAAGGTAGCAAGAAGAGAATGGTCCAGTGACTGGGCTCTGGACAACCTACCTATAGGCTGTTACCCACAATAACTTGCCAGCCATATCACCATAGAAGGTTCATTAGCTACCCAATTTCCGTTAAAACCACTGATCAACAAGTCAGTGAAAAGATAGTGTGTAGATGCTTAGACTTAAAGTCCCTCAAATCAGAGGGCGAGTTGATAAGTCCTGTACTTATCACCCAAACTTATTCAATCAAATTACCATAGAATTCAGGATGGCGAGGACTCAAAAAAAAATAAATCCACATTTTAGTGGATACCCAGGCTGATTAAGCCCAAAGACCTGAAGGGTCTTTGTGTTCAGATCCTAATGTAATATTTCCTAAGATTGAAAAGTCCTAATGTCCAAGTATTCCTTCCTAATTCTTTTTTTTAATGTATATATAAGAAGAGAAATAGAATTTACAAGAATTTCACAGAGCTGACAAACTGATTAAAAAATGAATCCACCCTCCCATGCCTAGCTGATGCAATGTCCACTTTGAGAAAAAGAGACATGAAAGGAAGGGTAGAGTATGGAAGATATCACCTGAATATGAAGCTTGGGTCAGTTCTGAGTCATATGTACAACTACTGAGTTTAATGCCGTCAGCTTGGTGAAGTCCAGCCAAAGAAGTCACAACATGGCTAGAGCAACCGTGTCTGAGACGGGTTCTGGAAGAGTACGATCAATAACAGGCTTCAGACATTGACCGTTGACTTTGAATGAATTACCCATCTTCGGGTTAGAGATCTAAACAACTCCATTTGAAAAAATATGGTCGATAATGAACGTGCCATTCCATTTCGACCTAAGTTTGCCAGGAAAGAGCTTAAGTCGAGAATCGAATAACCAGACCTTCTGGTTCGGCTCAAAGCTCTTGCGGGAAATCAATTGGTCACGTAGTGCTTTAGTCTGAGCCTTGTAGATCTTGGCATTCTCATATGCATAATTTCTAAGCTCTTCCAACTTAGATAATTGGAGTTTCCTGGTCTTCCCGGCTAAACTCAAATCTAGATTGCACTGCTTGATTGCTCAGAATGCCCTATGTTCAATCTCTACGGGTAAATGGCATGCCTTTCCATACACCAGATGAAACAGAGACATGCCAATGGGGGTTTTATACACCGTACGATAGGCCCAAAGATCATCCTCAAGCTTTTGAGTTCAGTCTTTGCGATCAGGCCTAACTATTTTCTGCAGAATATTCTTGGTCTCTCAATTGGAGATCTTGACCTGTCCATTCGTCTAGGGATGATAAGGTGTGGAGATTCGATGATTAACCTCGTATTTAGCTAGCAAATTACGAAACTGGGTATTAGTGAAATGAGTGCCACCATCATTGATGATGGCCCTTGGAATCTCGATCCTGTTGAAGATGTTCTTCTTGACAAAATCGATGACCACCTTGTGTTCATTGGTTTGGCTAGGAATCACCTCAATCCATTTGGACACGTAATCAATAGTGACGAGAATGTACTGATGTCCAAATGAAGGGAGGAAGGGTCCCATGAAATGATGCCTCAAACGTCGAAGATTTCAACAGGAAGAATTGGGTTTAGGGGCATCATATCTCTCTTAGTTATGCTCCTGAGTGCCTGGCATCGGGAACATGACCTTGAGAAATCCTGGGCATCCTTGAATAAAGACGGCCCATAGAATCTAGATTGAAAAATTTTTGCAGTCGTCTTTTTCCCGGAGAAGTGTCCACCACATGCAGATGCATGGCAGAACTCGAGTATACTGTTGAATTCGTTCTCCAGAACACATCGGTGAATAATCTAATCAGATTAGATGTGGTACAGTTCAGGGTCCTCCCAAAAGTAATATTTGGCCTCAGATTTGAGTTTATCCCGTTGTTGCTTGGTCCAATCCTGGGGGATTTGACCAACGGCCAAATAATTAACAATGTCAGCAAACCACGGGGTTTGGACGCCTGAAAGTACAAGGATGGTTTTGTCCAGAAAAGTATCAGCAATCAGGATGTTCGGATGAGAAGAATCACTCAGAAGTCTCGACAATGATCCGCCACCACATTCTCTACCCCGGATTTATCCTTCATTTCAAGATAAAATTCTTGAAGTAGAAGAACCCAACGAATAAGCTGGGGTTTGGCATCCTTTTTGGCCAAGAGATGTCTCAAGGTCGAGTGGTCGATATATATAATGACGTGAGACCCTAAGAGATAAGCCCTGAATTTCTCCAAAGCAAATACTATGGCTAGTAATTTCTTCTCAGTAACAACGTAATTCCTCTGGGCCTCGTCCAGAGTTTTACTAGTGCAGTAGATGATAGAGGGCTTCCTATCAACTTTCTGACCCAAAATAGCCCCGACCGCATAATCGGATGCTTCGGTCATGAACTCAAAAGGGGCTATCCAAACTAGTGGTTGCAGCACCGGAGCAAAAGTGACTGTCATTTTAAGAAAATCAAATGCCTTACAGCATGATTCGTTGAAATCAAACGGTGTTTCTTTGGCGAGAAGATTGCTTAGAGGATGAGAAACCTTCAAAAAGTCCTTGATGAATCTCCTATAGAATCCCACATGACCCAAAAATGATCGAATTTGTTTAACAGATGTGGGAGGAGGAAGTTTAGCGATAGCATCAACCTTAGCTTTATCCACTTCAATTCCCCGTTCAGAGATTACATGACCCAAGATGATGCCTTCTTGTGTCATGAAATGACTCTTTTCCCAGCTAAGGACTAATCTTGTTTTGATGCATCGTTTAAGAATCATTTCAAGATTATCTAGACAGGAGTCAAATGATACTCCAAAAATAGAGAAATCGTCCATGAAGACTTCCATAAACTCTCCCACCATGTCATAGAATATGGCCAGCATACACCTTTGAAGAGTCGCAGGTGCATTGCATAAATAGAATTGCATCCTACGGAAAACAAAGGTTCCGTAGGGATAGGTGAAAGTAGTTTTTTCCTGATCCTCGGGATGGATAGGAACTTGGTTGTATCTCGAGTAGCCATCAAGAAAATAGAAGTACTTCTGCCCGGCTAATCTTTCCAAGCTTTGATCAATGAAAGGCAGAGGGAAATGATCCTTTTTCGTGGCCGTGTTCAGCTTCCTGTAATCGATACAAACCCTCCAAGAGGAAGCCGAACGAGTTGTGACAGATTCTCCTTTCTCATTAGTCACAACAGTAATCCCGACTTTCTAGGGAAAAATATGCACGAGACTTACCCAAGGACTATCAGAGATCGGATAAATGATTCCTACATTGAGCCACTTAATAATCTCCTTCTTGACCACTTCTCGCATATTTGGATTTAATCTCCTCTGCATCTGGTGAGAAGGGCAGGATCCATCTTCCAAAAATATTCTATGATTGCAATAAGATGGCTCGATCCCCCTAAGGTCATGAATGGTCCAACCAATTGCCTCCTTATGTTCCTTCAGGACCTTAATTAGTTTAATCTCCTGCTTCTTTGTCAATTTAGCACTGATAATCACAGGGAGCATCTTATGTGGTCCTAAAAACTGATATTTCAGATTCTCAGGCAATGGTTTTAGTTCAAGCTGGGGCGGGTTGATGATTGAAGGTAAGGAAGATGCTGATGAAGACTCATCCAAAGGAAGAGGTTGAGAGTGTACAAAATCAATACCTCTTCAGAAGATGGCGGGTCTGCCATACAGGGTTGCGGGTCTAATTCATCATCAGAGGAGGAACTTTCAAATGCAGAAACCATCATATAAGTTTCAATATTCACATTATCATCCTCAAGTTCCTCAATAAATCCACAATCCTCAAATTTATTAATCGCCTTAAAAATATGCAATTTCATTCGTTGATCTCCAAAGGCGATTTCCATGCTATCACTTTCACAGTTAATGTTGGCCTTAGCGGTAGCCAGGAACGGACGCCCCAGAATGTTGGGCGTGTTCCTCAGATTTTCAGGAACATCCATGTCAAGGACAAGGAAATCTACAGGAAAATAGAAATCCTTAACCTTAATAATAACATCTTCAATAATGCCTAGTGGATTTGTGAACAAACGGTCCGGTAACTGCAGCGTTACTGAAGTCGACCGAAGTTCACCTAATCCAAACATCTCGTAAAGAGAAGTCAAAATTAGGTTGATGGGTGCCCCCAGATCCAGCAGTGCTCTATCAAAAGTGTGATCTCCAATGACACAAGAAATCAAAGGAGCACCAGGATCTCTCTTTTTCTGAGGGAGGTGGTGCAGGATAACAGAACTAGCCTACTCGGAGAGTACCACCTTCCTCAAAATAGATTCTCTCGACTTACGCTTTTGTATACATAAATCCTTTAAAAATCTCGTGTTAGCCAGTATATGCCTGATAGTGTCAAAGAGCGAGATATTGATCTCGACATTCTTGAAAATATTCAGAAGCTCCTCATTGCTATCAACAGACTTCTTCCTTGATCTGATCAAGGCTTCAGGAAAAGGAACATGAGTCAGATCTTTGGAATCAGATTCCCGAGCTTTGATTTCTTCACCATAGTTCTCCTTTCTCTCCTCAGGTTCTTCAGGATTTGGTAAATCAGAACAATGTGGTTGTGGATCCTAAGTTTGTTTACCACTCCTCAAGGTAACATAATTAGCGAATGCATACGAGTTTGGGTCTTGGGGAGGGTTAGGAAAGATTGGAGGGGCTTCATTAGCCAAGAATTGTTGATTTGCAGAAGAAGAAGAAGGACCTTGCTCAACCACCTGAGCATGTGCGTGTGGGTCCCTTTGATTTCCGTACCCATGGGCTTGATTGCCCGGATTCAAGATATTTCGAGGGTTGGGCACGGGTTGAGATGGTAGAGATCCAGGTTGATGAGAATTAGCTATGAGCTAGGTTTGCAAATTATCCAGTGAGGTTTTCATTTGCTACATGAGCTGGAGCATGGATCCTTGCATCTCTACCATTTGTCAGTTCAAATCAGCCTGTCCTACGGGTTGACGGGCATTTCAAGCTGGTTGATTAACCTGATTCGGGGGCAACTGAGTATAAACATGACCTTGACTCATTGGTCGTTGTGGAGCATAGTTGCTGGGTCAGAATTGGGTCTGCTGCCTCAGGTTTTTCCAGGAGAAGTTAGGGTGGTTTCTCCAACTCGGATTATAAGCATTGGAGTAGGGGTTGGATCTAACATTCTCCTGTACAGCACAAACATCCTCATAGGGTGAGGATGGAGAAAAAGAAAGGGAAGGATCAGAGAAATTGGGATCAAAGGCCCCAGTTTGGAACCCGTGGGGTTCCGAATAATGTTGGCTCGCAGGTTGAGCCACATCAAGTTGATTCACGAACTCCCGTCCAGAAGGAGCTCGCGACGAATGGAATCCTGAATTCTAGGATTTAGTGGATCGAGAGTTATTTGAATTTCTAGCCATCCACTCCTCCATTCTCTTAGCAATCAAGTCCACCTTATCAAGTTTATTACAAATCAATTCCATATGGAATGAGTGAGAGTCATGGACTTCATTAACATTCGATCTGGGCTGTTGGGATCGGTTAAAAGTATCCATGGAGGCATGATCGATCAAATTCTCGCTCATTTCCTCAAACAAATCATGCACGCTATCTGCATCTTTATTGAGGAAATTGCCTCCACAAGAAGTGTTCACGTGATTTCTGAGTTGCTCAGTAAACCCGTGGTAGAAGATTTGCATGAGTTGCCATTTCGGCACCTCGTGGTGTGGACACCACCGTAATAGGTCCTGAAATTGCTCCCAGGCCACATGAAACTGCTCCCCCGGCCGCTGGGTAAAGGTAGTGATTGCCCGTCTCAAAGCATTGGTACGTCCGACAGGGAAGAATTTCTTTAGAAAGGCTGATTTCAACTCATTCCAAGTTGCAATTGGTCTTCCTATAGTCCTGTACCAATGAGCGGCTTTATCCCTAAGAGAGTGGGGGAAGAGCCTCATGATCATTTTCTCCTCATTCACGTTTCGTGCCTTGGTGATCTGGACCAAAGTGGTCAAGTCCTCCAAGTGCTAAAATGGGTCTTCAGAGCCAAGCTCGTGGAAATGTTTGATCAGGCTTAACACCTGGGGCTTGATTTCTACGTCTCCGACAGGAATTTGGACGCCGGGATGTTCCCCGTAATTTGAAGGATCATAAAAATCCTTCAAGGGCTGAGTGCCCTGCATTCTCTGGAACCATTCTTGCATTCTCTGCATTTGTTCTAGCTACCTTTGAAATTTCTCCTATGAATCCTGAGGCAGAGGAGGCTGTTGATCGGCCATGGGATCACTTTGGCCAAAATCCAATCTACGCCTCCTAGAATACTCTAGTGGTCCTTCCAATCGAGGATTCAATGGCCTTCTTCCCAGCATAAACTAGGAAGAGGTTGGAAGGATTGGGGATAAGAACCCTACAGCACAACAAAGCAATCCTGTCCTTAAGTGGGGTAGCCTAAGGATCTACAGACTCCCAGAACCTGCCTTAAGATTATAAACGATTTACTCTACTTGTGTCTGCTCAATCCAACCAGTTAGAAGGAGGGACTGGGGAGAAGGTTCTTCCTTCGGCTTGTACCTCGGTTCCTAGTGTACCCTCCAGTTGCGGTCGTTTGACGCTACTCCCCTAGCTAGACATCAAATTGATCAGTACAAGTAGGTTAATCGCAAACAAACTCAGACTAGGCCCCGAAGAGCAAATCAGTCCTTAAGGCCAACATCTACTCGATTTTATTGAAGCTTGGGATTATAGTGCTTATGGAATGTGGTGGGCCCTTAAAATGGGTTGTGCCCTTAATGATTAATTGAGTATGTGTAAGTGCGTTCACAACCAGGGTTTTCAAGCAAGATTATTTATGATGAGTAGATTTTAATGTTCAAATCTTGCTTAAGTAGCTTTTAGGGTTTAGAATTAGGTTGATTTCAATCAAGTTTGAGGCAAACCAGGTTTTCAAGCACGGGTGAAGATTGCTTTCCTTTTAAAATTAGAAATAAAGTGGAGTGCCTAGTTTGAACCTAGATTGAAAATCCTAAGAGGAAGCTACTTGGTGAGTTGGTTTTATGTTGAGTGGTGCGGCCCAAACAACTCAAACAATTGGCCACAATTGCACCAGTAAGTTAGGCACACAGAAATGATTAACTTAGAATGATTTCTACTCTTTTATGTGTTGATTTGTGTGTACTGGTTCCACAGATCAGAATCCGATTGAGTAGAAGAAAATCAAGTAGGTTAAGTGCCTTGAATGTGGGTGTATGTTGTGTGTATTTTGAATTACCCCACAAAATTATCTTTTTATTTTTTTTAATATGCGAGGGTGAAATGTGAGTGTGAGTGGAAATCCAAACAACCAAACTAATCCTAGGATTTATGCAAACATCTAGGTTAATTGGAATTTGAATTTAATGTGATGAAATGAAATCTATGGAGGGGGAAAGAATGGGGAGCACCTATAGTCGTCTTCAACTGCACTTTACTCTGATCTACCGCTTGACGATTCCCTGATTGAGGTATCTGCAAAACAATAGACACAAGAGAAAGCAAGTTAGAAGACAGTAAAGTGTGTGAAATGCGTAAAGAGGATCGGAAAATCGTTGCCTCTCCGGCAATGCCGCCAAAATGTTGAACGTCGGAGGACTATGCTATCGGAGTTGGTTTTGAAAACCTATCATTGTAGTTCGAATAGGGAAGAACTCAGGTTCAACAAATAAAATTTATACTGGAAAAGAAATCCCGGGTTGAACTCAGGGAGGTTACGTCGATCAAAAATTGCAATTATATATATTTTTTGTATTTTTCTTTAAAGAGCGGAATAATTACAATGAAATGAAATAAATATAGACAATAAGAGAGAGAGAGAGAGAAAACATTCACTTGATGTTGCAAAATATTTGTACAACTAAGAAAGTGAGAAAAGATTACAGTAGAAAGCGAGAAATTATTACACTAGAAAGTAGGAAAATTCGACTCTAGAAAGTAGGAAAAAGGAATGGGAGAGAGAAGTTATCCTCCTCGACGATCACTTGGAGGACGAGCTGGATGAGACAACACCTGGAAGACGAGGAACGGAGCAGGAAGAAGGAGGTCAAAGTTGGAGAAACGGGAACGAGGCAGCACGTTGTCGTTGTCGCGGGATCTGCTTCCAGAATGGGGGCAAAAAATTGATTTTAGCTCTTGAGGAGCATCTCGGGTGTGAGACAAGCTTCTCTTAAGCTTTGGAGAGGGAGAGAAGAGAAGTGATGAGAAATTTGTATGGAGGGGGTCTCCTTTTATAGTTGTAAGGAGTGGGGGTCTCCTTTTACACGTCCTCGCATTCACAGCCGTCCGATCAAGAGATCGAACGGCTTAAACCACCTACACTTGCATCGTGCGGCCGCAGGATCGGACGACGCTGAGAGACTGATAGCACCCATGCGCGATCAGACGCGCGACGCTTACGGGTGATCGCATGCATAAGCGTCGCGCGTCTGATCGTGCGTGGGCACTATCGGTCTCTCATCACTGTCCGATCCTTATTGTGCGGCCCCGCTCGCTTGCCCGCCCAAGCTCGCTCCTCAATTTGAGGCTCAGCGCGGTTTGAACGTGCACCCTTCGCTCGCGAAGGGGCGCTCGATCGCTATGCCACGCCTTCTCTTTAGGCAAGAGGGCAATTTTGTGCGGGTGTTTTCGTGGCCGTTGAATGAGCATCCAACGGTCGAGATCGAGCGGGCAGGTGAAGAAGGAAGGTGTGGCCGATGCTGGGCAGCTATGATGGCATGGACGACCTAGATGGCGCCACGTGGTGCCATCTAGGTCGTCCATCTTCTGAGTGATGTAGATGGTGCCACAGGTGTCAGATTGGACCAATTTTCACGTCGTTAAGTTGCAATCGTTGATCCGAACCCATCCTTGTGGTCGGATTTGTCGTCTGTGGTGTAGATTAACACCATCTTTGCCCTTTCTCTTTAAGGTTCCTCGATCTCTATCTGGTGCTACGAATGTCCGATTAAGGCGATCTTGGAGTCGTTGAACTCCAATCATCGCTTTGATTAGATCCGTATGGTTGGATCTTCAATCCGAGGTCCTGATAAAAAGTTGCCCTGTCCTTGACCATAAAAAGTAGACAATTACTATATAATTTGTACAACTTGATCTAAATGCATGATTATGCATGTTATGCACTATTTACAATGTATGATGCTAATGTGACACTAAGAATATGCATTAATAGACATTTTAGGTTAATCAGATGTATGCACATCAGAGTCCAATGGACTTGGAAATCACTTAAATTCGATATCTGGAGCTCCCTCGACAAACCCCAGAAATTAAATCAACAGCCTAAAAGCAGCCACGTAATAGCCATCAGCCGCCCTCGCCAATGCTAAGCCTCTGCTTCATCGCACAGGAGAAACTATGGCCATTCGATCTCCCATGGAACGATTGAGGATTGGCGAAGATCGCAACCATATCACCCGCGTGTCGCAGTGGTCAGGGCTTCTCCACACTCACCAGGCGCATGCATTCGAAATGCACTCGCCCGCATCCACGTGCGTAATCAAAATTCAGTCGTTGATGCACGCACGGATGGCAGGGATGAAGGCTACGTGGCACACCCTCAAGCGCCTGATGGGAACGCGCGTGATCATGCGTGAGGCGCACGCTCCCCGCACGCAAAGCATTATCTAAGCACTCCCCACTTGCGCAATCATAGCTGTTGAAGTGAAATCCGACGATCGACACGCATCCATCATGAGATTGCTCATCCTTCTGCGGGCGCGGGAAGGTGACGTGGCGTGCCCTCAACCATCCGATGGTGATTCATGCCACGGATCTGATGGCTACAGGTGCATGAGCACAGATTGAAGGGAGAAAGCATGCACGCGCTTAAGGACTGGTGGGTGGAGGGCTTCACCGATGCTTATGGAATGGGTTTGGCAATGTCTCGGACGTCGCTAAAGCCCTTACTTAATTTGGAAACCCCTCTTCTCTATATAAACCTCCTCAACCACCCCATTCAAGGGCATTCAATTCACACACACCTTCCATACTACTCTAGCCCTCTCCTAGCTCCACCAAATACTCCATACCCACCTCGGAGTTGTCAAGCCACCAACGGAGCCTCCCTCCACTGCCGTGGCTGCCTTGACTCTTCCTCACACACTCTCTCTTTACTTTAGTTTATGTTGTACTTGTTTAAGCTTTCATCTATTGTTGTAGTTGTAAACAAACATTAATTGCATGCTATATATTGATGAAAGTTTCATATATTGGAGCTCACATCCTCTTAATGCTTGGCATGTTTTAAACACGATCTCTAACCCTACTCTCTCTCTCACATTTTCTCGCAAGCGAGCAAATCACCCATTCCTATGACAACTTAAAGCGACAAACTAATCCGATTTTACGCCTCCTTGTGTTCGACACTTGGACTCACCAACTCCACATTCTAAATTAAAATCGACGTCACAAACACATACTACAATGGCATAATGAAACAACCGCGTTCCGCACCTGTCACTTGCCTCTTCAAGTCTTCTCTTCTTCACACACAAAGGGAGGCAATCCCTCTAGTGGCTAAGTGTTTGCTGACTCTCAAGAGAGCAAAACCCCCCTTGCCCCCATGTGCTCTCTTTCTTTCTCTCTCTAGGATCCACTCCCCCAGAGCCTTCGGCAATCGGATTTGGATCTAAACACACCCGGGACCAGGGCTGCGGGCGTGGGTCGCAGCCGAGGTGTGCGCGAGTTAGGCGGGTTGGGTTAGGCCAGGCATGCATGCATGGTGTCACAAGAGAGGCACTTGTGAAGGGGTGGCAGGGGACCTCACCCGCCAAGTGTGTTGAGGCGATAAGCCCCAACCACTTTTTCAAGTTATGCACTGTTGTAGCTTCGTGCGCTTCCAATGTGGCACTATCTTAATCAGCTTTCCTCTTCTCACGGCGTAGCGACATTATCGAGCTAATTCCAGTCAAGGTTCCGGTCAAAGGACCAAATTGATTCCTTGGTTGCGTTCCTGGATGCAGTCTGCTACACCTAGAAGTGTCGTTTGGAGCTGCAAGTGCCGAAGTGAGCTTTAAGCTTCCTTCGAAGATCTGCGGTAATGGCATGGCACTTGAGAGCTGAAACTCAAGAAAAAGGGCCTCGCGGCCCTGTCAGATAGCTTAGCTGTATCTCTGGTGGACGATGAGTATTGTGGTGGGTGTAGCGTGGAGTGAAGGTGCGTGAGGTGGCCAGACGGTAACGGAGATGGCCGTGCGTAGGTGGGGTGTTCGGGGGTGTGTTTGAAGGGGCAATAGACCTAACTAGGTTAGGGCTTTTGCTCTTATGGTCGAGGCGGAGGTCGTGGGCTAGTCGACGAAGTGTTTGGAGAAGTGGAGTGAGTGGAGGGCTTCATCAGAGGAGTGTCAGAGCGGAGGACGATGGAGGTGAACGATGGCGTCTAGAGGATATTTTTGGTTTTTTTTTTTTGGGTAGCAAATTAAACTAGGGACCTAGGGGAACTAATATTGCCCTAAACTGACTGACGAAAGAGGGAGAACGACATCGGCATTGGTAGGCCAGCGTTGGGGAAGAAGACACTCCGGTAGAAGGGGACGGTGACGACGATAGAGGTAGAGCGATGGCGGCTGGTATTGCACGACGCGGGGGAACGTGAGGAAGAAGAATCCGCCACCAGTATTGCGGTCGGACGACAAGGAGAGGCAAGGAGAGTTGCTGAAGCTCGAGGAGCTATTCGGCTGAAACAGGAGAGAGGAATTTGGGGATTTTCCGGCCGAAATCGAGTCTGAGATGGACGATATGCAATGGGGCTTCTTTTATAGGCCTCTAGAGGATGATTTGAGGTTGGGAAACAAGCTTCCCAAGCTTGGAATGTTCGTCGGAGATGGAAGATTCTATGATACCCGAATCTCATGCGTTCACATGAGAGATTGAGAAGGTTTTGGGGCTCAAGGATGGGTGTAATGGAGAGATAACTCCTCAAGGAATTTTTTTTTTTTGAAAGGATGAGGAATGCTATCGGGGATGATAGCATACTGGAAAACTCTTATTTATCACAAAAAGGAGACCATTACAGACACTCATCCCACTCTTTCACATGTACCCAACAATCCCTCACAATAGCTTCCACATTACAAGACCCACATCTAAAGAGGCACTCATTGCGAGCATGCCAGACACACCACATGACGGCCGCCATCTTCGTTTGTAGACTCCCTGTCAATAGCAATTTCCTCCATAGATCGTCCCAAGTAGGTAATGGTTCCCCACATACCTCCCTCCAAATATGATCTGTCACCAAGCATGAGGTGAAAAGGTGTATCCTGTCGTCAGAGTCAAACCCGCAGCAAGGGCAGCTTTGTAACGAAGCACCCAGCCTCCTACTTCTTAAGTCCCCGGTTACAAGTCCATCTCGCCTGCACAGCCATAGAAAGATTTTGATCTTGAGCGGAGTCCTCAGCTTCCAAATTCTACTGCAGTCAAAATCTGCAGGTGTGGGGTCAGCAGACGCGCTTTCCATCAGCCTCTTGTACGCTTTGGCCAATGTGAACTGACCGTGTATCCACCGATAGCCATCCTCGCCTTCTGCCAACTGGAATGCTGCCAGGTCAGCAAGCAGCCGCACCTGTTCTGTTTGAGTTCTCCCGCCATCTCGCCCAGCAGTTGCATTCAGTGTCCATCTACCAGCCACCTTATCCCAACACTCCCTAACCAAGACCCTGTTATCTGTTGTAGCAGCAAAGCTCCTCGGATATTTCTCACTAATCTATCCCAGATCAGACCAGACATCTTCCCAGAAAGCAAAGTTTCTGCCGTCCCCGAGTGACGGTGCAAAATCTGACCAGTGATCATGAACTACCCTCCTCACTGATTGCCAAAAAGATGAAGGTCTGCAAGGGGTTTTGCTCCACATCTGCACCTGCGTAGGACTGTAGGATTCTTTAATCAGCTGGGACCACAGCTTGCCATCTTCCTCAGATAATTTGATTGCCCACTTGAGAAGCAAAGCATCATTGAATTCTTTCAGCGATCTGATGCCCAATCCTCCCTTCGATTTAGGCCTACAAACTTGCTGCCACCTCATTGGATGCATGAATCTGCCTTCCATCTTCACCCCTTTCTAGAAAAATCATTTTCGCAGCATATCCAGCCTCTTCCAGACAGATTTCGGAGATCTGAAAATCGAGAAGAAGAACATTGGAATTGCAGTGATGACAGAGTTCAGCAGAATCAGCCGGCCACCCTTCGTCAGGAATCTGCTGCTCCAAGACTCCAACCTGGCATTTGCTTTCTCAAAGAGGGACGCCCAATTGATCTTCTTCAGCTTCTTGTCGGACAGAGGCAAACCAAATACCTCACCGGCAAGGCGGCTAAGGGGGTATGCAAGATGGCTGAGATCTCATCAGTCTCACCAGCAGACATGCCAAAGGAGATCAGAGTAGATTTTGCCCCATTCAATCGCAGACCCTAGATCTCTCCAAAGATATTGATCATGGAAAAAAGAAATTCCGCCTCACAACGCCCACCCTCTACAAAAAACACGGTGTCATTCGCGTATTGTAGAATGGGTGCCAAAGCTCGAGAATTCGCAAGCGAATAGCCCCTTACTGCACCCACATCTACCAGCCTGAAACTGAATATCGCAATTGTGTCCACTGCCAGATTGAAAATTAATGGGGCTAGCGGGCATCCCTGCCGTACCCTACATTGTGGCTGAATCCAAACTCCACACGGTTTCCTGTTGACTAAAGGAGAGAAAGAAGATGTGACAATGCACCTCTTCATCCACTGAATCCACAAAGGGGGAAAGCCCCTCCTCATAAAAATCTCCCATAGATAGTGCCATTCTATTGAGTCATAGGCTCTACTAAAGTCAACCTTCCACATGAAAGCTCTGGTCTTTCTCCTCTTCCATCCAGATATCATCTCTTATGCCACAATGAAGGATTCCTGTAGGGATCTATTAGGGAGAAAGGCCGCTTGCATTGGACTGATTAGGTCAGACAGCACCCCTCTCAGTCTATTTGCCAGCACCTTGCTAATAATCAGGTAGATTGAATTCGACAATGCAATAGGTCCAAACTCGGAGTGTTTTTGCACCACTGCGTTTAGGTAGCAGGAACAGGTAGGATTTATTGAGCCTCTCCACGCCTAAATTGCCCCTCTGAAATTCTCCAATAACCTCCATCACATCCCTTCTTAACACTAGCCAAAATTCCCTGTAAAACAGGATCTAAAACCCATCAGGGCCTGGAGAGCCTTCTGCATTCAGACCAGCCATTGCGTCCACCACCTCCTATTCTGAAAAATCTTCAGTCAGCTTAGCCGCCTCAGAACTCCCCAATCGAGGAAATTCAGATGCTGCCAATTTCTAGCCCCCTCTCCCTTTTGTTCTTGAAGCTTCCTTGAAATATCTAGCAGTCTCTCTTCTAATATCATCAGGTGAAGTAAATACCAAGTCTCCACATTTCAAAGAGGATATAAAGTTCACTCTCCTTTTGGCACTCGCTACCATATGAAAGAACTTCGTGTTCTCATCGCCCTCTTTCAACCAGTGCTGCCTAGATTTTTCCCTCCAATCCATTTCCCTAGATCTGTCCTCCTCAAGGATGACTCCCTGCCAGTGACTCCTCTGTGATTCCTCATCCAAAGTCAATCTTTCTCTGTTTTCCTTCTCATCCAACAGTCGCACCACAGACAAAGAGCGAGAAATCAGGGAGATCTTCCCCTTTGAAGGTCGCCGGAGTTGTAGGAATAGGATTTCATGGTGGCAAGGACCTATTTGTGAAAATGATGATAAAGATAGGGATCAAAATGCAATGGATTCAAAAGTTAGGGGCATGTGTGTGAGATAAAAGAGTCAGACAAGACTAAATTGCAAACTAGGTCAAGATGATCTTAGATTGGGTCCAAATTTTGGTAGAAACCTAATTTGGACTCAAGGAATCCAATGGTGAAGTTAGATTTAGGTTTTGACCACGTTTGATTGGGTAATTTATGTAAAAACCCAAATTAGGGTAAATGTTTGTTTAAGACTCTATTTTGGGTCAAGACGGGTTCTGATGGTCAAATTGAAGGTACCAAACCCTAGAGAATATTTTTATATGATTTTAGTGGGTTTAGGTGAATTTTATCTTGATAAGAACTTTAGTTATTTAAGCAGGTTTGTTTTTAGTTTTTCGGATGTCATTTAATTCCTGAAACGTGCAAAAATCCTTTTATGTCTGTTCTAACCAATTTGTTAGACTCTTAAGACCATTTGGTCCTTAATTAACCCCTGGAGAAACCCCATGATTGTACTGCAATTGAGATATGCTGTTAAAATTACAGTTTTAACCTTATTTTCTTGTATTTCCCTTAGAATGGATTTGCAATGAATTATGTCTCTCTGGTGGTTAGGAGGAGCATTTAATGATGGAATATGACTATATAAATCTAGATATGGCTGATGATGACGTTATCATCATAAGGCCTAGCAAGGAAGACAGAATGAGACTGATTCTACAGACAATTGTTGATATGTAGAAGACCAATGCTACCATGCAGAGGCAGCATAATGCAAAAATTATAGAAGTTCGTAATCAACTCGCATTATGTGGTTGGGACTCACTAGCTTGGTGCACTTTCGTCTCAACCTCTATCAAATTCGAACATTATGCCACACCAGAGGCTTGTTGTGAACCCAAATCAGGGCCAAGCACATTACGTTTATCAGGCCCCTTCTGCACCTCCTCTTGATGGGTCGGAAGTTTCTACTTCGTACAAGGGATTTCAGCAGAAACCTATCCTGCCAACTCTAAATCCAAGCCAGGTAGGCCTAAACTTTGTCACTACGCATAGTGGCATAACTACTTAGGACCCACCTTATCTTAGTCAATCTAGTCCAAGTAGTTCAAGACCCAAGTCTAGGAGGGATATCAAGGATAGACCCACCCCAGATCCAAAGCTTGAACCAATCCTGGAAAAACCTAAAGATGTTCCATTTCTTGAGGCCTTGACCAAAGGAATTAGGAAATCCAAACTCGTGGCACCTGAGGAGGACTTGGTCAAGCTCTTTAAGCAAGTCCAAATAAGAAATCCCTTGATGGATGTGATCCTCCACATACCGACTTACGCATGATTTCTAAAGGACTTGTGTACACCAAAGCGTAAGAGCGAAACAAAGATGGGAGTTCGATTGTTTTGTCAGAGCAAGTTGGCTCTATAATCTTGAGTAAACTCTTGTAGAAAGTGAAAGATCCTGGCACTCCTTTGATCTCCTACAAGATAGGGAACCTAGAGTTTGATCGAGCTTTATTGGATCTAGGAGCATCCATAAACCTGATTCCTACCTCCCTACTAGACCACATTGAGGAAACTGAGCTCAAATTGATTGAAGTGACTTTGCAATTGGCTAATAAATCGATAAAGTCACCAAGAGGAATTCTCAAGGATGAGTAGTTGGGGAAAGAGATTTCTATTTCTCGGTGGATTTCATTATTTTGGAAATGGATACTCTTGAGAATTTGAGAGACACACCGATCATCTTGGGGAGACCGTTCTTAGCAACTGCTAGGGTGAATATCAATTGTGAAGAGGGCCAGATCGAGTTAAAATTTGGAGATAAGATGTTAAGGATTGATATTTTTAAGGCCCAGAAAGGAATAAACTGTAGGGCAATTGAGGAAGTTTGTGACATAGGCTCTTTGGTTGAGGATTTGATTCTCGAGGTGAAGCTAATTCTCCAAGGACCTCAACCAAAAGAAGATCTTGACCCATAGATTAAGGAGCCCGAATCTGATCTAGACCTATCCCTAGCTTTCACCTTGTCTTCTGCGGCTAGCCTCGAACCCCAATATGCTGCTGATAACTCGGTTCTAGAGCTGAAACCCCTCCCGGACCATCTGAAGTAGGTGTTTTTGAGTTCAAATCAGACATTTCCAGTTATTATCAATTCTTGACTCACCCCTGATTAGGAAACGAAGCTGATTTCTATCCTCCAGCAACATCGTAGGGCCATTGGTTGGACTATAGATGACTTGATTGGAATAAGTCCCTCTTATTGCACTCATTGTATCTATATTGAAGAGGGCTCATGACCTTCTCGCAAAATGCAGAGAAGACTTAACTCGAATCTCTAGGAGGTTGTGAAAAATGAAATCATTAAGTGGCTCGATGAGGGAATCATTTACCCCATCTTTAATAGCCGCTGGGTGAGTCCCAGTTAGCTTGTGCCTAAAAAGGTGGGACTCACCGCGATTACTATTGAATTTGGAGAAACCATCCCAACTCGGATTGCCAGCTCATGGAGAGTTTGTATAGACTATCAAAAATTAAATACCTCCATGAAGAAAGTCCATTTCCCTCTCCTGTTTATTGACCAAATCCTTGAAAAGTTGGCAAGGAATTGATTTTTCTGCTTTTTGGATGGGTACTCTGGATATAACTAAGTGGCAATTCATCCTGAAGATTAGGAAAAGACCTCCTTTACCTGCTCCTATGGTAATTATGCATTCTGTAGGATGCCATTTGGGCTATGCAATGCGCTTGCCACCTTTCAACGGTGCATGCTAGCCATATTCTTCGATATGGTAGGTAAATACCTTGAAGTCTACATGGACGACTTCTCAATTTTCGGGTAGACTTTCGATGATTGCCTTTTTCACTTGGTTCAGATCCTTCAATGATGCATTGAAGTGAATTTGGTTCTCTCCTGGGAAATGAGCCATTTCATGGTTCCCGAGAGCATCATACTTGGACACCTCATATCTGAGAAAGGTATCCAAGTTGACTGAGTTATGGTAAATTTGATTTCCAAACTTCCCATGCCTTCCTCAGTCAAAGATATTCGATCATTTCTAGGGCATGTTGGCTTCTATTGATGTTTTATATCTGATTTCTTGAAAATTGCATGCCCCCAGACTAATCTTCTCTCAAAGGACACACCCTTTTAGATGAAAAGTGAGTGTGTTTGTGCATTTGAGATCCTATGTGACTGAGTAACCCAAGCTCCAATCCTACCATCTCTTAATTGGTCTCAGTTGTTTGAGATTATATGCGATGCATTTAACTACTCAGTAGGAGCAGTACTTGGACAAAAGATCGATGAGAAACCGGTGGTAATATATTACTCTAGTAAGACACTGGACGAGGCTCAGCGTAATGATATGATTACAGAGAAAGAGCTACTGGTCATAGTATTTGGTTTGGAGAAATTTAGATCATACCTCCTGGGTTCCCATGTCATTATTTATTTGGATCACGCTGTAAGGCACCTACTTGCGAAGAAGGATGCTAAACTGAGGTTGATTTGATGGTGTTGCTCTTGTAAGAATTTGACCTCGAGATTCACGATAAGGCGACAAAACAAAATGTGGTTTCTGACCATTTGTCCCATCTCCTTCTTCGATCAGTGACCCCTCCAGACCTATTACTAAACATTTTTCGAATGAGCACCTTCTGAGCATTAATATTGAACTTCTCTGGTATGCTGATATCGTCAATTATTTGGCATCAAACTAGACCTGTTTAATTGGCTAAAAGCCAAGAAAGACAAATTGATTTCAAATGCCAAAAATTATGTTTGGGAAGTTCCATACCTCTTCTGCATCAGTGCTGATCAAATCATTCAGAGATGCATTCCCGACTTCGAGGTCAATGATATATTGTCTTTCTACCATGACTAGGCCTGCGGTGGCCATTTCTTTGGCCACACTCCTCAAGGATACACACAATTATCATAGGGCATGTGCTCGTTGCCAGATCTTAGGCAACATGAGCCACTGTGACATGATGCTCTTGGACCTGATTCTCGTGTGTGAGATGGTCGACATTTGGGGGATTGATTTCATGGGTCATTTCTCGAATTCAAATGGTTTCGAATGCATCCTTCTAGTTGTGGACTACATGTCCAAAGGGATCAAAGTCATTTCGACCAGAACTAGTGATCATAAAGAGGTGATCAAATTCATTCATGAGCACATCTTTTCCCGGTTCGGTGTACCGCGCATGATCATTTTTGATGGGGCGACCCACTTCGTGAATGTGCACTTCCAATCCCTGATGAATAAATATGGGGTGTCGCATCGTATTTGACTCCATATCATCCCTAGACTAATGGATTAGCTGAGCTCTCCAATGGGGAGATCAAGAAAATTCTTCAGGTCACTGTTCAACCTGACAAAAAGGATTAGTCGATCCAACTTCTGGAAGCATTATGGGCCTATAGGGTTGCCCATAAAACCTAGCTAGGGATGTCTCCCTTTAGACTTGTTTACGGGAAGGCATGTCACCTTCCTATAGAAATGGAACACAAGGCCTACTAGGCGGTATGGAAATGCAATTTGGATCTTAGGGAGGCTGGAATCCACCATCGTTTGCAAGTGAGCGAGACTGATGAACTATGCAATGATGCATATGAGAACTCACGTATCTACAAAGAGTGGATCAAGGCTTTTCATGACAAGCACATCTCACGAAAATCTTTCTATCCTGGTCAGAAAGTGCTTCTCTTCGATGCTCGACTCAAGCTCTTTCCAGGAAAAATGAGATTGAAATGGACTGGACCTTTTTTAGTCTAAAGGATCTTTGGAAATGGAGCCTGATAAGTCCACTTTAGTGGATCATTATTTGGTCTAAGTACTCTTTAATTAAATGTTCTTAGTTGTTAACTGATTAGGAGTTATATGGTAATTCACCTCAGTCTGCATATAATTTTATGCATCAATTTTACATTTAATAACATATGATATAATAACATAATCTATATGGTTGGATGCAGGTTAGGTGTAAGCGTCAAATGTTCATTCTGCGTATATAAGACGTCTGGGAACCACCATCATGAACTCACTGAAGTCTACACTTTTTAAGACATCTAGATCTTTGAGAGGACATCTGATAAAGAACTGCTAGATTTTATCTTTCCATTCCAACCACTCACGATCCTCGCCGAGTGGTTGGAGAGGCTTACGGACAAAGAAACCAACAGAAGGGGAGTTTTATTAAAAGCGGCAGCCGGCCATCCTGAGGATCATCTTTCTGGCCCCTTGCGGGGATCTCCTCCCTCCCCACCACCATGGACCTAGCGTACACCATGGAACATGCACGCACTTTGGCCTTTGCAAGCTTTGATGTCGCCTCTACGCTCTTGCATGTAGTGACAGTGTGTGCACTAACTCAACACCACCACCATCAGCCACATCCCCTTCTTCGTCTTCTTCATCATCTTCTTTCTTGCTTTCGTCTCCTGCTGCGCCCATCACCCAAAGGAAACCATGACCCAACATACCATCTTCATCGCAGCGCCACCTCCCTAATTGTGCCTCCACCACAGACCCTTCTACTCTAGCTGTAGTACCTTCCACATCACCAAACCCCTCACCCACGTTTTCTTCTTCTTCTTCATTCTCTCCTTCCAATCGCCCCCCTGCAACTTCACAAAGTAACAAAAACCCCCCAGCCAGCCATCTCCTCACAGCCACCACTACCGACCACCATCTTCGACATGGACACTACTGGCGTCATCCTCAAGCTCCCCTGCACCCACGACTGTCACCACGCCATCAGTCGGCCGGCTCCTCATGCATAGACGTACCTACCACCGCCAACCACCTCCACGCGTGGCCGCCATCTTCGATTGCCCTCGCTGTCCCGCTGTCGTCATCGTGATCCCCGCGCACTGGCCAACCTTCCCCCATAGCAGCTCCATCGCCGATGCTTCATCTCGTACGCGAGGAGGAGAGAGAGTGAAAGCTCTATTTTCCTTCCAATTAGTTATTACATGTGCTGCTGATGAGAACCTCATCATGAACCCTAACTAGCACAATCTAACCTAGATATGCAAGAAAAAGGTCCTACATAACTTATAGAAAGGCTTGACTCAGAGAATTCTGCGTTTGTGAAGAAAATAGGTCATAAGGATTAAAATGCAATTTCACCAACACAATCAGTAAAAAGGGTAACTCAGGGTCCAAACATAGGTCAAACTAACCTAATAAGAAGGAAAGTGGGATGATTTGATCCAATAAGGGCTACAGCAACTCTAAGGAATTAAATGACATTCTGTAACCCTAAAATAAACCCACTTCAATTCACGAGGTTCGAGGAAAAGAAAAATTGACTAAACCCTCTAAAATTCATAGAAAGATAATCTCTAGGGTTTAGAACCTTCAATTTGGCCTTAGGAACCCATTTTGACGTACATTGAGAACCATGCCCAATTAATGATTTAATTTGGGTTTTTACATAAATTGACCGATTAAACAAGGTCTGATCTAGAAATAAAATTCACCATTAGAATCCTTAGGTCCCATTTAGTCATGCATAAAAACTTGAGCCTAAGAAGAGACCTTCTTGACCGACTTTGCATTTTGGTCCTCATCTATTACTTTTTGACCCTCAACTTTTGAAACCCTCTCATTTTGGCCCCTAGGTTCTTTGTCGTTCTTTGCACTTAGGTCCCCCTGCAAAACTCTGAGCAGCGCCATGCTCCGGCGACTTTGCGCGGAGCATGGCGCCGCGTAGGGTGAGGGAGGCCCTCTGCCCGTTGAACCGGGTGTTCCCTGCGACGTTTGCTGTTGCAGGGACACCACCATGATCTCTGCCATCGCCCACACCTTCCGTGCGAACACGCGGAAGGTATGGGCTTCTGCTCCGACCATTCTCTGGAGAGGGAGGCACGTCACCTCCCTGCGCCCACCCCTCTGCCTTCGCCTTTATAAAGACCGCCGTCGCCAGCCGAAGGAGGCAAGCTGTCTCTGACGGAGAATAACCCCCCAGTTCATCCTCTCTAGCTCCGACAGACGGCCTGCAGCTTCCGACGACCTACTCCTCCTCCTCCTAGTCACTCTGCTACCTTACCTGCAGCACGGTTCCCCTAACCCTTTCGTCTGTGTCGTACTGCACCCGCCGACACCCTTCGCCTGCCTCCTCGTCACCGATCTCCCCTTCCAGGGCCTCTTCTTCCTCAGCTCCAGCAGGCACGAGCCGGTGGCTCCACCCTCCCCCCTCCCGCCTTCGTCCAAAACTTAGGTAAAAGCTTCCTCTCCTCCTTTAAATTTTCCCTCTGTCAATTTATATTTTTGCGCCCCCACAAACAACTTCCACCTCCGCCTGCTCCATCTCCGACCACCCTCTCCGGCGAGCCCATTCCACCTCCACAGACCTCCTCACTCCTCGCCGATTACCTCAGAAGATTCCCCTCACTCCACTCCACAGCCTCCCCCTTTTCATTCCCTGCCACATGCCACCTAAAGACCCCCCGAACAGACCCATTTTTCCGACCACAGTTCGACCTAGGGCTGCCACCGCACACTGCCTCACGCCTCGCCACCACCCGCACTGGCTTCGCTGTACTCCGGCGAAGCTCCCTGCATCTTCTGACTAGGCCGAGAGGCCGTATTTCTGTGTTCAAGTCACGCCCCCTTCGCCGCCATTGCTGAGCAGGTGAAGCTCCTTCACCTGCAGCTGCAGCTTCGACCTCGCCCAGGCGCTGGTCCCAGGTTGCGTGGAGTGTCTCCACGAAGACTCCAAGGTCTGCAGTTGAGGCAAACCCCTCGCGAGCTACTGCAATTGCCGCAAGCTCCTCACCTGCGGGTGCCAGTCTGGGAGGTGGGACTTTAGTCCCACCTCGGAAGTGCGTGGCTCAGAGCCCGCACTTAAATTGAAAAAGTGTTCGAGGTTATTTGCCTTCGAACACAGGGGTCAGGTCCCTTATGCATGAGCGCCCCACGCGCTTGCCCTTGCCCGTGCTCACGCCCCGCGGGTCTGGGCCGGATCCGGATACCCGACACTAAACACACCTCACCCACCACCGCACGCCGGTGGGCCTGGTCCCCGGCGCGGTAGCCATACCCGAATACCAGGCTCTGAGAGAGCGATCCTATGAGAAAAATCTGAGAAAGAGAGAGACGCGGGAAAGGGTAGGGGTAGGTTTTGCTCTGACCAGTTGTGTGAGTGTGCAGGCAGAGAAGAAGGAAGAAGGTGGCCGAAGCCTTGGCCGCTCAAAGAAAGAGGAAGAAGAAGAAGACCGCAGGAGAAAGAAGAAGGAAAAAGAAAGAGGAAGAAGAAGACCGCAGGAGCAAGAAGAAGAAGAAGCACAAAGGAAGCACTGTAGCAGACACCACTTAAGCCGTCTGATTGAGAAATCAGACGACGGATGAAGCTCTACAGACAAAGTAAAGAAGAAGAAAAGAAGAGAAGGTGCCGCAGCTGAAAGCAAAGAAAAGAAGGAAGAAAAGAGAAGAAGAATAAAGAAGAGAAGATAAAGAAAGAAGAAGAAGAACTGAAGAAGATCAAGCAAAGAGAAGAAATAAGAGAAAAAGAAGACAAGACAAGAGAGAAAGAAGAGAAGAAGAAACAGCCAAGAAACAAATCTACCTCTCTACCTCTCTATCTCTCTCTTATTTTTGTAATAAAAGCATTGTACTTCTAGAATTCTAGTAGCTCCCTGAGTTCGACCTCAGGAAAACTATTTCCGAGTAAAAAAATTTTCTATGGTAATGACAACCGGAGCTGTCTTATCTTATACTATAACGACTATACTATAATAAAGACACAAAAGCAGCGCCGCGGTTTGCCCCCTTACCAACTGCCATTGTCAAAACTTGATTTTCGATTTAGTATTTTATTAATTGAATGAATTTACAACCAAGCCCCTTTAGTTTGCTCTAATTAATTGTCTTATTGAAATGCATGATTATCTTCCCTATCTATTAGCCTCACATAAGTTACATGCTATATTATAATTGTGGGCCAATATTTGACCATCGTGTTTTAACAAATTTTCAAATTAATTTGGCATGTTCCTCCCTGTGGAAACAACCTAATCATTGTGGTTAGAGATTTAATGAATTTTTGATAGTTGATCTTTCACCACAAAAGCTTTACAACGGCATGTTATTTAATGTTTAAAATTTCAAAGAAAGCAAAAATTGATATATCAGAGTCGTTGAAATCAGTGAACTTAGCCACAACTGGAACCCTTTTATAATGAATGGTTAAAGACTAAAGCCATTCATCGAGCTTACTGATTCGAATCTAGCTACTGAATCTTTTGATCTCCATTCCCTATGAGTTACATTGCACCCAACTGATAGCATTAAACTTAACACTAAATGGGAGGTAATATGTTATTTCAAAAACCTGATTTCTTATCCTTTTTGAGCTGCATTCGTATTGTACTTTAGGGTTCAAACTTCAGAATAGTCGACTCCACCTCCGATACTTGTATTGGAGCTTGAAATCGTTCGAAGCAGCTTTCCTGATCCGATCACCCACTCTTGTGAACCTGTTCTAAAATATGAACTAAATTGAATTCGAACCCATCTTGTTTGCAATGAAGGCATTACAAAACTTAGGAATGGGGGGTATTAAAGTGTAAAATGACTCAAAATTCGATTCTTTTGAGGGGTTCTCACACAAAAAAAAATGAGGATGGAAAGGGGAGGAAACTTTTGAGCTGAATTGCAAATCCATAAGGAAGAAAAAGAGGGGAAATAGAGAAAGAAAAGGGTCAAAGAAAATTGTGTAGTTGAGTACTGATGAGGTGTGGCTCATCATAACTAAAATGCCCAAGTTAAGTTAGAAACTAGGTTAAACATTACTGAATTAACACATGAAAAGGGTTAAGTATGGGAAATAGGGAAAAAGGCCTAAAACATCAAATCTGTGTTAAAAACGTAAAATTAGGTCATTAAATGAGATATTCTATTCATTAATATAAATTGATGATCCATTTGCAAATTGAACAAACATTTGAGCTCAAAAGTTGAAATCAAAAGCATAATTAACTTCCTTAATGTTTAATTAAGCTTCAACAAAAACCTAGTTGCATTTGGACATCATTAGGACCTCGTATTTATCGTTTCTCACTTAGGTTCTTAAGTCATAAACATTTTATTCATTTCAAGCATCTAGGAACTTATTTATAAGCCGCTGAGGACCTCTTCGTAAGACCTAGGGACTGCTCTGATATCATTCCTCACCACTTATGGGCATGCTTGCAACTTTCCTACTGTTTCACCTTTAGGACCTTAGAGCAATTTCACTAAAAGACCTGTGAGCGTGCTTGCACTATAGTGGCTCATGAACTCGCTCGATCTTGGCCGTTCATCCTTTGTTCTCTTGATCTAAGGGGCCAACTCCAGTCGAAGCTTCATGCGCTTCGACACATGTGAACTCTTGCCCCAGATCCCACTCAATGGCTGCATTTTGATTGGAATGCTTGCGCGCTCTTCAATTCCATCTCCACCGTTGGTGCCTTAAGTGCTTAATCACACCACTGCGGTGAGCACATTCACTGCCTCGACTACTTAAGGAGTTCCTTGAGCTCACATGCAAAGGATTGACTCCCTCCTACATCCCTTGAGCCGGTTATTCGTCTACTCCAGCTCCTCTCTTCATACTGTCTCTGTTTCATTGCCATTGGTGGTGAAGCCCCACCTTCCTCTCTGACTCTCCTCGCCGCTAGGGACATCATTGTGACTGAGGGTGACCCAGAACTCCACTAGCGAGTTTTCCATTCGCTAGAGCACCTCCTCCCTATCTTCTTCCTCTCCATCCACTAGGTGGATGACCCAAAGGTCCCATCCTCTGATTAGTTAGGTTTTAATGCTTTTGTAGAGTAGTTTTCCTACTTTCTAGATTAGTTTTAGTGTAGTTAGTGTAATTTAGATTAGCTTAGGTGTAGATTAGATGATGGAATTCATGGATGTTGTAGTTTAGCTTAGGAGAATATTAGGATAATTCCTCACCTTCGCTGATCAATTTAGATCAGGGGAGACGAATCCACTGCCATCCACATGTCCATTCTTCTCCCTCCTCACCCCACAGTACATGTTCACTCACTTGATGCATGATTTTGTCACCAATCACCCACTCACGAGAGCAATTAATAGATCTGAAGTTCACTAGCTCTTAGATCTGTTAAAATGCTCAAAATCAAATTGAGGGCTCTCTCATACACTTCACCTGACCATAAGAGTCCTTTCACTGATTTTAATTGGTTAGATTTGCTCGATTGAATGAATAATGGTTTGCAAGCTTAATCGAGAGATTGAGATTTTAATTTGGATAAATGTGTTTTAATCGAGTGAATTGAGTTTGAAATGTGTTAATCGGTCTGATTTCCATGGGTTTGAACTATTTTGGTTGAAGTTTGAATGAGCAATATGTTCATACCCAAGAATTTTTGGAAATTATGTTGTGTCAGGTAGTTTAGACCTATGAAAGTTAGTTATACTGATTTAAGGTCTAGACAATAACCTATATTAATGGTGTGCAGGTACCCTAGATGATTAAATCATCTTAGCAAGCTCAAATTAAAATAATCCCAAAGGGATGACATGTGATCTGAATTTAAATAAATCTTCTTTGCTGGTCACTGTTTTGATTGAGATTTGATAGATTTTAATGAAGGTTGGGAACTCATTTTGAGTGGATTTTCAGCGTCCTATTGATTTCTTCCTATTAAGCTGTTTATGCCTTGATAAAAGAGTCAATTAAGTTCTTATTGGGTTTTGATATAAGATATGGAATTCAAGAGTTTTAAATGAGTTTTACATCTTGATTACAAGTGGTTTTGTGATCTGAGCCTTTTATGAGATTCTTGATATCTAGATCTGAGTCTTTTTCTATTGGAATGAGATTTGAAAATATCAGATCAGTTTTTAACTTAATATCAATTCAAATACTCAGATTAATAGCAACAACAGCTACTGCTGTTGATTATTAGGCAGCAATTGCTGCCATTGGACAACACTGAATTTCAACAGCTGGTTAGCTGCTGTAGGTCTGAATCAAAGGAGTTGAGTTGGGATTTTGAGAAGTGATGTAGATGATATGATGTATTCTATTAGAACCGTTTTATTAATAATTCATGTACAAATGTTTGAGCTTAAATTTGATCTTAAGTGACATGGAAATCTATTTTGAGGTCATTGTCAGCTCTTTCATGTGTAAATCTATCCAAAATTAGATTTCAGTGGAATTGAAAGAGAAAATCATGTTTTTAAGTTCATAAATGTTGTAACATGATTGTTGGATGCTTTTAGATGTTTAAACACTCTTTCCAACCCTTAGAATTCATTCTAGTGCCTTAGGTTCATTGTTAAAACTCTTTTAGGCCTAGAATTGGTTTAACTTGTATATAAATAAAAATTTTAAAAAAATTCCAAAAAAGTAAAATAAACCTGTCTTGGTCAAGATTAGGTATATTTTTAGGTGTATGCTAAGTTTTAAAGCATTCTAAACCCTTGGCTTGGTAGAACATACTAGTTGACGGTTCAGTATACCTTGAAACTTAATAAAAGAACTCAACTTCAAAAATGACAAAAATAACTCTCTATCTCTCATCTAATTCTTTCTCTCTCTTCCCTTATCTCTGCTAAATATATAAAAATTATAAAAAGTAGAAAAACCCTAAAACTCCTAAAAATACAATGTATACTATTTATATACTTGTATATAGTAATTAAACCTAAGCTATAAGTAAATATTGTATGATATGTATAAAATATCTATAAATAACTTATATATGTATTCTATATAGTAAATTAAGTATTTAGAGTAATCTAATGTATATATAACTTTATTGTATTAGTTTATATTAATTTATATAACTTAATTGTAAAATAATTAAGTAATTATACAAACCTAGTTAAATATACATATCTATAGATCATATTGTACATATGTATTTATATATGTATTATGTATCATATATTACCTGTAATGTAATTTAATTATATATATAGTAAATAATTAAGTTACTAAGTTAATTAGGTAATTTATTAAGTTAAAATGAAAGAAATTAGTAAATTAAGTAATAATGAGATAATTTATATTGTATAGTTGTAATATGTTATAATAAGTATTTTCAACTTATTTATATCATATTTATACTATATTATAGTATCTATAGCTTATTATATGTATAACTATCTAAAACATGTATTTAAATCTATATAAATTAAAATAAAGCTTATAAAATATAATAAAAATCTGTAATAAATAATTTATCATGTATATTAATTTTGTACTAAGTCAATTTGACAATAAATTAACTAATTTATACTGTAATTAGCAAATTAAACTCTAATTTAACTTGTAAAAGCTGTAGACTTTAGTTAATTTGATTATATAATAAACTAACTTATTTTTGTAAACTAACTAAATAATTATGTAGCCCTATGTAAGGGTTTTACAATCCCATAATTTATTTTTAAATTAAAATAAATTATGGCCCTCAAATTGAGGGCCAAAATCACCAAATCAGATAGCCCTGTCGCGACTGCAACACCTGAAGGGCACTTCAATTAGTCCCACATCGTGGGCGTTGGATTGGGCTACGTACTATAAGACGTTTTTGTGATGTGGGTTTCCCAGTCATCATGGCATCGGGCACCCACATACACATTACTCTCCTCTCTGATACTGATACTGATATGAGAATTTGTATGAGTATGGGTGCGGTGCACTGGGCCGGGGGCCGTGCACTGTGAGTGGGCTTGTGTCGACCCAATAACGAGCTATAAACTAGAAAAAATACACCTAATAAAAGAAATAGGGTGGCTCTAATGGAGGTTTGGTCCCACCCAGAAATGGGTGCTATGTATCCCTCGAAAAGGCTGCCCGCCCACTAAACCAAATTTTGAACCAGTTGAGTTGAACGGAGCCGATCGAAACCGATTAAGAAGATGAAAAAGAGAAGAGGTGAGTGAGGCTGAAAATTGCCTAAGTGTTGAGCCCCTCTGTGCTTGTGTCTGTGTATGTGTTGTGTGTTGGGTGCGTGAGTAGTGTGTGTGTATATATGTGTATGTGTCTGTGAGTATGTATGTGTATATAAATAATATAATATGATGTAAAGAAATAATATATATTGTAAATAATATAGTATAGTGTATATAAGCGTATAAATAGTATAAATGTTTGAGCTCTTATATGCATATAAATAACATTAGAGCTTTAATGACAGTCACATCCGTCACTGTATATGTATATTTTACCTAATGTATATAATTTTACTAAGGTTTTAGCAACACTTATATATGTTACTGTATATAATATATGTTACTATAGATATTAGTATGTTATAATGATTTAGTAAAGTATTATTAACTACTTTTGTACGTATACTTAGGTATTAACTATATTAGTTGTAAATAACTAACATAGAGAAGTTGTACATAATTTTTAATGCTTGTGTGTACATATGTTTTCAAGCAGTATAATGTGTTTTAATTCATTCTTTTGTACATAATTAACCAAATTCTTTTATTCATTGATTCTTTCATTCGTTTCTGTAAATAAAATCAACATTTTTGGAATTAAAGAATTTTTGTGGACTTAGAGAGTGATGTATATCAATAACTACCTCCTAGTGAACGACCTGAAAAAAATCAGTAAAAATTAAGATTATAAATAAAATTGACGCGACAACGGTTTGTATTTATGACATATACTATTGTAACAACATTTTTTAAAGCCCCTTTTTAGTGTGAACTGATCGTCGCCAATCAAGTACGGAACATACCTATGTTTTGGGATGGATTGGATGATGAAGTAAGCTCTGAAGTGCTAAAGAAAAGGAGATATGTGAGGAATACAGACTTTAGGCCTCTTGGGCCTGTTTAGGCTTAAACATTCAAGTATTTGTTAAGATTTGGACATTCCTTAAGAGGTTGAGGGTGTTGCGAAGCTAATGTACTAAGTCTAAGGCTTAGGATTATTCAGCCTCATTGTCTACCCTTTGGTTTGCGAGACTTGGTACCCTAGGCATTCACAACTTATACGCTAGTCTAGTTCAGTGAGCTTAATGAAGACAAATGACAAAAAGTGTTTTGTTCTGAAAAAGAAAATGATTTCTCAAAGATTTGGTTTAGGAGCGGCTCGAAAACACAAGTTGATTAGAGAGTTCCCACGTCGCTGAGAGGAGTAAATACTCCCCTTGAAGATGCGTTATAACACATCGTCTCTTCAATGCTTGTCTCCTAGGATATTTAAATATCTTACTGGGAGCATGTAAGCACTTTGTGTTGGTTCAAGTGCCATAGGCATCATTATCACGAATGTCGATTGCTAGGGTTTTGGGGGTTGCGATGGGAGGTGTTATCCCGAAGAATCGATTGCCAGGGACCCTTCGAGGTTGACGATGGGGACAAGGAATCTGATATAGACTGTATTGAGGGCAAATCCGATGTTGGATTTAGGGAAATGAAAAAAAAATTATAAAAGGAGAAAAATCTCAAAAATATCTCCCTCTCTTCTAAAAATACAGTTGCAAGTTGAACCCAGATCTTACTGGATGAATGCATAGGTGCTTTAACCACTAGGGTCAATGAATCTCTAGGTAGATTCTGGGGCTTTAGAAACCTTTATTGCAGACCCAAGGTTGAGGCTGGTCAGGTCCGTATCTTGGCTAGTACGTGAGTACCTTTAGGCCTAGAGTTGGTATTTCATTCTACCCTCTAGAGGTGTGGCATGATAAGGCATCTTGTTAGTAAAAATCTAGTATAGAGATATGGTTTGTTCTATAGGATTTTGCTAGGGACTAGCAAAAGTTAGGCATGAGGGTATGATGGTAACACCATCATCTGGCATAACTAGCCTAATTTATCCTAATTACAAGAATAAATGCTTCTTAATAAGCTAAAGAAAGGCGAATTCAGTTCTGTGTTGAATGTGAAAAGAAAATGGGAAATTGAGTTAATTCTACTGTTTTAATGCGTAATCACTAATGCAGATTAACTAAGGGGTGAATCAGTGCCTAATCTAAGGCCAAATTAATGTAAATGCCCAAGAAGTGAGCTTGAATTGATTGAATCAGGTTTTCTGAGATTTAAAGATTATTCTAATAATGAAAACCTTAATTATAGCCTCACTTAAATTGAATAGGTTTTGGAGAAAATAAATGTAATCTAAATCTCCTAAAATCATTGAAAAATATTCTATGAGGTTTGGAACCTTTACTTTTACTAAAGGAACCCATTTTGACGAAAAAATAGAGACCTAGGTGGGAAATTACTTCATTTTGGGTTGTAATGTAAATTACCCAGTCTAACTTCATCAAAAATCAAATTTGTGGTCACCATTGGATTCCTTGGATCCAAATTACGTTACCCTTAAATTTTGAGCCCAATCAGAGTCCATGTTGACCTAGTTTGCTGTTTAGCCCATTTGCCTCTATTTATTACAAAACTACCCCTACCTTTTGACTTTTCTCGCAAGCAGGTCCCCACCTTCATCTTCTTCCTTGTTACAAACAAGGCAAGACACAACAAGGAACCCACAATCATTGAGATTGAATCAACGATTTGATTGAGCAAATCTCAACCAAATCTCACCAAATTTGGTGAGATTGTTCATCAAGTCATGGTCGATCCAATGAACCACTTCTCGAGATCCAATTTGGACGGGAATTGCTCCGGCAAGCGTCGATTTCGTATGTTCTAAATTCGCTAAATTTGTAAGTTGAACTTGCGAATTTGAGGTTAATTGGCTCCAATTCCTCTTCGATAAATAGGTTTCAACTTCCACAAGTCAAGACCGTGCTCAATTTTGATCGGAGTTCCTTCTTTTTATTCCTCGCCGGCAAGTTGATGCACCTTAGAGCTTCGTCATCTCACTTCCTCATGCTCTGCCACATACAATAGGCAGAGGATTTCCCTTCTCCTTCCTCCCACGGAGCTTCACACGAAGCTTTGCCGTCCAATTCCACCTCCTCCACTCTGATGACCTCTTCTTCTTCCCCACCTGCGACGTACCTCTGGTGAGCCTCTCACCTCTTCCTTTCCTCTGGTAAACATAGGGCTTCTCTTCCTTACCCTCTCAATTAGGTTTCTGGAGCTCTAGAGCTCCGTCTATCACCTCTACTCCTTCTTCGAACACCGTCGTCGACAACCACCATCACCTTCACCTTCTCATCTCCTCCGCTGCCCTCACACCCAATTAACTTAGGAAAAAGCTTCTCGTCACCTTCGCTAAGCTTTATCCTAAGTTAATTGACCCCACATCATCTCCACCATCACTCACCATCACTGCCGACAATGCTTCATTGAAGCTCCTTCGCACCATAGCTTCATCCGTCCTCACAAGCAATTAGATTAGGGCTTAGATCTAGCACATCACGTCGGAGCTTGTGAGGTATTTGATTTGGGCTAAAAGCTCATGTTCTTGCATGTTGGTTCTTGTTGAATTGAGTTTCTTCTTCGACGTCGAATAGCCATCTCTAGCGGGCCACCGACAAGAGCAGCACCTCCATCAGACGTGGATCCACCTGAGGAAGTCATCTAGCGGTTGGATTTCAATCCCACGATGAATTGAGCAGCAAATCAGCAGCAGTAGCTAGTAGCGAGAACGTGAAGAGGAAGTGGGACTTATAGTTCCACATCGTGGAATTACGAGGTTGCAGTTGAGTATATAGGGAAACTGACCCCCTACCCCATCACCCAAGATGCAGGGGGTTGGGTCCCCATACACACCATATGCATGCACACACCCGCACACACACGGGCGGGTGTGGGCCCGATTTTGGGTGAACATGGGTTCGGCTGTGGATCCAATTATTTGAGGCTATTGGGTTGGTTTTGTGGGCTGACATTTGGTTTGTGTAGAGGTTCTCTTTGGGCTGAAAAGTCATCTAAGTGTTGAGGCTTTACATTGAGTTGAAAACCACATTTTTTTCCTCCATAACACTTTCATTTCTTTGTGAGCTTGATAGTGCTATTAATTGAATATTTCTTTTTTCATCAATCTCTTGAGTTTCAATTTATATTTACTTGATTAGCGATTTGAAGTGCGATTATTTGCTCCTTGAGATGACCTCAGACTCACATTCGAGAGTATAAATTTAAGTATTGATTCGCTTTCTTCGCTATTCTACGACACATTTCTTAAACTTGATGAAAGTGCGTTAACATTTTGGCAACGTTACCGGGGAGCAACGCACAGTTTCACCACTAGTCATATTCATCCTAATTCGATTTCTAACTTGTCTTATTTGATTATTTTGAGTTGAGTCAAGCGCTTAGGATCCTTCGCTCAGAGCAACCACACCAGGGATAGGTTAGTCATCTTTCCTTTCTTCCCAAATCCCCTCTCTCTCTTAAGAAGATAAAAAGGAAATAATAGAAATTAGGAATCCAACCCTACCTTATTTTTCTAGTAATATCATTCAAGGCAAAAGATTCCTGATTATCTCGATTGATTGCAATGAGATTTGATTTGATTCGATTCGATTCAGAGCACCCATTCTTGGCTACTTGCACCTATTAGGGACAGAAAGCACCTTAGATTACTTACCTTTATGTTTGAGTCCAAGGTGCCATATTTGGAATTAATCTGGACTTGGAAATAGAGCTAATTAGGGTTTTACCTTAGGGTTGAAGTGCTAGTACACACTTGCCATCCATAAAGGAAACGAATCTTCCTGCATTTGTGTGCTACTTAAGCCCTTGATTGAACTAATCTAAGCTTCAAACCCTAAATCAAGGCTCTAAGTTCACTTGAATCATAAAAGTTGGGACCTAATAACCTGTTGAGAAGCAAAATAGGGTGGTTTGAGTGACTTGACTCGAATTCCATCCTCAACTTTATGATAGGTCAGGTGAAGTTGGTTCACTTTGTGAATCAACCAATCTCAAATTAGGTCACAATTTGAATCAACTTCTAATTAAGGTGAAAATTCAAGGCACAATTAGGCCTGAAATTGGTAGACTTAGGGCTCAATTTGCACATTCCAGTCTACTTGGAACCACAGTGACAGGAAAGGTCAGGTGGGGAAATCCTGTAACCCGTGGGGATGCTCTATGATAGGTCCACTTTAGTGGATTAGAATTAAACCTTTGTACATTATTATTGGGATAAGAATTCTATTTAAAGCATGCATTACATTGATCAAATTAATTAAGCTATGGAGTTACTATTCCCTGCATTTCATTGACGTTATTTGATTAAATTATGAACTTTTGATGCTGGACTATTTTTGGAAGTTCAATTTTAAAGGGCATTGTATCAAATTGTAATTGGAATGCCACCATGGAATTTTATTTTTTCCAACAAAAAAATGACAAGAAAATCATCATAGATTATTTCGTAAAGTTTGCTTTCTTCTTACTCTTATAATTTTTGGCAAGCTTATTTAAAAGAAGGAAATGATTGTCTTGATATTTTTTTGACAATCTCAAGTGATATGTTTGGAAATCTCAGGTCACGACAACTACGTGGGGGATTTCTTTCCCTCTCTAACTGCGCCCAACAGGAGATGACCACCCTCCACATATTTTGGGGGTCAAGACCTCACATGAGAGATCATCTTCTGCCCCCCTCCACGTCCTCTCTCCGCGCACAGGAGGAGCACAACCATTGTAAGCCTCCATCCTCGACTACCTCCTCGCCTTAAGTTATTCAATCCCTCTTATTGATGTCCAAGAAGAGAGACCCCCCTCACCAAAGACCGCTCCTCCCTCCACCTAACAGAGACCATCGCGAGCCACCACCTTCTCCACTCCTCAGCCTCATTGTCCACGACACAGCGCAACTGCGGTGGCCTCTCCTCGATAGCAACCCTCCTCTTTATGTCCTCGATTGTGACTTCCACATCGCAAACCACCACTGTGGTCGGTAGTGACAGTGCCGACGCCACCATCATTCTCCTCCTCGATGCCGACAAACCAGCCACTACGCCATCAACTGGCCACCATTGTGTCTCGTCGTCCACCCTTGCACTAGCAATGACCTCCGTCCATGACGTTCACCATGATTCCTCCATGCAGTAGCCACCACTGTGGTTCTTAGCTTCCCGTGCCCATCCTCATCATGTTCATCTCTATTGGATGTGGCTACACCCTCTGAAGAAGAACCCAACGCCATCACCACGCAGTAGCTACCACCAACCTCCATTCTCCACTCAGTCGATGCCATTGGCTTCGCGTCGACATCACGTGCTTGACCACGCCCTCAGCCATGCCTCCTGTGACCCACATGCACGCGTGGACACACCCATCGCCGAATGCCTCATCCTCATTATTCGACCGTCTCTGGCCAACTCCCGCCATGTGACCACCGCCATTGCGAAGCCCTCGTAGCGACTATCTGATAAACACTAGTTTATCATCATTCTTATGCCCTAAAACAGATATAGCTCTTAAGGTTTTAACTTTGCAATTGGGTTTTTGGGCTGCATTTAGGCATTCTCTAGGTTAGGCATGCATTGATCTTTTTGACTTTTTAATGTGCTTATTTGAATGTCAGGGATAAGCAGAAAGGCAGATCCCATAAACCCTAGCACTTTGGAAGGTAGAAGATGAAGAGGAAACCCAAATTTAGCTAGATCGTAGCTGAATCCAGCTCATCATAGTTGACTTCAGCTCAATTCCAACTCAACCTAGTTGTGGCTAGCTTATCTCAGCTCCATTTAGCTTACCTTAGCTGAATAAGAGCTTAGACTAGCTCAACTTAGTTGATCTCAACTCCTAGAGGTTCTATCTGACTAGGGTTAGCTACTGCCATCAACTAGTTAGGCCTAGTTAGCTGAAGAAATTCTCAACTAGCTCGGGTGAGCTCAACTCCAGCTCTCGAAGACTCAGATCAGATCAACTTACTTGAGTTGAGCTACTTGACCTAAGCTAGCTGGGTAGTCTTCAAGAAGACTAACTCCAGCTCACCTCAGCTTAGAATAGAAGAAAGCCAGCTCAGAATAGCTTAGTTTAGCTAGTAGCAAAGAACTAGCTATCTAAGCTAGCTACTGAGCTCCACTTCAGCTATCTTCAGTTATCTTCAGCAGCCATCTACTCTAGCTAGCTCCGATGTAGCTCCTTTCAGCTTCTCATCAACAGAACTTAGCTCCTCTACCTCCTCCTCCACTACCCTACTAGCTAGGGTAGCTTAACTATCTTGGCTCAGCTCCAACTCACCTACCACGGCCAACCAACCCTAAACTCCACCCAGCTAGCTCCACCAAGTAGCCCTACCTAAAGTCCATTTAAGCTACAACCTACCCTCTCCATTTTGGTGCCAACTTAAAGACACCCTTTCTCCCTTCAACCATCACCAAAAGGCACCTAAAGGTGGCACCAAAAACCACCTATAACTAGCCCCATTTTTGGCGCCAATCTTCCCTTAAATCCTAGCCCTACACATCACCATACCGCCACATCTAGCTCTCCATTTTCCCTCCAAAACTCTCCCCTTCTAGAAGCCACAAACTTGGTGCCAATTCTTAGTGTCCATTCATGTTAGGCATTCACCAAGGGACACCAACACTGCCATAACCACCCACCTAGGCATCCTTAAAGGTGGCACCATCCATCCTAGACATCCAACCCTTAACTACCAACCATCTAGCCATCTTGACCATCCACCAAAACCCACGCCAACCACCACCTTCCTACCTTATTAATACCCCCATCTAACCATCGCTAAAACCCCATCCTTGGACACCATAAACCATGGCCAAGTAAGGAGAAGAGAAGAAGATTAAAGAGGGCAACCTACCTGCCTCCTTGGTGCCTTCTTCCTCTTCCCTCTATGGTTGTTTGCGGATCTTAATGGTATACTAGAGGGGAGGGGTGAATAGTATCGCTTAAAAAATAAATATAATAGAAGAGAAGATAATTCAAACCATAGAAAATCAATCACAGAAGACACCTAGATTGATAGTGGAGACCCTTCTCGTGTGAAAACCACTACCTAAGCCTCTCAGCTTAGGACTTTTCCAACTCGGCGAAGCTAGTCAATCCACTATAGTACCACTTAAATGAGGGTGCCACAACCTCTTACAACAATCCCTTCTCTATACAACCTGAAGAGAAGCACAACAACAACGGATCTTCCCAACAACTTGGGATTCGTAATCAAGGCAACAAGTAGAATAAAAATAGTATAATCCTATGGAACCTTAAAGAAAGTCAAATCAGATTTTTGTAGAGGTTTGGATCGATGTGCTTTGAAAAGCAAAGAAGTAGAAGCGTAGAAGCTCTTGAAAGAAAAGCACGCAAGCTCTCTTTCAAGATGGATTTCACTTTGAATGTGTGTTTGAAAAAGGCTACCTATGACCTCTATTTATACTAGAAAATCGACCAGAAAAGGAAGTTAAATTGGTCGATCAATTAAGGTAGTTTGGTCCATCAAAATGAGTTTTAGTTGGTCAAACTAGTTATTTGATGGATCAATACTTGGTCGATTAATTAAGCTAAATGGTCGATCAAAGATGTAGTTATCAACTTCCTAAATACTGACGATTAACTAAGATCGTTGGTTAGTCAATTATTTTGTTTGATCAATATTATTATTTGGTCGATCAATTAACCTAAAAACCTAATTTTTACATTTAGTATGAAAAATCAGTTGAAGCTTATTTAAGGTTCCTTGCAAAATAATCTAGACTCAATAAAATAAAAAGACATTGAAAAGAAATTATCAATCTTCTTGCTTTAATCCAAGAATCCATGAGAGAGTCCTGAAAGATTAGTCTAGCAGATAGCATAATTTTGGTGTATCAAAACAGAGGTACTTACATTCTCTCCCTTTTTAATGACAACAAAATTATAATTATGTAGAGAGAAAAAATTTAAAGAATTATGCATAATATCTCATTTTTGTTTCAGCAAAAACTAAACATATAGCTATCAATTTTATCCATCTCCCCTTTAAACATGTAATTGAAGTAGATAAATTTATAACATGCAGCTCAAATTTTGTAATAGAAATAAGTATACAGCTGATATAAGAAAAGATAACCATGCATCTAATATGTATATATGGAAAGCAAGATAAAATAGTCCACATAGTGAAAGAGTACTACAGACCAGAAAGCTATAAAAATACTGTCTAAAATAGGAAAAAAAAAACTAAGTAGAACTACTCCAAAGAAGCCATGAAAGCATCTAAAGTGCTCTGAAGATCTGTATCTAACTCGAGGTCTATCGAGTTAGATGTGCCTGAGGAGGTTGGGCAATCTGAGCTGACGAAGAAGGCGTCGGCTACCTAACTATCTAGCGAGGAGTAATTTGTTGGTCTGGTGTTGCTAGAGGAGGAGGAGGTACTGTTGATGATGGAGGGACTGTAGTAGACTGGCGAGAATGAGGAGGCCTGTGAAGCTGCTACTGAATCCCATGAATAGACTCTCCAAGTCTATCCAGAAACTGACCCTGAGCATTCAGGTAGTCAGATACCTGATGCCCATGTCTCATCATCACCAGGTTTGTCTTACACTATCGGTGCATCATCAAAGAAATCTCGTCAGTGACATCCTAAATACTGGCATAGTCCTTGCCTGAAAGCGGTCTGCCAAGAAGGCCATACTCCTGGTCGTAGAAGGATGGAGCAGGTTGCACTGGAGGAGGACAGGTCGCTGTGAAATGCTCATATGACAGGAAAGGAGGAGGTACTATAGAAGAGGGTCTATTTGGCTCCTGAGTCTGCTACTGCTGCTTTGGGTCTACATCCTCACCATGGGTCCCTGAGCTTGCTTCATCTTGGTATATGTAAGCTTATCAAAAATGGAGACTCTCGTAATGAACTATTGGTGATTGATATCCATTGGGAGGATGTTAGAGAGGAGTGTCCCAAATTGAAAGGAGCTGGTGGGTTGCTTACTCATCAAATAAAGAACCAAGTGGTTCCAGTTGAATCGCTTGTTCTTAAGAAAGGCGTAGAGGGTGATGAGGATAATCCCAGGGCATTTCTAAAAGGAGGTACACTTAGACATGAAGTTCCACAAAAGGACACTATTCAAAAATCGTGGAAGACGATGAAAATAAGGTGATTTGGCAGGATGACCCAAGTCATAATGAGTGGGAGTGAGTAGGGTCTCCCGAATAACATCACTCTAAGTTTGCTGATGAAGCCCAAGAAAAGTAGGACCAATAGGAAGGACAACCAAGTATCTCAGAAAGAACATCTGCATTGACTAGAACCTCTATGCCGTAGACATTCGAGGTAAGCCCAATGTTGAACCCCTCACCAATGTTTTTAAGGTTAGCATAAAACAGGTGACAAGCCCATGGGCCAACGTCGGGAATGCAGCTATTCTTGGAACCTGCATAAAAATTTTGCTTGAAAAGGTGAAGAATTTGGTGATAAGCAAACTTCTCACAGATTCTGGGAAAGATAGTCTCAAAATATGAGAAATCAACTGGTCTACCAACATGTGGGGAAAGCTTGGCAAGAATAGAGAAACTCTCATGAGCGGTTTCAGTAATGAAAATCTATCAAAATATCATTGTGAGAACCCGAGGAGGAGCCACGTGCATGTTTCGGTGCCATTGAAGTTCTGGAATGGATGTTGGTCGATCAAACAATATTGATTGGTCGATCAAAAATAGATCGGACAGAGTTCTGGAAAATCGACTTTTGGTCGATCAACCAAGTAAATTGGTCAATCAAACATGAACATATTGGAAAAAAATGAGAGTTCCATGGATTGATTTGCTGAAAAATACTACCAATAGTGCAAGCAACCACAAGTTCAACACATGATCAGCTCATATAACATCTAAACTAAAGAAAAATCCACACGAAATGGATTTAAAATAAGTTTTGGACGTTACCATGATCGATCAAAGGGATTGATCAAGAGGAGAGTCGGCATGGTCGACGAAGAGACGGGGAGCGTGACTAGGGAGGGAGGAGGACGCACAGTGAGGGCATGCTCGCGAGAAGCTCCTTCGCGATGTTGATGGTGTTGACGGAAAGAGAGATGAGTCGACGGGGAGGTTGCACGGCCAAGCAAAGAGCGAGGGAGGAGATTGGAGGTCATTCTATCTCTGGGAAGATGCAGCGTTGGTCGGTGGTGCGGAGGTGATTGGTTGATTGCGATGCTGGAGGAAGAGAGGTGGGGTCATGGGTTTTGGTCGGTGGAAGAAGTGGGGACAAAAAATGTGGGGTAGGTGTCTTTTGGTGGGGTAGATGTGTTGGGTAAAAAGAATTAGATATGGGTAAAAAGTAGGTGTTTTATATAAAGTTGGGTAGTTAAATAATGTAAAACTTTTAGGGTAGGTAATCATAAAGATGAGGCATAGTTTAGGTGATTGTAAATGAGATTAAAGGCGATTAGGATCGCAAACACGGATTTGGTTTCCACCTAGATTTAGTCGATCAAAAGATAAACTGATCGATCAATTAATATCATTGGTCGATCAAGGTTCAAAGTTTTGGAGGGAAATTTCTAGCCTAAATAACTTGGTCGATCAGATAACAAAGTTGGTTGATCAAATTTCAAATTTTTGGAGGGAAAATTCCTACCAAAGATTTGGTTGATCAATTTGGGAAGATTGATCGATCAAACAGTTTGGTCGATTAATTTGAAAATTTTGATGAATCAAAGGTTGAAAATAAGTCAATCAAAATTATTAAATTAGCTCTTTTAACCTAGATAGTCCTAGTGCATGGCAGATAAGGTTAAATCTATCTTTTGGTAGAGGCTTTGTGAAGATATCAGTTAACCGATTTTTAGTTTTAACAAACTCAAAGTTAATTTCACCCTTTAAGGCATAGTCCCTTAGGAAGTAATGCCTATGATCAATATGTTTAGTCTTAGAATGCTATACAAGGTTTTTAGATAGATTGATGGCACTAGTGTTGTTACAAAGTATTTTGTTATTTTTATAGGATAGGCCAAAATCTTTTAGTGCTTGTTTCATCCAAAATAGTTGTGAATAAGCTAAAGATGTAGCTATATATTTGGCTTCCATTGTAGATAATGAAACAGTATGCTATTTTCTAGAAAACCAAGAGACTAGGAAATTTTCAAGAAATTGACACATTCCACTAGTACTTTTTCGATCAGTGAAACTACCCATATAATCAGCATCACAAAAGGAATAAAGATCCAATGTGGCTGACTTTGGATAGAAAAGTCCTTGGTCTGGTGTGTGGTTTAGGTATTTAAGTATCCTTTCAACTGCATTTAGGTGTAATTCTTTAGGGTCAACTTGAAAATGAGCACATAGGCATGTGCTAAATAGAATAACAGGTCTACTAGCTGTTAAATATAGTAGAGAACCTATCATGCTTCTGTACAATTTTTGATCTACTGACTTACCTATCTCATCAGTTTTGAGTTGTGTAGAGGCTGCCATAGGTATTTCATTTCCTTTCACCATGTCCATGGAGAATTTCTTCATGATCTTCGTGGTGTACTTTGTTTGTGATATGAATATTCCCGAGGATATCTGGTCAATTTGAAGGCCAAGAAAGAATCGAAGTTCTCTCATCATACTTATTTCAAACTGATCCTACGTAACCTTTCCAAACTCTTGTCATAGAAGATCATTAGTAGTACCAAAAATGCTGTCATCAACATAAATTTGTATTAATAAGAGATCATTTTCTTTTCTTTTTGTAAAGAAAGTTGGTTCTACTTTGCCAATTTTAAAATCATTTTCAATTAGGTAAGTTTTTAATCTGTCATCCCAATCTTGTGGAGCTTGTTTTAGACCATATAAGGCTTTGTTTAGTTTATATATGTATTCTGGATGGTTTGCATATTCAAAACTTGGAGGTTGTTTGCTCTAGACACGGAATTGGTATGCAAAAAAGGTGTTTTCGTCGTGATAAATGCACGTAAAAACTCTTGAATTTGTAAGTGAAATCAAACTCATAAGGATTTTTGGAAAAAAAAAATGGAGTCCGAGTCGTTCGGAGGGAGTCAAATAGATCACAATCGCTTTACTAATTAGAACTAGAATTTTGTATCAAGTAAGATTATTATTAGAACTAATACTAAATCTAATATCATGCAATTACTAGAACTATAATATACTATTACTAGAAAGCATATAACTTAAAGACAAGTTGAAAAATAACTAGAACTTTATTGAATAAGATAAGAGTTTAGCACAGATAGAAGTAGTATTGCAACTAGAGGAATGCTTGAAAAATTATAACTAGAACTAGATTACCACAATTAGAACTAGACTAGAGAAATGCAAAATTATGGGCTTTGAAGGCCAAGTCTGGAGCGTCGACGTAGATGCGGATGCAAAGGCGCACCCTTAGCATCACCAAAGATGGTGTGACTAGCACTACTGGTAGAGACCATATGGAGGTAGGAAATTCTAAGCGGGAGAGATGGTTCAAAGGGGGGTGGTTAAGTGTATTTATAGGAAATAGGAAGGCTTCATATTGGTTGGTTTTGGTTACCTAGGATCACTAATTTAGGTGGCTAAGATTTAATTATTAGGAATCAAGGGCTAGGATTAAGGGTTAGTGATAGAATGATTAATTGGAGGGGCTAAGTTAAGTTTTGTGGGGGTGTTGCATTTACGTGGATGGTGTATTTGGAGTACGTAAGGTGTTGAGACTTTGGTTGGGGGGGGGGGTTCTTGTTGGCTTTATTAGGAAATATAATAGGATTAAATAAAAGGAAATGGTGTTGTGTTCTGTGGATGGGATTTTGCATGGGCTGGTGACGTGAGATTGGTTTGAGATTTTGTTGGGTATTCGGTGGGGGAAGTTTAGTGGAGGTAAGGGCATCGAATTTTCGGTGGTGGGGGATTTATGTAGGTGGGTTGTTGGGTTTGCATTTATGTTGGGATTGGGTAACGTGAGAGATAAGGTGGGATTAATTTACGTGGATTTAGTTTGTTGCATGGACTTTCGGTGGATACGTAGGGGATAAAGAGGAATTGGGTGGAGAATAGGTTACGTAGGAGATAAGGAGATTTCGGTGGTTGTGGGATTATTTGATAGAAAAGTTGACGTGGAGAAATAGGTTGGGTTTTCAGGAAAATATTTGGGTAGGGAAATTAAAAGTAAGGGGATCGGGGCATTAGATGTGGGAATATAGGGTCATGGAGATTGGCTAAATAGGTTTAGGAAGTAGGTGAAGAAAATTGGGTTCGTAAATAGGTTAGGGTTGTAAGGCTAAATGGGTTTTCAATTAGGTCTACCATCTTAACTTAGTCTTTTTGCAAATGGACTCAGGTCAGAAAGTACATTCAGCCTTGCTCCAAACAACTTGAAATTTTGTATCTGCATAAAAATAAATACATTAAGATACCAGATACAATTGTAGGAAAATTATATAAAAGTCCAATTCTATGCATTATTTATAAAATGATCTAGAATGTCTAATCTAACCTAACTAAATGCAATCTAACCTAAATTAACCTTAGACTAACATTAGTTAGGCATTAATTATATAAATAATCATGGAAATATTACACCCTCATGCTTATCTTTTGCTAGTCCTTGAGTAAAATACAAGAATGAAAAATAAATGCAAAATGTATGATCCATGCTAATTACAACTCGACCCCTAATGGACTGCTTATTTCTTTTTATTAAGGGTTTGACAAAAGATTTCTTCTTGTTTTCTTTCAGAAATTTAAAGATCCAGACAAATGTGAAAATGATGTGATAGTAGCCTAAGCAACGGATCCAAGTGAAAAGCCAACCTACATTTAAAGTTTGTACTTGACCCTCTGTAAAAATTCTATCAGGATAGGCAAACTTCTCCCCTTGGGGATACCAATAAATTGAAATTTCTACCTCGACTTTTTGGCATAGGTAGAAGATATTTGAGTCAAATGATTTTTTATTTGGTGGCTCACACTCATTTAGTGTTATATGTAGACTAGTACTATAGACTCTAGATCTTTAGACTATCAAACAAGTCAACCTAAAGAGAAGCTAAAAAAAAATCATGCTCTCTTGGCATTCTTTTGCGCTCACTCACTCTCTTTTTCTTTTCTCTTATTTTTTTCTTATTTCTTTCTTTCTTTTTCTTTTTTTTTGTGCTTTTCTTTAGAGAGCTCACGATCTCACTAGATTTGTAGAAGCACTCAATATTTAGTGGGCTCGCATGGCATTAACACCCCAATTATAGTTCTAATGATCTTATAACTAAGTTAGAATCCTTCAACCAGTATTCGGGTGGTTAGAAATACTAAAAAGGTAGGTAAAAGTCATATTTGGTGGATTGTAATGGATATTTTTGCCTCAATGAAATCGACACATAATGAACATAAATATGAACTTACACTCTCTTTTTTAGAATTTTTTTCTCTTTTTTTTTTCTTTTTTTTCTATATATATTTTTCTCTCTTTTTTCTTTTTTTCTTCTTTTTTTGTGAAAAATAACTATCAACATAGTGCATACAGTACAAACTTTTATTTATGAGGCATTATTGGGGATTGGTGATGTTCAAGAGGATATTAGGTGGCTTATTTGGTGGAAGTGCCTACTTTCGACACCAGGAAGAGATGGATATGACAAGCGTACTTCTGACCTTTGACATTAACACCCTCCTTCAGCCGAGAATTCCGTAAAGGATGGTCATAACCATCTACCTTAGTCATAGTTTTATTAGAACTCGATCCTCATGAGGCATAGGAGGATGGGTAGTGCTCTGCAAGTATGCTCCCTATGTGGGTTGCACACCGATAGCCTGGGTCACATATTTTCATCATGTCTGGTAACAGATGCAGTTTGGAGAAGAATATGTCGAGAACCACTTCCTATGTGGGATTCTTTGTGGCAAAATTTCTTACTACTAGATAGGCCACACATGCACATGGCAGTGATTTTATGGTGTGTGTGGAGGGCAAGGAATGAGCATTTGTTTTAGGAGAGACCAATGTGTGTTGAGCAAATTGTAATTGAGTGCTGGTCACTCATACATATGTGGGGATCTATATTGTAATGTTCCTATTTTTTTAATATGATAAATAAAAGCCCTTCCGAATTGCTATCGTAGTACAATCACTTTCCTTTCAGTTTAAAAAAAAAGAGAACTCGATCCTTACGTATTTGCCTTATTTGGTGGCTTTTAGGAATTTACACATAATGTTCGCACATAGGAACTGAGAGCGAAAACTATGCTTAACTCTTAGGTATTATTATCCAATTATCCAGAACTTAAGAGTCTTCACACTAGACGTAGAACACTAGTAGATACTTTACTCTCACCTCACAAATGTTTGGTGGATCTAATGAAAGATAGTTTTCCTGACTCCCTAACCATTGTCCATGGATTCAGGAAAAGAAGCAATGCTTCTCCTCGACAAACTAAAAATGCCTATTGGTTTTCATAAAGGATCCATTGCAAAGTCTATGTGCAAGTGAAATAATTATACTGGATTCTAAACTAAGAAACAACTCCAGAAGAAGATCCTCAATAAAACCTCCTTGATAAAAATACTTTATGCATGAATGCAATATGTATAAATGCTATGAATAGTTTTTTTTTATTTTTTATTTTCAAAACCACATACTAGTTTTTGATGACACAACTAATTCAAGAAAAACCACTAAAAACTTATAATTTTAGAGATAAATAAGAATGACTGTCAAAAATATTATCTATCCCCCTCCTCATGCCTATTTCATGCAATGTTCTCAATGCATGCAATAAACATAAGCAAAAGAAAATAGATATTACCTGAAACTCGAGAGTTCTAAAGAAGTCAAGACTCAATCATCTCCGGACCTGAATGAGAATTTCAAAACAAATAACATGATTATCTATAAACATTGGGTTACTTCCCAACATGCACTGAATTTTATGTCTACAGCTAGACTTAGTCAAATCCAGCTTAAAAAGATTCCAGAATGTTGTACTTTCAATCAGAGGCTCCTGGTCAACATTCTCATAATAAATCTTCCATCTCTATCCATTCACCATAAATTGTTGCCCAGTTTTAGGATCACAGATTTCAACAGCTCCATTAGAAAATGGCTGAATCACAGTGCATATGGTCCAATCCATTTGGATCTAAGCCTGGCAGGAAATAGTCTAAGTCTAGCATCAATGAGCAGACTTTTTGATTAGGTTCAAAAGATTTCCTACTAATGTGTTTATCATGAAAGGCCTTAGTCCTTTCTTTATAAATCTTAGCACTCTCATATGCCTCTGTTCTGATTTCGTCTAGCTCATCATTGAGTTGGAGTTTCCTTTGTTGTCCAGCCTTATCCAAATCAAGATTACACTTCCTGATAGCAGAGTAAGCTTTATGTTCCAACTCAATAGGAAGATGACAAGATTTAACATAAATTAATCTATAAAAAGACATCCTGATCGAGTTCTTGTAGGCGGCCCTGTAAGCCCCTAAAGCATCATCTAATTTTAGGGACCAATCCTTTCTGTCAGGTCTGATAGTCTTTTGGAGTATGTTCTTAATCTCTTAATTTGAGACTTCTGCCAGACCATTAGTCTGGGGATGATAAGGTGTAGCAATCTTGTGTTGCACCCCATATTTATTCAATAACCCTTGAAATTGGGTATTAGTAAAATGAGTCCCACCACCACTAATTATAGCCCGAGGCATCTCAAATCTCGAGAATATATTTTTCTTCACAAAGTCAATAACAATCTTATGGTCATTTGATCTAGTGGGAATTGCCTTAATCCATTTAGAAACATAATCCATAGCAAGTAATATATACTGAAATACATGTGATACTATGAAAGAAACCATAAGATCTATACCCCATACTTCAAATATTTCAATAATCAGAATTGGTTGAAGGGGCATCATATCTCTTCTTGTCATACATCCTAGAGATTGATATCGAATGCAAGCTTTACAGAAACTATGTGCATCTCTGAATAAAGTTGGTCAATAAAATCCACACTGCAACACTTTTGCAGCGGTTTTCTTTCTCGAGAAATGTCCTCCACAGGCCATATTATGACAAAAGGTTAAGATACTTGAAAATTCAAATTCAAGCACACATCTCTTAATAATCTGATCTACACAAAGCCTGAATAATAAAGGATCCTCCCAAAAATAATGTTTAGCTTCAGAGATAAACCTCAATTTTTGTTGTTTAGTCCATTCATTGGGTATTTTTTCTGTAGCTAAGTAATTTGCCAACTCAATATACCAGGGAAGTCCTTTATGGCCTATGGTCAAGATTTGTTCGTCTGGGAATTGATCTCTGATTGGAGGTGCAGGGCCAAGATTATCTAGATTGATTCATAAAAGATGGTCAACCACAACGTTCCGAGAATCGGCCTTGTCTTTGATTTCAAGGTCAAATTCTTGCAAAAGTAAAATCCATCTATGTTTCAAAAAAAGAAAAAGTAAAATCCATCTAATTAACCTTGGTTTAGCATCTTTCTTCATCAACAAGTGCCGTACAGCTGTATGATCAGTATAAACAACCACGTGGGATCCAATAATGTAAGATTTAAACTTCTCAAGTCCGAAAACCAGCTAGCAATTCTTTTTTTGTAGTCATGTAATTTTTTTGAGCATCATCTAGGGTTTTGCTAGCATAATAAATTACCATGGGTTTTTTCTCAATCTTTTGTCCAAGGATGGCACCAACAGCAAAATCTGATGCATCACACAATATCTCAAAAGGATGGGACCAATTAGGTGGTTGCAAGGTTGGGGCTTTGGTCACAGACTCCTTAAGAGTCTGATAAGATCGAGTGCAATCGGCAATGAAATCAAAGGTGTTATCCTTATTCAAAAGATTTGTCAAGGGCCTAGAAATCTTTGAGAAATCCTTTATAAATATGATCTAAAAACCAACATGCCCCAAGAATGATCTAACTTGTCGAATTGAGCTAGGAAGTGGTAGATTGGAGATCAAATCAACTTTTGCTTGGTCGACTTCCAAGCCTCTTTCAGACACAATATGTCCAAGTACAATCCCTTCTTGGACCATAAAATGGCCCGTTTCATAACTCAAGACCAGATTTACTTCTATACATCTCCTTAGAATCTTTTCCAAGTTGCTTAGACACTCATCAAAAGAATCTCCAAAAATTGAAAAATCGTCCATGAAGACTTCCAAGTAATCACCAATCATGTCTGAAAAGATCGCCATCATGCACCTTTGAAAAGTCGCAGGTGCATTGCATAATCCGAAAGGCATTCTACGGAAAGAAAAGGTTCCGTAGGGACATGTAAAAGTCATCTTTTCCTGGCCTTCTGGACTTATTGCAACCTGGTTATATCTAGAATATCCATCCAAGAAATAGAAAAATTTCCTTCTTGCCAATTTATCCAGGATCTGATCAATAAAAGGTAATAGGAAGTGATCCTTTTTTGTGGCAGAATTGAGTCGTGTATAATCAATGTAAACCCACCACACAGTTGCAGAATGAGTCAGGATAGATTTATGTTGGGATTTACGTAGGTGGGTTGTTGGGTTTGCATTTATGTTGGGATTAGGTAATGTGAGAGATAAGGTGGGATTAATTTATGTGGATTTAGTTTGTTGCATGGACTTTCGGTGGATACGTAGGAGATAAAGAGGAATTGGGTGGAGAATAGGTTTCGTAGGAGATAAGGTGATTTCGGTGGTTGTGGGATTATTTGGTAGAAAAGTTGACGTGGAGTGAAAGGTTGGGTTTTCAGGAAAATATTTAGGTAGGGAAATTAAAACTGAGGGGATTGGGACATTAGATGTTGGAATATAGGGCCATGGAAATTGGATAAATAGGTTTAGGAAGTAGGTGAAGAAAATTGGGTTCTTAAATAGGTTAGGGTTCTAAGTCTAAATGGGTTTCCAATTAGGTCTACCATCTTGACTCAATCCTTTTGCAAATGAACTCAGGTCAGAAAATACATTCAGCCTTGATCCAAACAACTTGAAATTTTGTATCTAAATAAAAATAAACACATCAAAGTACCAGATACAATTGTAGGAAAAATTGCATAAAGGCCCAATTGTATACATTATTTATTAAATGACCTAGAATGCCTAATCTAACCTAACTAAATGCAATCTAACACAAATTACCCATAGACTAACATTAGTTAGGCATTAATTATTTAAATAATCATGGAAATATCATTGTTTAACATAAGCTTCCTCCTTGATAAATCCATTTAGAAAGGTGCTTTTAATGTCCATGTGAAAGAGTTTAAACTACATGTGGGCGGCAAAGGCTAACAACATTCTAATGGATTCCAACCGAGCTACAGGAGGATATGTTTCATCAAAATCAATTCCTTCTTCTTGATTGTACCCTTGGGCCACAAGTCTAGCTTTGTTCCTAACTACTTGTCTTGATTCATTCAGCTTATTCCTGAAAACCCATTTGGTTCCTATGATAGTCTGAGAGTCAGGTTTTGGAACAAGTTTCCATGCTTGATTTCTTTCAAATTGATTCAATTCATCTTCCATTGCAATAATCCAACAATCATCAGAAAATGCATCCTTAACATTTTTAGGTTCTAGTTGAGAAATAAAAGTTGTAAAAGCTAAGGTGTTGATTGAAGATCTAGCCTGAGCTCCTTTGGATAGTTTGATGGTATCACCATAATGGGTGCTAAATAGCCACAATTAGTCAGATCCAAATGATAAATGCTCCTAATTGATCATCTGAGGGTCACAATTCAGTACTAATCTGATTTGAGAAGTAGACAAGAAAATAGGGTTAATTTTGCTATTTTAACAGCACATTGCAATTATAGATTAACCACGAGATTACTCAGGGGTTAGTTGAAGGTCAAATGAACATAAAATATTAAAAAGTGGGTTCACATTGACTGAATCAGGGTTTTACGCATTTCCAAGGTAAAAACAGTACTAAAAACCCTAATTATCAACCCTACTTAAATTGAAAAGGTTCTAATCAGACAAAAATTAATCTAAACATCCTAAAAATAATTGACAAATATTCTAAGAGGTTTGATACCTTCACTTTGATCATCTGAACCCATTTTGACATAGAACAGAGATTTAAACGGGAATTTACCTTAATTTGGTCTCTTGTGCAATTTACCTAGTCAAACGTGGTCAAAACTCAAGTCCAAGTTTACCAGTAGATTTCTTGGGTTCAAATTAGGTTAACACCAAAACTTGGGCCCAATAAGAGTCTATCTTGACATAGTTTGCATTTTGGGCCCTAATCACTATTTTTCACACTCAGACCCCTAACTTTCAATTTTCCTTACATCCATGCCCCTAACTTTTCATCATTCTAAAAAATATGCCCCTATCCTAGTACTGTGTGAACAAGACCTTCAACCTAAATAGCTGACCTTTGATTGCCGATTTCTCCTCTAATCTAAGGTGAAATCTCTTCAAACTTGGAGAGATCACTCCTAAGAAGATCCCCTACACAATGATCTATCTCACGAGGACCAAATCTGACCCATTTCTACCAGTGAATTCCATGTTTTCAGTGTGGATTCCTTGCAAAAATCACAAGGAATTCGCACTGATTTCTTGTAGTTTAAGGTTGCAGAACCCTATATATAAGCTAAAGGTTGTTCCTACGTGAATTTTAGTGAGGTTTTAGGCCAAAATAAGTCTTCTCCCTCTCTTCTGGTCGTCTTCGACATAAGCTCTGGCAACCTCCTCCTCTATCCTCCTACGACCTCTCAACCACCAAATTGAGAGCATCTTCTTCTTCCTTGCCTTTGTTTGCTTCTCGTCGATCAAAGCGGAGGCGTCCTCCCCTTCTCCTCGTCGCTGCTCCTCTCACTAGAGACTTAGTCCCTTCCACGTCTGGCAAGGCACTCTAGCATGGTATCTTCTTCCCTTTCATCCATTAGCTTGGTATTTCTCTTTCTTTCTCTCCCTAGATTATTCTTAGGCCTTTACGACCCCAGCTCTATCGTCGATCACCACTCTCCCCCATCATTTTCCCTAACACTGGCCAAGCCTCTAGCAAGGTCGCCATTCCACTACTGATCACCAAACAACTCTCCACCACCTCCGTAAGATCCATCTCATCCTAGAGATTAAAAGCCCCAAGTTTATTGGAACTTTTGACCTTTGGAGCTCATCATCGGATGACCCACCCTTCCATCATCTTCGCCGACGTCGTCTGGTCATTTTGACCTCCATCCAACAAATGAACACCTCCACTGAACTCCACACACTCCAGTGACGCTTATGAACCATTTAATTGGGGCGTTTAGCTCGTGTTCTTGATTTCAGGAATCCACCAGAGCTCCACCACCGCCGTCATCTTCCTCGAAGCCGTCTGCCTCTGTTCGGCTGCCATCCACCCTGATACAATGTCCACTTGATGTGGCATCTCCTCTGGAGTAGTAATATCCCTCCAATTGAGTACAACAATGATGTAACAACGGCAATTGGAGCAAGCGACATCAGCTGCTACAACATGCGAAGAGAGTTGGAATTTTAGTCCCACATCGGTGGGATTTGATTTGGAAATGTGTTTATAAAGCATATGTGGTGTTAGCTGCATGCCTTAGTAGCACGGGGTGAGGTCCTCTTACCGCATGTGCCACATACCCTTGCCCGCGATCACATGCATGAGAGCTTGGACCTCAACTCGATTGCCTAATTACCCATATACCCCTGACTTGGATTTGAGAAGAGAGAAAGAGGAAATTCTGAGGGGGGATGGGGGGTGGTTTTGCACTATAGCACCTCGGGTTTCATGCCAACACTTAGGCACAATGAGAAGGTGATTTGAGGTTTAAAGCTTAGTCGTCTGGGGTTTATGTTTGACGTCTGATCTGAGAGAAATTTGGTTCTGACATTAGTTGAGATATTGGCTTGAGTACTGTTGACACATTGAGATTTGGTTGGATAATTGTGCTTAATTGTGGGGCTTAATTGGTGGTTTCAACCACCATTTTTAGGCTTCCTTTTTATATTTTTGTCACTGGTTTCTGAGATACATTTTTGAAGCATTAATTGATTATTCTATTTGAGATTCCATTGCATTATTATTGTTGATTATTCTGATTAGTGGATTGATTTGCTACACTTGCTCCCTGCGAATGACCTTGGAACTCATGATTTTTCGAGCTTTATAAATTCAAATGTCGTATCCATTTTTGTCGCTGTACTATGATGCGTTGTTTTCCTAACTATGATGATTTTCGACTACAACATAGTTCTCCTATTACCAATTCCTTTGGATGATCCTTCAAATAAGATACATCTTTTGGTAATTCATCCAATATGTTTTCTTTTGGTATGATTGAAGGATCTCCTTTGTGGTCATCATCCTCATCATTTAGAGAAGATTGTAGTTGAGCTAGAGTCTCATTAAAAGATACATGCATAATTTCCTCAACAACAGAATTCTTCTTGTTAAATACTCTATAGGCTTTACTTCTGGTTGAGTAACCTAAGAAGATTCCTTCTGAGCTCTTTAGCATCAAACTTGTTAAGATTATCCTCTGTGTTTAGTATAAAGCAATTACAACAAAATATCTTGAAATAAGAAATTCTGGGTGTTCTTCCATGATAGAGTTCAAAGGGTGTTTTGTTTAGGATAGGTCTAATCAGGGGTCTATTTTTGGATATAGCAAGTAGTGTTTACAGCCTTAGCCCAAAAATATTGAGGCTGCTTTGACTTGCACAGCATTGTGTGGGCACACTCTTGCAAAAGTCCTATTTTTCCTTTCAACAACATTTTGAGGTACGGCTCTAGGAAAAGAAAATTCATGTGTTATCCTATATTGATCACATAAGTAAGAAAAGGATTGATTCTCAAATTCTTCGTTGTAATCACTTCTAATCCTAATGATGGGAACACCATCATGAGCCCTAACTAGCTCATTTTGATCTAGAAAAGAGAACAAAAGCTCCTACATAACCAAATGAAGGGCCTAACTCAAGGAATAATCAGTATAAGAGAAAAGCAAGAGACAAAAGGTAAAACTATAATTTTACCATTACAGTGCAACGACGGGATTTCGCAGGGGCTAAACATAGGTCAAATGGTCTTAACAAGATAAAAAGTGGGTTGGTTCAATTAAAAAAGGGTTAATGTGAAATCTGGGAATTAAATGACTTATGGTAACCCTAAAACCATCCCACTTAATTTAATAAGGTTCTGGTCAGAATAAAATTCAACTAAACCCTTTACAAATCATGGAAAAATATCCACTAGTGTTTAGAACCTTCAATTTGGCCTTTGGAACCTATTTTGACCTAAATAGGGGCCCTAATCAAATATTTGTGTAAAATACCTAGTCAAACGTGGTCAAACCTAAAATCCAACTTCATCATTGAATTTGTTAGGTCCAAATTAGGTTTATACCAAAATTTGAACCTAAGGGGAGTTCACCTTGGCCTACTTTGCAAAATGGTCCAACCCAATTACATTTATGCCCCTAGCTTTTGAAAACCCTTGTAGACACCCCCCTAGCTTCCTTGTCGTTCTTTGCTAGTAGAGGAATCCTACTCCGGTGAGGATTCAAGGGGGATATCTCCTTGATTCCTCAGAGAATTCCTCTCAAAATTGAAAGGGAGATTCTCTGAGGAATTCCCGTTCGTATGAACCCAATCATGAGCTCTGATTTCCATCCAATCTCTCATGCGAACACATGAGAGATTTGGGTATCTCTCGACTTTACAAGTCCAGTGAGGCTACCTGTGCTTGGAAGCTTGCCTTCCAAGCACAAGGCCCTCCGCCAAAGGTTATAAAAGGGACCCTAGGTCCTCCCATTCATCCCCAGCTTGGTTTGGCCGGAGATAACCCCCCAATTTCTTCTCTTCTCCTCCCGCCAAACACCTAGCGAGCTCTAGAGACCTATATTTCCTCCTCTCGTCGCTCTGCCACAATACCAGTGGCAGAGTTGCCTCTACCTCCGTCGTCCACGTCGCGTCACACTTGTGCACGCGCCAACTACCCTCTCGTCGTCTTCATCCCCCTTCTACTGGGATCTTCGTCTCCGATGGCGGCAGACACGAGCCGACCGCCATCCCTTATCCTTTCATTTTAAAATTAGGTCAGGTATTTCCCCCTTCTTTCCTCTTCCTGTTTCCCCCTCTTTATTTTCCAAAACATCCCTCGACGTTCACAAACCACCACCATCTTCTCCACCTCCGGCAGACCACCGGTGAGGTGCATCCACCACTCCACTCAGCCACCCACCTCACCAGCCACCTCAGAAGCTCCGTCACATTCTATTGATCATTTTCCTCCTTTCCATTGACCGCCACACGCTCCACGCACTTCCCACGAACAAGCCCAACTCCACGGCCACAGGGTGACCTAGGCATGCACGCCTAGGTCGCCCCACGCCACATCGACGACCGAGACATCTTCGCCATGCCACGGCAAAGATTCCTACAAGTTTTGATGAGGCCGCAGGGCCGTGTTGTGTGAGTGCAGGTTTGGACCTCGGCTGCCATTAGAGCAGGCTTGAAGATGCTCGCAACCTTCACTCCAGGCACCAGGCTTCGGGCATCTAGGTCCCAGGCAACGTGGATTTGTCTCACGCACACTTTCAGCCAGGTGATTGGTTTTGGAGGGCTCTGTAGCTTCAGTAATTGAGTGCGACCCTTGCGAGCGCACGTGAGAAGAAGGTGGGACATTTAGTCCCACCTCGATCATTTTCGAGCGAAAGGTGCGGCATAAATTGTAAAAGTGCTAGGGGCTTATTGCCTCCTGACATGGGGTGAGGTCCCACTTATCCCATGAAAGCCTCATCCGCGGCACACGCCTCCGTAGAACTGGCTCTGACTTGACTACCCGTGCACTCCTCGCCCACCACCCACGCCAGTGGGCCTGGTCCTGGGTGCGCTAACCTGACCCGTTTACCCGAGATGGCTCTAGGTGAGCAAGCCTAAGAGAGAAAGGAGAGAGAGTTTGTGGGGGAGGGTAGGGGTAGGTTTTGCTCTTGCAGGGAAAGGAAGAAGAAAGAAGCTGAAGAAGAAGCTAAGGAGAAGAAGCCGCAGAAGAAGCTAAGGAAAAAGGCTAAGGAAGGAGAGGGCACGGTTGAAGAGAAGGAAAAGCTGAAGCCAGAGAAAGAAGGAAGAAGAAGAGCCGAAGGCCAGAGGATATAGAAGAAGACAAAAGCCAAGGCAAGAAGGAACAAAAGAAAGAAGCTGAAGGAGAAGTCAGAGAAGAAAGAAGGAAGGAGAAGTCAGAGAGGAAAGAAGGAAGGAGAAGAGCCAGAGAAGAAAGAAGAGAAAGACAAGGCAGAAAGAATAGAGAATAAAGAAGAGAGAGAGGAACGAGCCAAAGAAAGAAGTAGAAGAAGAAAGAAAAAATCAAACACTTTTTAAGATGTTTGATTCTACATTTAGATGCCCAATTCTTCCCAATTTCTCTTTTATATGTTTTCTAGCTACATTTTATTATTCATAAACTCATGCTTGACATTCTGAATTATATTTTGAGTAGTTTTTAGTGTTCAAATTGCCTCTATTATTGAAATTAGTGCATGAATTTCATTTGCTCCCTGTGTTCGAACTCGGACTTAAACTTCGAGTAATAAAATTTATTTGTTTTTAAAGCGATTTCAACTATACTATGACACATTTATTTTATACTCGATCTCGCTTCGATAAACACCTAATGACTTTAGATCCTTTCTCATGTTGCAATCTCCTTACTAATTTACTAAAAACATTAATAGTCAAATCCTTACTTTTCAAGAAGGATACCCAGGTAAATCCTGAAAAATCATTGATTATGGCTAAAAAGTATCTACACCCACTTAAGCTTTTGGATTTGGTTGGTCCGAATAAATCTAAGTGAAGTAATTCCAGGGGTCGAGAGGTGCTAACCATCCTTTTAGGCTTAAAGGAATTTTTGGTTTGTTTACCAATTTGACATGAATCGCAGACTCTACTTTTCTTGAAATTGATCTTTGGCAGGCCTTTGACAAGTTCATGTTTCACAAGTCTATTGATATTCTTCATGTGAACATGACCTAGCCATTTTGCCAAAGTATTGCCTCATCGTCAGATGCAATAAGACATTCAAAGTCGTCGCATTTATCGAAGATGACAATGTAAATATCTTTATGTCCATTTCCTTTAAGAAGAATTTGTTTAGTTTCTTTATCTCTTATTTTAAAACCAGTTGAACTAAAAGTAATTTTATAACCTTTATCACAAATTTGACTTATACTAAGTAGGTTATGTTTTAGTCCTTTAACTAGATGTACATTATCAAAAGAGGCAGAAGAGTTTCCAATTTGGCCACTACCAATAATACAACCCTTGTGGTTGTTCCCAAATGTAATTATACCACCTTCCTAGCGGTTGAGTTGTAGGAGCAGGTCTTCCTCTCCTATCATGTGCTTGGAGCATCCACTGTCATGATCCATCTTCTTTCTTTTTGATCCTATCATTTGTTTGTGTTTGTGAGGTCTTGAATAATTGGATCTATAAATTGGCTTCAGATTTCCATTTGATTAATGATATGTCTACCTTTTATAATCTACTTGACCTACAAAATATGATTTCAAGAGTGCCTTTAGTAGCCATTTTCGCTTGGTCGCTTGGGTCCACGGTTGTTAGTTGGTGCTGCCTGTTTAGGCAAGCTACCTTTCTCTTTCCTTTGACTTGAACTAGATGCTTCATGGTCCTTTTTTGGTATATATCCTAACCCAAATTTTGTGGTTCTCTGGGTTTGTGTTCCTAGAAGTTTATGCAAGTTATGACTGCCTTTTGTGAACTTGGCTAAATCATTTAGAAGATTAGTAGAATTTTCTTTCTATTTATCTATATTTATCTTTAGGTCACCTATCTATGATCTTAGTGATGTGATTTTAACAAACAGCTTCTTATTTTATGATGCAAGTGTATCTTTTTGTGCTTTTTCTTCTTCTAAGGCCTTCATTAAGCTTCTATTTTCTAACTTAAGTGATTTAGCTACATCATGCATTTCAAAGAAAGCTTCTAATAGTTCATTAGGTGAAAATGAGGTTACCTCATCTTCCAGAGCCATGAGTCCTAGAAGGGCTTCCTCACTAGAGGTCTCTTGATGAGTGAGATTATGTACGCAAAAAGATTTGAGTTAGAAACCCATCATCATAGTGCGTAAAAATCCGCTATCAGATAAATTTATAAATGAAGCTCAAGGTGAGCTCTGGGTCGAACATGATGAGGCGAATGTTTGGTTTGTAGAAATCCGTGCTTTGCTTTTATTTATTTTTTAGTGTTTTTATCTTTTGTGATTTTTTGGTATTTTCATAAGGCAAAATATCAAGTGAAATAATTGTTATCTAATCTAATCTACTCTGGTAGAATAGAGAGAGAATATCAACATATATATATAATCAACGTTTGCTACAGATAATTAAGGAAGAAATTACAACTACACTAGAAAGCAATAAAAGATAGAGGGAGGTGAGAAGAATCCCATTCGACGGCTGCTTGGAGGATGACTCACTTTGACGGTGCCTGGATGAAGGTGGTGAGAGGCTTGATGAAGAAGAACGAAGTTGGAGGAAGGAAGGTGGGGCAGGATGGCATCATGGCGAGGGTCTACTTCTGAATCGACGTGAAAGGATGGCCACGAGATGCTCCACGAAGGAGGACGAGAAGTGGGAAAATATTTTACTTTTCTTAGAGCTTTGGGGGAGGTGAGGGAAGAATAGGAAGAGATGAAGAAGAATGGGAGGGGTGGTGGTCCTTTTATAGTGGAGGAGAGGAGGCAAAATAAAATCACAGGTCAATACTGAAATTTAAAATCGTCCCTATAGCCTCGCCACAAATGTCGCTGAAGCTCCCAACTCATGCTCGCTAATGCACGTGCAGTGCTTGTGCACGCGCAGCAATCATCGCAGAGCCCCCGTTGGATCAAGGATGAACGACTTGGATAGCACCCTGGTCAAGTGTTCGGCTCGCACCATCGGTGCGCGTTGTCAGATCGCACGTGATCGCACGAGTGCACTCATCGAGGTCATCCAATGCATAAGGCTGCTCCACGTGGTGAAGGTGCCGCCACTCGATGGCCATCCAATGGATGCAATCGAATTGCGCCCGCGCTCGCGAAATTAGGTGCTGTGGTTGGCTTCAAACTCACGTCGGTGGCTTGAGGCTTGATTGCGCAGCAATCATAGGTCTTAATTGACCTAAATTAGTCTAGGACTTAGCACAAGTTAGCGTAATTCATGCATGCATAAGCATTATCTGCATCTTTACTGCTTTCCTTTAGCTATGCATAAAATAATGTTATAATGTGCTGATTAAGTGCATTATGTCAATTATAGGTAATAAGCTAGATCTGGAGTTGGATCTGAAGCTGGATTAGGAATAATGGGTGTTGCACCTGGGCTAGAGCAGAAGACTTAGATTAGATATAGTGAATAATGATGTAAGGGAGTTAAGGTATGCTATTCTATTAAGAAGGAATAAAGTAGTAAAATGTGAAGAGCTTAGGTCCATCCTAGCCCTAGGATAGCCTAGAGACTTCCCCAAGCCTTAGCCACCCTTAGATTAGGTCACTGCAGCCTAGGAAACCTTAAAACCCTAGTTCCAACCCTTATCTGGACGTCCAGATAAGTTATAGGACGTCCAGAACCCTTAGCCAACTCCTGCACACCTTAAACCCACTTCTGCAGTGTTATTGGACGTCCAATTTCTGCAGAATACTCAAGACAGAACCTTGAATTCTTCCTGACTCTGATTGGATGTCCAGACAACAAGTCTGGACTTCTGATTTTTGAGTATAAGACGCTTGATTCCATTTTTAGACGTCTGGAACTGCTCTCCAGTTCCTTTTTTGAGATTCAAGCCTTGATCTTGGATCTCTAGCTCCCTAGACCTAATTCCAACCCCATATGAACCTAAATTAAGGTACCCTAATCCTAGTACATCACCTCTAGACCTCCCTAAGGACCTAATTAGGTCCTTGCCAAATCCAATTGACTTAGATCATAGTCAATTACCATTACCTAAGCCAATTGGACTCATTGAGTCCAATTGAGGTCAGATCTCAATCCACACAAGTCCAATTGGACTTAGTGGGAGTCCAATTGACCTAAGATCAACATAATTGAGTTATTTCACTCTAAATTAGGTTCACACTCATTCAATTAAGCTTGGGTTAAGTTTAATTGCAATTCCCCCTTAGTAATTACGGTTTGCAACCCTAATTTAAGGCCTACACCTACCTAAACCCCTTAGGACCTAACCTAGACCACTTAGCCACCAATGGCACGTCCACACACTCACACACACACACACACTCATCTAGAGTTCTCTAGAACTCTCTTGATGTGGTGCCACTCTTGGTTGCCAAATTTAGCAACCAAGAGTCATTCAATTCTTAAATCCACTTTTTATGGATCTAAGAACTTCTCACTCTCTCACTTGGCTGGCCACTCATGGGACTCTCTCTAGAGACTTCCACACTTCTCTAGAGAGACTCCCTTAGGTCTATAAAAAGACCTAAGGGGTGGCCATTTGCACCCATCCCATTCTTGGCATTCATTCATCCATCTAGGTTAGCTACTCTCACATCCACTCCACCTCCATGAGGAGCACCATGGAAGCCACCATCTCCACGCCAGGTGTTGGATCATCTCTCCAACCTCTCTCCAAGGTCTGGCCTAAGCACCATTGGCTGCCCCTCCTTCTCTCAGCCACTTAAAGGTCATTGGAGCCCACCTCCGAATGCCCTTCTTTTCTGCTGGATTAGTAACTTCGCTCTCATAGTTTTACTGCTTTCATTTACTGCTTAGTAGTGTAGTTCTTATTCTCCCCCAATGATGCATGCAAAATCCCCCCATAGATTCCTGTATGCGATCATTTTCTGCTAGCTAGATTTGTGTTTTTCAAGCTTTCCTTTACAAGCTTTCCTCTACATTCCACGTTGCAAACATCCTCTGAATGAATGAATAAAAGATATATTTTTATATTTATGTCTCTATGTGGGAAATCACCATGAGCTTATTGGTCGCAATATGATTTGTGTGATTCAAGTTGCCTATTTTTTATTTATATATATATTTTGCAACAAGCATGTCGGTTCTGGAAAATATAGAAGATCTAACTATAAATGCATTTTCCGTAAACAACCACCATGTAACTAGAATTGTGCGCACCAAAACTCACACTTTCACCTTTATTATCTATTTAACACATGCGCACGTAATCAGAATTCACAATAGAAGTGGCGAAACTTTAATATGAAGATTGGAAACTGGAGTGCGATTTTAAATAAAGTAGAGCGATAAAGGATTGATTTCAGAATTAAACAAACGCCTCCTAGAGACAAATGACCGGGACTCAAAGTCTTGTTATCTTTTTAAATAGTTTTTGTTTGATCGTCTTGCGCACTATACTATGATGTTTTTCCTATCAAAACGCGTGACACGACTACCAAACTGGGCTCTCTTCATGACCGCTGTTGTACATGCTCACAAGTGTCGAGAAGATGAATTTCTGAGGTGTGGTGGAGGTGGCTTCTTAGCCGTTGGATCTTGATCCAATGACTAAGAATTGATGGTGTAGATGAAGAAAAGGTGCTGTGGCCAACTTGCATGGTTTGGATGGCACCACGTGGCGCCATCTGGAGCATCCAACTTCAGATGCTTATAGGTGGTGTCATGGATGTCAGATTGGGTCGATTTTCACATCGTTGGGCTGTGATCGTCGATCCAGATTTATCATGTGGTTGGATTTGTCATTTGAAGCTCTAAATTGTGTCACCTAACCCCTTGGCCGTTGATCTTCCTCGACTGCATAATGTGCTACAGGCTCCAATTAAGGCAATTTCGGAGGCGTTGGACTCCGATCATTTTCTGATCAGATCTGTATGGTTGGATCATCAATCCAAAGCCTCAAAATAAATCTCCTTCTCTCTTAGCCACAAAAAGCTGCGAATTAACCTAGAATTTATACAATCTATCCTAAATACAGAATGATGCATGCTATGTAATATTTATAATGTGGAATGCAATGTTAAGCTTAGAAACTCGCATAAATAGACATTTTATCTTGAATAAATGTGTATTTATCATCTCTTCTTCATCTGAGCTTGAGTCAGACTCATCCCAGGTTGTGTGAAGAGCTTTCTTCTTTCCATCCTTCCTTTGGAATTTCTTTTTCTTCTCTAATTCCTTTGTGAGGAGTGGATAATCCTTTCTGATGCATCCCTTCCTTTTGCAGTTGTAGTAGATGATGGTGTCTTCCTTGGACTCTTCCTTCTTCTTTCTCTAGTTCCTTTTGTTCTTGAGGAACTTCCTGAACTTCCTTGAGAGAAGAGATATATCATCTTCTTCATCTTCACTTGACATATCCTCAAATTGATCATTGACTTCAAGTGCTACGATCTTCTTTTTAGCTCCTTCGCTTTTGTGCACCTTCATATGTTGAAGCTGAACTTCGTATGTCATCAAATTACCAACAAGATTGTCTAGTTTTAAGGTAGACAGATGTTTTGACTCTTTAATGGAAGTGGTCTTTGTTTCCCAATCATTGGTGAGAGATCGGAGGATTTTCCTCACCAGAGCTTCATTCTTGATCTCTTAGTTAAGATTCTATAGAGAGTTCATGACATCCATGAATCTTTTGAACATCTCTTTGATGGATTCTCCTTTCTTCATCTTGAAAAGCTCATATTTTTGCATTAGTAAATTAACTCGGGTTCCTTTACCTTGGATGTTCTCTTGTGGGTGACTTCTAAGATGCTCCAGAATTCGTGGGTTGATACGATTGAATTCTTTTGAAAGTCCATAGAAAATCACGTTCATGGCCTTTGCATTATGTGTCGCCATCTTCTTTTGATCCAAAGTTACCGCCACTCCCTCCTTGATTTCTGGACGTGTGTACTTGGAGGCAATGATGTCCCATACCTCAAAATCCATTAATTCCAGGAAGATCTGCATCTTGGTCTTCCATTATCCATAGTTTGTTCCATCAAACAATGGAGGTCGAACTGCAGATTGCCCCTCAACATACGTGTCAACAGATGACTTTGACATCTTCTGGACGATGAAGCTTTGATACCAAATGTGGTTGCCTACGGATCTTAATGGTATACTAGGGGGTAGGGGTGAATAGTATCGCTTAAAAAATAAATATAATAGAAGCAAAGACAAATCAAACCAAAAAAAATCAAGCATAGAAGACACTTGGATTTATAGTGGAAACCCTTCTCGGGTGAAAACCACTACCTAAGCATCTTAGCTTAGGATTTTTTTGACTAGGCAAAGCTAGTCAATCCACTATCGTATCACTTGAACAAGGGTGGCACAACCTTTTACAACAATCCCTTCTCTTTACAACCTGAAGAGAAGTACAACAACGGATCTTCCCAACAACTTGGGATCCGTAATAAAAGCAACAAGTAGAATAAAAATAGTATAATCCTATGGAACCTCAAGGAAAGTCAAATAGGATTTTGTAGAGGTTCGGATCGACATGCCTTGAAAGGCATAGAAGCAGAAGTGCAGAAGCTCTTGAAAGAAAAGCATGCAAGCTCTCTTTCAAGATGGATTTCTCTTTGAATGTGTATTTGAAAAAGGCTACCTACGACCTTTATTTATACTAGAAAATCGAATAGAAAAGGAAGTCAAATTGGTCGATCAATTAAGGTAGTTTGGTCGATCAAAATGAGTTTTGGTCAGTCAAACTAGTTATTTAATCGATCAATACTTGGTCGATTAATTAAGATAAATGATCGATCAAAGATATATTTATCAACTTCCTAAAATGGATTATTTTTATCGATTAACTAAGATGGTTGGTTGGTCAATTATTTTGGTCGATCAATTAACCTAAAAACCTAATTTTTACATTAACCGCGAAAAACTATTTGAAGCTTATTTGAGATTTCTTACAAAATAATCTAGACTCAATAAAATAAAAAGACACTGAGAAGAAATCAGTGATCTACTTGCTTTAATCCAAGAATCCATGAGAGAGTCTTGAAAGATTAGTCTAGCAGATAGCATAATTTTGGTGTATGAAAATAGAGGTACCCTCTCCTTCCTTGTGCCACACAATGGAGAAAGCATCCAACTAGGAGGGAGGGCTAGGCATAGAGGAGAAAAATAGGGTGGACGTCCACCACCCTAGGAGGAGCATTCAAGGAAGGAGCATCTAGGAGTATCCAAAGAAAGAAGCTAAGGAGATGCCTTTTCAAGTGCGAGAGCAGCCACATTTGGAGCAAGGACTATCCAAAGCTTCAACTAGAGGATTTCTTCTTCTTTTTCCTATTCGTTTTTTGTATTAGCTAGTTTTATATTTCAAGCATTTGTCTACTTTTGACTCTACTTGCCTAGTTATACAAAAGTTGTTTGCCTTTCCATTCCGCATTAATTCATCTCAAGAATTTTCTTTTGTCTTTTAGTGCACATACTTCCTCTCTAATTATCCTAGGTCTTCACATTCCTAGGGTGAGCTTAGAGAGGAATTCATCTTGTCACTTAATTTATATCTTCCGAGACAGACATTTTTGGTTGCAATGTAATAAGGAGTTAAATCAAACAACTCATGATCATGATAGAGATAGACAAAATGATGATTTCATTCGTTCACAAATATTGTCATTACAATCGTCTTTAGAGGAAAGCTTGTACAGGAATGATTAAAGAGAAGATTCTAGCTAGCAGAAAATGGGTGCATGCGTGTATCTACGAGAGATTACGCATGCATCATTCAGGTAGAGGATGACTACACTACTAAGTAGGAATTTAATGCGGAAAGTAAACTACGAAGAACAACTTATCTATGAGAAATGAGGGCATTGGAGGTGGTCTCCAATGGCCTGTGGAGCTTGAGGTGGTAGGAAGGAGAAAGAGGGGTGGCCAATAGTGGGTAGGCCTACCCTTAGAGGGGTGGTGGGGAGTTGCTCTTGGACTTGGGCGTGGAGGTGGGAGTGGTGATGGTGATGGAGCTCGTAGATGGAGGTGGAGGAAGAAGCCACCAAATGGAGAGTCCAAGATTGGGTGCATGGCCGTCCAAGAGGGTCTTTTTATGAACTCTTGGGCGGCCTTCAAGTGGTATCTCTAGATAATTATAGAAGACTCTAGAGAGACCCTTAGGTGGCCATCCACTAGGTCTTGGGTGGGTCTTCTTATATCCACAAATTGTGGATCTAAGAATGGACCACTTTGGTTGCTATTTTTGGCAACTCAAAGTGACACCACCTTTGGAAGACTCTAGAGAATTCTAGAGTTGGCGGCAATGTGTGTGTGTGCGTGTGTGACTTGTGTGTGTGTGGCTAGGTGGTTTAGGTTGAGTCTTATAGGTCTAGGTGGTTAGGTTTAGGTAGGCTCCTAGAATTAGGGTTATAAAACCTAACACTAATGTGAATGTGAAATTAAACTTATCAAAGGTTTGATTGAGTGAATGCATGTTTAATTGGTCAAGAAGATACCCAATTAGGTCAGGCTTGAGTCAATTGGACTCTCACTGGGTCCAATTAGACTTGTATTGGTTGAGATCTGAGCTCAATTGGACTCTATGAGTCCAATTGACTAGGTGAAGTGTGATTGACTTGATCGAAGTCAATTAGGTCCTTAGGAGGGCCTTTGGGTGGTGTACTAGGCTTAGGACACCTTAATTTAGGTTCCCTAGGGTGTAAAATTCGGTTTTGGGGCATAGGAAACCAAGATCCAAGCCTGATTTCAAAAGCAGGGATTGGAGAAGGGTTCCAGATGTCTGATTTTACAATCAAACGACTTATACTTCAAAATCAAAAGTTTAGAACTTTGGTTTGGATGTCCAATGTTGAGTCAGGGAAGAGTTTAGGTTCTGTCTTGGCATTCTGTAGAAATTGGATGTCTGACACTTTATTTGGACATCCAATTTTCCAGCAGAATTGGGTTCTAGGTCTACGGTTTGTGTCTAAGGGCTCTGGACGTCCAGCAACCTATTTGGACGTCCAGATATGGGTTGGAATGATGGTTTTGAGGTATCCTAGGCTAAGGTGACCTAATCTAAGGGTGGCTAGTGTTTAGGAGGGTCTCTAAGACTATCCTAAGGCTAGGAAAAGTCCTATGTTCTTCAAAATTTAGCTCTACATTAAAATTCTACTTAGTAAAGTAGCATACCTCTCCCTACATTATTTCTTCTTCTTTATTCCAGGGCTTCTGCTCCAGCTCTCGCTTCTTCCTTGCTTCAGATCCAGCTTTAGGCCATCTCCTGAGCTTCTTATTGCTTACAATCCAAATAATGCATTAATCAGTACATTATAACATTATTTTTTGCATATCTAAATAAAACAGGAAAGATGCAATGTATGCTGTTTATGCATGCATTACCCTACAATTATGCTATGTTCTAGCATTATTTAGGTCATTTAAGTCCTATGATTACTGCGCAATCATACCCCCATGCCTAAATCTTGCTAGTCCCTAGCAAATGCAAATCTAAGTTATCTATAGCTGGGTCCCTAAAAGACTAATTATTTTTATCAAGCATCGGACTAGAGATTTTTTTCCTTTTCGTTTTCATCCTGAAATCTAGAAATCTAGACACTTGTGACAGTGCAGCTATGTACTTCTGCAATGGATTTGAGTGAAATGTTGGTTTACCTCTAAATCCTGTACTTGACCCCAAGTAAAATTTTAGTAGGATAGGCAAACTTCTTCCCTCAGGGTGTACAAGATGTTCTGTGATTTCCACCTTGGCTTTTAGCTTAGGTAGAGAATATTTGAGGTGTGTATTTGGTGGCTCACTCTCATTTGGTGTTACATATAGATTAGTACTACAGAATCTAGATTCCCAAATTATTCAGTGAATCAACCCAAGGAAAATCAAGAAAAGCTATGCTCTCTTTGGTTCCTTTGTATTCACTCTCGTTTTCTCTTTTCTTTTCTTTTTTTTTTTTTGATCCTACAATCTCACTAGATTTATACATATATTTCATATTTGGTGTTCTCACATGGCATTAACACTTTAATAGAGTTTCAATAACCCTAACAATAAGTCAGAGTTCCTTAGCCAGTATTCGAGTGGTCAAAAATACAAAAGGATAGGTTAAGGCCATATTTGGTGGATCGCAAATGTGGTAGGTAATGCTGCCTCAATGTAATTGAAATAAATACTAAAACACTCATAAACTCATCACTTTTTTTTTCTTTTTTTTTCTTCTCACTTTTTTCTATATATATTTTGATTTTTTTTTCTCTTTTTTTTCTAGTAATTTTTTTTCTATATATTTTTTCAACACAATTTAATATAGCACATGACCTATGCGAATTTTATTCAAGAGGCATTATTAGGGATTGGTAGTGTTAAGAGATATAGGGTGGCTTATTTGGTGGGAGTGCCTACTCTCAGTACCAGGAAGAGACGGATAGGGCAGCGTATTCTTGACCTTGACATCAATACCCTCCTTTAGCTGAGGATTTTGTAAAGAAAAGTCGTAACCCTCCTCCTTAGTCCTAGTTTTATTAGAACTCGATCTTCGCATATTTGCCTTATTTGGTGGCTCTAAAAAATTCACAAAATTAGTTATATGCGGGAACTGAGAGAGAAATTGTGCCTGACCCTGAGTATCATCACTCAATTATCCAGAATTCCAGATTCCTTACACTAATCTTAGAGCACTAGTAATACTCTACTCTCGTCTCACACTATTTGGTGGATTTTAGAAGAAGATTCACCTGACTCCCTAAACACTATCCAGGGGTTCAGGAAAAGACGCATTGTTTCTTCTCGACAGACTAAAGATGTTTATTGGTTTTCATAGTGAATCCATTGGAAAATCTACGTGTGAGCATGAAAATTTGTATTGGATTCTAGATTACAGGAATCAACTAGAGGATAGAAATCCCTAATGCATCTTCTTGATAAAAATCTTATTCATGCCTGCAATATGTATATATGCTTTATACAAATAACCTCTTCTAATTTGTACTTTAATGTTGTTCCCTTATCGGGTTACATTCAGCTTGGTGCTTAATTCAGAACAAAAAGATGAGCGAACGAGTTAGAAGTGGCTATTGCGAACGATTTCTAGCTCCAATGCAAACATTGGAGGTGGAGTCGGTTGTTTTTAAATAAGGACCCTAAAGTACAATTAACATGCTGCTCTGAGATTTTTTCTAAATGTTGGCATAAAAATTTTCAATTTTGATGTATCTACCCCCCATGCCTAACTTCTTGCATGTCCTCTTGCATGAATATAAAAAAAATAAAGCATGACAGGAAGTAAGTGGATAGAAATCACCTGGAATTGCTCTTGAATTTTCATTCAGTGCCAGCCAACATGATGATATGGAATATGTAGAAAAATATGCCAACGGGAAATATGCTATATATAAAAAGGTATCAAATGTTATTTATAAATGTTGAGTTTAACTCCTCTAGCTGGGAAAAAACTCAATCGGATAGATCAGTGACTGCATAAGAGCAGGTCAAGATCAAGAGGAAGATGTGTTCATGTGCTCCTAAAATTAGTGGTTCGCGAATGTGAACTAATTGATGATGCATCCCTACTCCAAAGAGTTTGTCTATAGTATCATGTGGAGTAGGGGTAAGAAGTGGAGGATAATTAGAGTGAGGATCCTGATGCCAATTCTGTTGATCAACCACGTTCCAGAATTCAATGGGAAATTGCTGAGGAGGTGGATTGATGAAATGCCTGTCAGCATCAGAGTCTGGATCATAGGGGTCCTCATAATGGTAATTGACATCAAAGATCATAATCTCTCCAGACCATGGGTTATATGAGGGTACATGTGCCACTAGGGGTTCTACATATAGGTCACCGAAATCCTCGTAAGAAATTATCTCATCCTCTTCGGTATTGATCTCGGATTCATCAGAAGCTATCCTAGTCTTCCAGTCGGGCCATCCATTTGATTGACTAGGATTGTGGGTAAGTCCCCAATTCATTCTGCTTAGTATTTCACCCTTATACGTAGTAGGTTCCTCGTCAGATAGCATTTCCATTTCCATAGGCAAATCATCCCAAGCCATTCCTGGTATCTGAATATCAGCATTAGGAGTAGAGAGTGTAGTCTCAGAGTTTCCATCATCACCCTGGTAGGCGGAAGGAAAAAGATGCAAATTAGATGATGTTGGATTGGAATCAGATTCACTTCCCATGAGAAGTGATCAGACTGATTAGTAGTGTCAATTCTAGATGCTGCGTTCAATTCATCCAAGCACGTATGATCATCAGGAATGAGTGCTTCTTCCAAATGGAATGCTCATACTTCTGGGTTTTCATCAAGATCCATATCCTCGAGTGGATCAACTTCCTTCTTTCCAGCCAGGTTGTCCAGCCCATGAGGTATCTCCCATGATTCGGAGTATTCATGTTGAGAGTCATTGTTGGAGATACTAATCCTTTTCCCCTCACTTTCTCGAATGGGGTTCTTAGGTGAGTTCATTTGGGCTATTCTCGGTTCATGTCCTATATCCATACCAAATGTTTCTCCCCATGAATCCATTCTGAATGTTTGGCCCAACGAATCCCTTGTAGCACTTTCAGGTGGTCACTTTAGGTTCTTCGAGGTCCTCAAGGCTACTCTCCACTTGATAATGTAAAAGCACTATTTCTTGAAGTGTCTGATTCTGTCTGATTAGCCTTGTCACGGATTCTAATTCCTGATGGGCCATCATTAATGCTTCTTGGGATGGAATCTAGGCTTGTCAATGTTCTGGATCAGTGGTAGTCTGGACTTCATGCAGATAAATTGCGACCTTTTCCTTAGTCCTTTCTATCATTCGTTGCATGTGCAGTGGCAGTTCATCAGGGGTTCTAGGAGGTGAGTCAGGTCTACCAATGTTCCATGGGTGAGATGCAAAAGTATGAAATTCATACCCTGGGACATAAGATGGGGTCCTTTATGGGGCCAACTAGTAGTGGTCATAATGACCAGGGTTAGGATCTAAGTTAACCATTTTAACAACCCGAGAAGATGGATCAGGGGAGGTGAAAAGTTGTCTTCGCCACCTTGGGTTTGGTTCCTAAGGTTGTTCTGATTTAATGACCCGGTCTTCCTGATGAGCCATCGAGTCCAGATTTGCTGGATCTTGACCAGGTCTGGGTCCAGGGTTAGCCATCTCAGCTAAGAGAGTAGAAGAAGGGTGAGAAGATGGTCTGGGCGATGCGACGATTCACCTTTGCCTTCTTGGGATTGCTCCCAAGATCCAACCAGTTGAGGTCTAAGTGACCTCCTTCCTTGCATACACCAACCAACCCCTAGGTTGGTGCAGCCAAGATAGACAAGGCTAAGGCCTTGTCAATCAATTGGTCCTTAGGGTCAGGTGACTGGATTTTTTTGTTAAGATTCTAATTGATGAAGAAAAATTCATGGTACAATCGACTGTAAATAATCCCAACCCTCAAAGCTAACCCGGCCAATCTGGATGAGGGGACTAAGGGGAAGGTTCTTCCTTTGGCTTTTGCCTCCAGATCCTTTGTACCCCCCAGCCGCGATTGTTTGATTCTGCCCATAGATTTGGGTAAGGTTTGGCTAAGGCAATTATGATGACCCAGCAGTATGACAACGAATTCAGGTTAATTAACTTGTTTTATGCAAATTTTCCTTAACCTTTTCCTTCACATGGGGTTTTTGGTGAGTGGTCTACAAGGCGACCAAGCTCACCGGCTAGCCATTAGACTTGGTTGGCCCAATGTAGTCTCTAGAATGTAACCTTAAAGGTTGAGCCTAGGGTTCATGCAAGTTGTAAGTGTGCTGTAGACAAGTATTCAAGTTCAAATTATTCTCTACGGCAAAATTTGAATCCAATTGATTTGAAATTTGGAAGGCAGATTCCTTTTTCAGATGGATTTCTATAGAATATTTTTTTGAAATTTTTACTATTTCAATAGAATAAATATGAATTTTTAATTATCTAGTGGTCAGATCTGGAATTTTGACTCCTTGTCGATTTTTCAATTTGAAACAGTATCAAATAAATTCCAAAAATTTAGGAAAAATATGGAAATGAAAGCTAATTTGATAATATTTAAGACCCACCATATTTGGTTAGATTTGATTCATGTTTTATTTGGAATCACTTTTTTAAAATTTGAAAATTTTCAAATCTGAGTTAGTTTGACCCCCTTGTAATTCATGAATTTCTAAAAATTCCTGGATTCAAATTTTTTCAAATGAATGGTGTTGTTTGAAAGTCGATTTGAAAATAAACCTCATGCTCAAATTTTAAAATTTTTGGCTCAATAATTGTTTGGTAATTGCATTTTTAATTTCGAAATAAAGTCTGGTCGAATTTTACGATATGGTGAAAAGGCTTTTGTAAGGTTTGAAATTCAAAATCGAAACTTTTTCACCAAAATGATTTTTTTCCTTTTTTTTTCAAACAACTCTAACCTAAGGTTCAAAAGAACCCTAAATCTAAAACCTAAAACTTTTTTCACGAAAATATGTAGATTTTTTTTTCTTTCAAAATCAAATCTACCTAGAATTCAAATCTACCTAGGGTTCAGAAAGGGAAATTCTAAACTAAGATGGGGTTGTGCACTTGATTTTTTTAATTGCACCCGATGTGTGTGCAAATCCCACTCTTCATTTCTTGCACATCAAAAGCGAGCAAAAGCAATTTTTGTCACTGTTATGCTCACAAAAATCACAAATCAAAATCGTGTTGCCTTCCCAACAACGGTGCCATTTGTTGCTATTCGTAGCTCGCGTATTTGATTTAAATAGCTTCGTAGCATAGTTGCGAAATGCGACTCAACAAAACATTTTAACTAACGAGACAATGAGTCCCGCTCGATCTCAAGGAGGCATTTAGAAAGGCGAAATTGATTTTGATCTTTTTACTACTTGCTTTAAAACTAGAGTTCAGTGTTTAAAATACGAATATAGGATTTGTCGGTTCCATTATTAATTCGTAAGATGTGCACGTGAGTCAGGAATAATATTAACGTGAAAGTATTCATGTCTGAGCACACTGTCTTAACTATGTGATGGCGACCCACAGAATATTCGTTAATCGTCAAATCTTCTATATCTTCCGGGACGAACATTTTTGGTTGCAATGTAATAAGGAGTTCGATCAGGCAACTCATGATCATAATAGAGATAGAAAAAATGATGATTTCATTCATTCACAAATATTATCATTACAATCATCTTTCAAGGAAAGCTTGTACAAGAATGATTAAAGCAAAGATTCTAGCTAGCAGAAAATGGGTGCATGCGTGTATCTACTGGAGATTACGCATGCATCATTCAGGTAGAGGATGACTACACTACTAAGCAGGAATTTAATGCGGAAAGTAAACTACGAAGAACAACTTATCTATGAGAAATGAGGGCATTGGAGGTGGTTTCCAATGGCTTGTGGAGCTTGAGGTGGTAGGAAGGAGAAAGAGGGGTGGCCAATGGTGGGTAGGCCGACCCTTGGAGAGGTGGTGGGGAGTTGCTCTTGGACTTGGGCATGGAGGTGGGAGTGGTGATGGTGATGGAGCTCGTGGATGGAGGTGGAGGAAGAAGCCACCAAATGGAGAGTCCAAGATTGGGTGCATGGCCGTCCAAGAGGGTCTTTTTATAGACTCTTGGGCGGCCTTCAAGTGGTATCTCTAGAGAACTATAGAAGACTCTAGAGAGACCCCTAGGTGGTCACCCACTAGGTCTTGGGTGGGTCTTCTTAGATCCACAAATTGTGGATCTAAGAATGGACCACTTTGGTTGCTATTTTTGGCAACTCAAAGTGGCATCACCTTTGGAAGACTCTAGAGAATTCTAGAGTTGGCGACAATGTGTGTGTGTGTGGCTAGGTGGTATAGGTCGAGTCCTATAGGTCTAGGTGGTTAGGTTTAGGTAGGCTCCTAGAATTAGGCTTATAGACCCTAACACTAATGTGAATGTGAAATTAAACTTATCAAAAGTTTAATTGAGTGAATGTATGTTTAATTGGGAGAGAAGATACCCAACTAGGTTAGGCTTGAGTCAATTGGACTCTCACTGGGTCCAATTAGACTCTTATTGGTTGAGATCTGAGCTCAATTGGACTCTATGAGTCCAATTGACTAGGTGAAGTATGATTGACTTGATCCAAGTCAATTGGGCTTAGTGAGAACCTAATTAGGTCCTTAGGAGGGCCTTTGAGTGGTGTACTAGGCTTAGGGCACCTTAATTTAGGTTCCCTAGGGTGTAGAATTGGGTTTAGGGGCTTAGGAAACTAAGATCCAAGCATGATTTCAAAAATAGGGATTGGAGAAGGGTTCCAGATGTCTGATTTTACAATCAAATAACTTATACTTCAAAGTTAGAAGTCCAGAACTCTACTTTCGATGTCCAATGTTGAGTCAGGGAGGAGTTTAGGTTCTATCTTGGCATTCTACAGAAATTAGATGTTTGACACTTTGTTTGGACGTCCACTTTTCTAGCTGAATTGGGTTCTAGGTCTACGGTTTGTGTCTAAGGGCTCTGGACGTCCAGATATGGGCTGGAATGATGGTTTTGAGGTATTCTAGGCTAAGGTGATCTAATCTAAGGGTGGTTAGGGTTTAGGAGAGTTTTTAGGGCTATCTTAAGGCTAAGAAAAGTCCTATGTTCTTCATAATTTTGCTCTACATTGAAATTCTACTTAGTATAGTAGCATACCTCTCCCTACATTATTTCTTCTTTATTCCAGGGCTTTTGCTCCTGCTCTAGCTTCTTCCCTACTTCAGATCTAGCATCTGGCCATCTCCTAAGCTTCTTATTGCCTACAATCCAAATAATGCACTAATCAATACATTATAACATTATTTTATTCATATCTAAATAAAATAGGAAAGATGCAATGTATGCTGTTTATGCATGCATTACCCTACAATAATGCTAGGTTCTAACTTAATTCAGGTCATTTAAGTCCTATGATTGCTGCGCAATCACATGTCCCCTGTTTAGCTATAGTAAAGCACCTATTAAAATTTACATGCTCATGCCATTGTCAACCTCTTACTTTAGATATTAATATTTGATATATTGAAGTAATTTGTTAAGGTGCCCCTCTCTTTCTCTCTATTTCACATCAGTGATCATTTAAGTCATTTTCTGTCTCATTTGATGCTACAAAATACTTACAAATCTATGTTGCATCTTATTAGCCTCTCATAAAGTATTTGACCAATGCAATGAAATATTTGTGGGTTTATTGATCTGTTCGTCCTTGTGGATGCGACACTCTAACTCTTCGTGGTTAGTTTTCACTGATAAGTAATTTTGTTCTAGATTTTTCCACCACGTGAATTACAGTGGCATATTTTCTTGATATACTTGTTCAAGCGAAAAATCTCTCGACCAAATGGCATCGTTGTCAGGGAGGCAACAGACGTAATAGATTTACACGATTATTTTCCTAACTCATTCTAAGGTGCACATTTATCTAACTATTCTCTATTTTTCTATGCGAGGAATCTAACGAGATGACAGTCGCAGTTGAGCCATGACATCGACCTTAAGCGACGCCCACACACACATAGAGGACATGAAGAGGAGACCTGGATCCCACTTGCATAGGGGATTCTCCTTTGTCACTGATTTGATTACATTTTAGTCTTCTTGCCCTTGTAGCATCAGCGTTGGTTTTCAGGGGTCTGTCCCCACTTTCTTTAGCGACCAAAGCTATTTATCTGCGGTGTGAATGGTTCAGCTTTTGCTTGCTTGCTTCTAAAAGAAAAAGAGAAAAAGCATCGAGCTACCTATTTAGGAGTTGCATACCCTTAGGTGCGTGCATTTAGGGGTGATTAAGCAGCACTTTAGATCTCTTTCTTTGCATTGCGTCCATTATCTGCACAGAGATTGCTGGAGTTAGGTATACCTTTCTATCTTTGCACCCGGTTCCTGTTCTCGCATTGCATTTGGACTAAATTTCAAGACCACCAAACTGATTAAATTTACCTAATTTAGCGGTCGCTTAAGTGAAATTGGGACTGCTAATCAGATTCAACCTTAAAATCAAAATCACATTTGATCTGATCAAAGGGACTTGCGTGCGTCTCTTTACAAAAAAAATAAATTGATTTGCGGTGGGATGCACACTTTTAGCACTGGGCACACACTATAGGCACTGCACTAGGTCTCGGTCCATTAAGGCTATAGGCACCGATCTCTTTATCAGTGCAGACCCTCCTATTTCACTTTGTGGTGGTGGTATTATCCTATGACCAAGTGTTTTGATACTCTAAGGTGGGGGACACCCCTTAAAGGAATGAAAGGGTAGTTAAGAGGCACCACATTCACATTGCCTCAAAGGAAGGGTTCGCCTTACTTGCATCCCTTAGTTCCATCCTTGGAGTAACTCTCACTAGATCACTTGGGAGTATCATCGAAGTAAGGTATAGGTCCTAGGGCACTCGAAGGTTGGCTTAGGTTGCGTAACTGCATTGAATAATTTGTTTGGCCATTTATATCAACTGATTTAACCTCAGCCGCCTCAAAACAGAATTGGTCAGGATCTCAAGTAGACCCTTTCCTCCTATACCACTTACGTAGGAATGGAGGGACATTGCCTTGACCCTTTTTGACCAATCTGTTGGATTGGGGGGAGCACTAACTCAATTGGTAAGAACTTGAATTGTGATTGGTAGATATTGTATGCTTGGTAGACACTCTCTTGAGGGTAGTCTAGTGTTTGATCCTGAGCCCGAGAGAATCCTCAGGAGAGCTCACCAAAGAGATCAAGGAGAAAATCAACAAAGAACTCTGAGACTACTTCATTCCAACCAACCAACCTGCTCAAGCACTGAGAAGGCCATGAGGGGAGAATCCATATGAGATCAAGAGCAGTACCATATACTTGTTACCTTCCTTTTATGGTACTACTAGGGAGGATGCCTACTGACATTTGGGGGAATTCACCAAGGTTTGTTCCACGGTGAATCTTCAGTGAAAATGTTGAGTCTGATCAAGCATTTTCATGCGCTTAGCTCTGAGGATCTGTTCCAACATCTGGAGCATCTAACCACTTTGGTTTAGACCACCAAATTGAGGAATGTAGATGAGTAGATGATCATGAGGTTGTTTCCCCACTCACTCAGGGATAAGCCGCATATTGGTACCACAACATTGGAAGACCAATTGCCACATGGACTAAATTGAAATAAGCCTTCCTGAAAAAATTATTCCTAGTTGGGCAGACTAATGCTTTGCGATAGTCGATTACTACCTTTATCCAGTGACTAGGGGAACAACTTCATGGGGTGTGGGAGAGATTCTGGGACCTTTTGTGGAAGTGTCCATACCACGAGGTGCTCAGGTGGCAGCTTGTGTAGATCTTCTATCACGGGTTGAATGATCTACTCCGTAATCATGTGGATGCTTCTTGCGGTGGGCATTTCCTCAACAAGGACGTAGATAACACATATGAATTATTTGAAGAAATAAGCGAGAATTCTATCAATCATGCCTCCATGGACACATTTAATAGATCCCAACCTAGATCAAATGCCAATGAGGTTCAAACTGATTCTTCTAAATTTGATATGAAATTGATCTACAACAAATTGGATAAGGTGGATATGATGGCTAAGAGAATGGAGGAGTGGATGGTTGGTAACTTTAGGAACACTTCTAGATCCACTCAATCCCAAAGTTTGAGATTCATTCTTTGCAAACTCCCGCAGGGTGGGAGTTTTTGAACAACTAGGTTCGGCTTAGCCTTCGAGCCAACACTTCTCGAAACCCTATGGGTTCCAAACTTGGGCCTTTAATCCCAATTTTTCTAATCTTTCCTATTCACCATCCTTACCTTATGAGGATGTTCAAGCAATTCAGGACAATGCTAGGTCTAACCCATTTTCGAATACTTGTAATCCTGGTTGGAGGAACCACCCTAACTTCTCTTAGAAGAACCAAGGGCAACAAACCTAATCTCAACCCAACAATTATGTACCACAAAAACCCATGGGTCAGGGTCATGTATATACTCAGTTGCCCTCGAGTTAGGTCAATTAGCCTATGTTGAATACCCCACAACCCGTAGAGTAGGTTGATTTGAACCTGAAGATGGTAGAAATGCAAGGCTCAAAGCTCCAGCTTATACAACAGATGAAGACCTCATTGGACACCTTGCAATCTAGGCTCATTTCTAACAACCGACAACCCGGATCTCTACCATCACAACCAGTACCCAACCCATGAAATATCCAGAATCAAGGTAACTGATCCCTGAGGTACGTTAACATGAGGGAACCACATGCGCATGCTCAAGTGGTTGATTAGGGTCCCTCATTTTCTCATCTTGGATACTATTACATGGCAAGTCAAGTTCCTCCTATCCTCTCTACCCCACCTCAAGACTTGAATCCACATGCTTTAGCTAACTTCATGACCTTCAGGAATGGTAGGAAAACCCAGGACTCAGATAGACCTTCATTCAGCGAGCAGAACTTGGGTGAGCCAGAGGATAAAGTGGAAATCAAAGAAGAGATTCAGGCTTAGGAATCCAAACAAGATGAACCAATCCACATCTCATTCCTTGAAGCCCTTAAGAAATCCAGGAAACCTAAACTAGCTGATAGCAATGAAAAGCTTCTGAATATTTTCACACAGGTTGAAATTAACATGTTGCTCTTAGATGCTATCAAGCATATCCTAGCTTATGCGAAATTTCTCAAGGATTTGTGTACTTAGAAGCATAAGTCGAAGGAATCCACTTTGAGGAAGGTGATCCACTCTAAGTAGGCTAGTTATGTGATCCTGCATCACCTTCCTCAAAAGAAAAGAGATCTAGTTGTCCCCTTGATTTCTTGTGTCATTGAGGATTACACTTTTGATCGAGCACTATTGGATCTTTGTGAATCCATCAACCTAATCCTAACCACCCTGTACGACATGTTCGGGTTAGGTGAGCTTAAGCCCACCTCAGTAATGCTCCAATTAGCCAACCAATTGGTCACCATTCCGAGGGGTGTTATCGAGGATGTGATTGTTAAGGTTAAGGCATCTATTTTCCTATTGACTTCCTGGTCTTGAATATGGATGTACCAAAGGGGTTGAAGAACACGCCTATTATTCTATGGCATCCATTCCTAGTTACTACTAAGGCTAAGATAGATTGTGAAAATGGTAGCATGGAGATCGCCTTTGGGGATAGAAAGTTACAGCTTGATATTTTTAAGGTGACAAATAAATTTGGGGAATGTGGATATATAGATGAACTTGAGGAGACTAATTACACAGTTAAGGAATGCATGCTGATTAATGTAATTGAGGAACCTCTTGAAACACGCTACCTCGACTGACAACCCTCTTTGGTAGACCCACCAAACCCTGAAGAGGTTATTGATTCTATCTATTCCTAACCTCTTCTCTTAGATTTCCCTGGTGAATCTTCACCTGCATCATCTTTAAGATAAATTCAGACCCTACCCCAACTAAAATTGAAACCATTGCTTAAGAACTTGAAGTATGAATTCTTAGGACCTAAGAAAATGCTTCTAGTGATTATAGATGCTAAATTGACGAGGGAGCAAGAGACAAAATTGGTTAAAGTCCTTAAGAAAAATAAAGAGGCAATTGGTTGGACCATTCACGTCTTGAAAGGGATTAAGCCTTCATACTTTAATCATAGAATTTATTTCGAAGAAGGATCCCAACCTTCTCGTGAGATGCAAAGGAGACTTAACCCCAATATGTGAGAAGTAGTTAAGAAGGAAGTCATAAACTAGCTTGACACTCGTATAATTTACCCGCTCTCAGATAGTCCTTGAGCTAGCCTTGTGCAGATAGTTCCTAAGAAAACTCGGATAATTATAATGACTAATGAGAATGGAGAATCTATGATGACACGTTCAGCTTCCTCCTGGTGAGCTTGTATTGATTATAGGAAGTTGAACACAACCACTAAAAAGGATTATTTTCCTTTGCCTATCATTGATTAAATCTTAGAAAAGTTAGTTGGGCAGAAGTACTTTTGTTTCTTGGACGGATATTCGGGATACAATTAGGTTGCTATCCATCCCGAAGACTAGGAAAAGACAACCTTCACATGTCCCTAGGGAACCTTTGCATTCCGTAGGATGCTGTTTGGGCTATGTAACGCCCCCGCAACTTTTCAGAGGTGCATGCTCGCCATTTTTTCTGACATGGTAGGGGATTGTTTAGAAGTATTCATGGATGACTTCTCTATCTTTGGTGACTCTTTTGATTCCTGCCTAGCCAATCTTGAACTAATCCTTAAGAGACGTATTGAGGCAAAATTTGTCCTTAGCTGGGAGAAGAGCCACTTTATGACCCAAGAAGGAATTATCTTGGGGCATGTGGTCTCAAATAGGGGTATCGAGGTGGATAAAGCTAAGGTAGATGCAATTGCTAAACTGCCCCACCCACATTGGTGAAACAAATTAGATCATTCCTTGGTCATGTGGGTTTCTATAGAATATTATTTGAGACTTCACTAAGATTGCTCAACCAATGAGAAATCTTTTAGCCAAAGACCAGATGTTCGAGTTTGACTAATCGTGCCAAAAGTCATTCGATTTATTAAAAATGCCAGTCTCATGTGCTCTGATGTTGCCACCACCAGTTTGGATAGCCCCTTTTGAGATCATGATTGATGCATCAAACTTTGTAGTGTGGGCTATTTCGGGTCATAAAATTGATAAATAGCCCATAGTGATTTACTACTCTAGCAAAACTCTAGATGAGACCAAGAGGAACTATACTGTGATAGAAAAGGAATTGCTATCCGTAGTTTTCACTCAATAGAAATTTAGGGCTTATTTGTTAGGATCTCATGTAATAATATATACAAATCACTCAGCCTTGAAACATCTCTTAGGCAAAAAGGATGCCAAGCCATAGCTCATTAGATGGATCTTATTGCTACTGGAATTTGATCTAGAAATCAAAGATAAAGCAGGGGCACAGAACATAGTGGCTGATCATTTATCGAGAATCCTAACGAATACTCCTCATCTAGAACTTTCTATTTCTGACACTTTTTCGGATGAGACTATCCTTACAGTATCAGGTGTTTGAATGCCTTGGTTTGCGGACATCATAAATTATTTGGTTGTCAATCTAGTCCCTCAGGATTGGACCAAGCAGCAATGGGATAGACTCATATCTAAGGTTAGATATTACTTCTTAGAAGATGATAAATACACATTTATTCAAGATAAAATGTCTATTTATGCGAGTTCCTAAGCTTAACATTACATTCCACACTATAAATATTGTATAACATGCATCATCATACATTTAGATTAATATGTACAAATTGTATATTAATTTGCCTCTTATTATAGCTAGGGGACAGGGCAACATCATGTTGGGGCATTGGATTGAACATCCAATTGTACAGATTTGATTAGGGCAACGATCGGAGTCCAACACCTCCAAGATTGCTCCGATTGGACCTTTGTAGCATAAGATGCAGTCTGAGAAAGATCAGAGATCAAGAGATAAGGTGGTGAAAATTCAAACCTCAGATGAAGAATCCAACCACACAGATGGGTTTGGATCGTCGATCGTAGCCCAACTGTGAGAGAATTGGTTCAATTCGACATCCGTGGCACCACCTACGAAGAAAAGAAGATGGACGGCCCAGATCACGTCACATGGCATCATCCAAGTTGCCCATTGACGAACCACTACCTCCCCTCACCCATGGATGGCCTTCCCTTTCCACCATTGGATGAAGATCCAACGACCTTGAGTGTTGGACCATGAATTCATCCACTTGACAATTCAAGAGTCGTAGCGCATTGGTCAAAAGTTCTATCCTCCATGTAGGTCATGAGTTTGAGTCCTGAGGACTCCCAATTCCTCTTCCAATTCCACTTTGATTTGCATGGGATTTATATGGTAACATGGACATCCATGTCCAAAGAGCCTTGCATGGGATCTATTCCATGCGTGAATTGCATGGGTGTGAATTCCACGTGTGAAATGAGTGGGAGTGAAGTGCATGGGATACGTTGCATGGACGTGAAATGCATGGGCATGAAATGCATGCATGCATTATTTGCAGTGGGGGATGAAGCAGCATGAATGGTTGGGATGTTCGTAACCTCTCTCAGCCGTCTAATTTTGATCCGTGCAGCGAGGATGCAAGGGCGCAATTCCATGCATGCCCCTCTCCACGTGATTTCTCCACGCGATTTCTTCATGCGACCTAGCAAATCCATGCAGTGGGCATGCAGGGGCATTATTCCATGTAGCGGGAAATTAAATGAGCACCAGCAAAACTTGGGAACATGTGCATTGTTGACGAGTCTAGATCATGGTTTTAAAGGATATTACGTTGTAGTATAGATGAAATCGCCTCGAAAATAAATAAGAATTTATTACTCGAAAACTTAAGTATTTGTGGTCGAACACAGGGAGCAAATGGAATTTATTCACTAATCTCAATAATGTAATTGAACACTTAGAGTTACTCAAAACCTAATTTAGAGTATAAATGCAAGAATTTAGGAGTTAAAATTGTAGCAAAAATAGAAGTGGATGTCTGATTCTATAATCAGACATCTTAAATGATGGCTCTTATTTCCTTCTTTCTATTTTCTCTTCTTTCTTTTCTTCTTTCTTTCTCTAACTTTCCACTTTCCTTAGCTCTTCTATTCTTCTCTGACTTTGGCCGTCTGCAGCTCTTGATTTCTTTCTTCCTTCCTTCTTTGGATCTTCTGCCTTTGCCTTTCTTCCTTCCCTTTCTTCTCTTGCACAGTGCCTTTCTCCTTCTTCTTCCTCAGCGGTCTTCTTCTTTTACTTCTCTTCTTTGATTTTGATTTCTTTCTTTCTTCTTCAGCCACACCTCTGCTACAGTGCTTCTCCCCCCTTGACTTCTACCTTCCTTCTTCTTCCTTCCTTCAGCTAAGTCCTTCCTTCCCTGCTTAGCTTTCACCTTGCCTTAGCTACACCTTCCTCTTCCTTCTTCTCTTCTTCTTCCCTGCTCTTGCACACATAAGAAAAACCTATCCCATACCCTCCCTTGCGTCTCTCTCTCACTATTTCTCTCTTAGGTACGCTCTCCCAGAGCTGAGTAATCGGGTCGGGTATCACGCACCCGGGTCCAGGTGCACTGGTGTGGGTGTGATGCGTGAGGAGTGTGAGGTGTAATCAGGTTTGTCAGTCAGATCCTCAGGGCAAAGGTCATGGACGAGGCTGGTGCATGTAAAGGCGAGGGACCTTACCCTGTGTCATTTAGAGGCGACCAACATAAAGCACAAATTCAACTTATACTACGCACCGTGCTCTTGCATTCACGAGGTGGGAATAAATGTCCCACCTGCTTCTTCGCACACACCCGCAGGAAGCCTTCTTCAATTGCCACTGTTGCGGTCTCTCTCAAGTCCAATTTCCTAGCTGGGTGTGTATGCAAGTCCAACCTGCATCTCCTGGAGCACAGCACCTGGGTGGATGTGGCCTGGAGAGCTGCTGCAAGCTCCTTTCTTCTACTTCAATGGCAGAATGGGAGGGTTGACCTGAAGTTCATGAATACAGCCTTGAAGCCCCATTAAAACACCTGAGGAGCTTCCCGTGTCTTGGTGAAGGTGAGACGGTGGGTGGCAGGTTGTGGGGTGACCTAGGTGTGCGTGCCTAGGTCGCTCTGTGGCCGTGCTTATGGGTTACGTCGGGGGGCATTTAGGGAGGTGTTGGCGGTCGATGGATGGGTGGAAGGTGATCAGTGGATGATGGTGGAGGTGGTGAGGTGTCTGATGAGGCGTGTGGAGGTGCAGAGCGGTGAAAGCGCCTCGCCGGTGGGCGGCCGGAGATGGAGAAGATGGAGGTGGATAGTGGCTGCGAGGGGTCGAAAGTGGAAATAGAAAAAGGGGAATTGAAGAGGGGATAGAGAGGAGTAATTCTAACCTAGCTAAGTGGACGAAGGGGAAGAGGAGGTGGCTGACTGTACTTGTTGCCGTTGGAGAAGATGATGTCTAGAGGAGGGGTGACGGCGACGACGATGAGGCTAGAGGTTGACGCGCGGGTGTTGCATGATGCGGAGGAAGGTGGTGAATGCTACTCTGCCATTGGTATTGTGGCAGAGTGACGAAAAAGTGGAGGAGGGCTCGCCGGAGCTTGCTGGACTCCTGACAAGAGGAGAAGGAGACGAAATTGGGGTGATTCTTCGGCCAAGTTGAGCTAAAGAGATGCGGCCGAAGGTGGTTGTGCTTTTATGGTCGCTTGGCAGGGACTCTTGTGCTTGGAAGACAAGTTTCCAAGCACAAGAGTCCTCACCGGAGAAGGAATCAGTTGGATACCCAAATCTCTCAAGCTTTCGCACGAGAGATTGCGAGAGATTGGGTGCAAATCAAATCTTGTGATTGTGCTTAGATGGAAGGGAATTCCTCAGAGAATCTCCCTTCCAAATCTGGGTGGAGATCTATAAGGAATTAGGGAATAATCCCCCTCCATTCCTCGCCGGAGTAGGATTCCTCCACATTAATGATGGAGGGACCTGAATGTAAGAGTGGCAAGGAAGTTAGGGTGTCTGCGTAGGAGTTTTCAAAAGTTAGGGGCCGAAATGTAATTGGGTGGACTATTTTGCAAAGTGGGTCAAGATGACCTCCCCTTAGGTCTAAATTTTGGTACAAACCTAATTTGGACCTAAGGAATCAAATGGTGAAGTTGGATTTTAGGTTTGACCACGTTTGACTGGATATTTTACACAAAAACCCAAATTAGGTTAAATAATAAGCTAAGACCCTAATCTCGGTCAAAATAGGTTCCAAAGGCCAAATTGAAGGTTATAAACCCTAGGGGATATTTTTCCATGAATTTTAGAGGGTTTAGTTGATTTTTATCTTGACCATAACCTTGTTGAATTAAGCAGGTCTCTTTTAGGGTTATAGAATGCCATTTAATTCTTGGATTGCATAATAACCCATTTCTGATTGAACCAACCCACTTTTTATCTTATTCAGACCATTTGACCTATGTTTTGCCTCTGAGAAATCCTATTTATGTACTGCAGTGGTAAAATTGCAGTTTTAACCTTTATTTCATGTTTTCTTCTCAGAACATTACTTCCTTGAATTAGGTCCTTCTCTAGGTTATGTAGGAGCTCTTATTCTCTTTCCTAGGTCAAAATGAGCTAGTTAGGGCTCATGATGAGGCTCTCATCATACCCCCATGCCTAGCTTTTGCTAGTCCTTTAGCAAAATTTCAAGGTTTTAACTTCTGTTCTAGACCCTGAGTTTTTGTCTTCAGTTATGATAAGTGCTTTTCTTCTTCTTTTGATTAGGTTTCAAATGCTGACAATAGGCCTAGAGGTACTCAAGTACTAGCCAAAATATGGACCTGACCCGCTTTAGCCTCAGTCCTCTGTAATGGTTTTTAAGGCCCACAGAAACTATCTTAGGGTTTGTTGGACTCCGCGGTTAATGCACCCGTACTGGAAACATTTTTAGCCCTAGTTCAGTTTGTAGTGCATTTTTGTAAGAGAGAGACATAAGATTTATTTGTTTGGAGAGTTTTCTCTTTCTTTTCTTTTTATTTCTAACTTCGGATTGGCTTCTCAAGACGGTCTGTATCGGATTCCTTATCCCCATCATCAATCCTCAAAGGTCCCTAGCAATCGATGCTTCGTGATAGCACCGCCCATGGCACCCCCTAGAACCTTGGCTTTCGAGATTTTGAGATAATCCTGCCCATGACATTCCGTAGCCGAATCCAAACCTTGGCAATCGACATTTCGTGATAATGCCACCCATGGTATCTGAACTAGCAGAGTGCTTACATGCCCCCGATAGGATATTTAAATATCCTAAGAGACAAGCACCGAGGAGACGATATGTTGTTACGCATCTTCGAGGGGAATTTCCCGCCTCTCCATGCCGGGAACTCATCCAAATCAACTTGTGTTGATCGGCTGCTCCTAATCTTGGTAACTTGTTCAGAACATTAAAACACTTTTACGTGATTTTGATAGTTATGTGCACTAAACCAGACTGTGTGTGGATTGGGGTGCTTAGGTTATCGAGTCCCGCAAATTGAAGGTCAGTTAACGAGGTCGAATACTCCCTAAGCCTTAGACCTAATACTTAAGCTTCGCATTTTCCCCAACCTCTTGAGGAATGTCCAGATTTTAGCGGGTACTTGAATTTTTAAGCCTAAGAGTCTAGCCCAAAAGGCCTAGGATCAGCATTCCTATTAATCTCTTTTTGTGTCTCATTAGCACTTTTCTTCATCCTTTATCTTCTTCTTAATGTGGTCTAGAACTTCTGTTAATTCCTTAATCTTTCACTAATGACTATCTCTTTTTATTTTTCATTTTATGCTCATTTTTGTCTTTTTGCTCTTTTTCTCCTCATGATTTGTGGCTTACAAAATTTCTCCTCCCTCCATTTTTTTGTTTTCATAATTTTTCAATTTTTTTGTGTTTTTGATATATGTGAAATTTTTTGTGAGAATCCTTCTAACTTTTTCTTGGTTCTATACGTATGCACTTTACCACCCCCCCTGCCTAACTTTTGCAATGTCCTCATTGTAAATGGAGGGTGTGAAACAGTGTTGGGTTTAGGGTCTTAGAACAGGATTTATCGAGTGGGTGAATGGGTCGGGAAGTGACTGATGCGGACGATTTCAAGCTCTGGTACGTGTACCAAAGGTGGATCAACTGTCTAAGGCTGAACTCAAGGTGCAATAGATGTGGAGTACAGACGAATAATCCGATGGATCTTGGGTTTTTGGAATGACGGGTTGCCTCCCGTTAAGCGCTAAATTCAATGCCTTCAGCTGAGCGGAACATGGGGTGGAGAGGGAGTGGTCAACTCAACGGAATTTTGCAAAACAAGCACCTTGATTAAGAGCCTGGTTGGTCCAACCCGGTGCTTGTTAAGATCAGTGGGCTGATGATGCAACCCAAACCCAATCAGTCAGGTGGGTTGATAGATGTAGATCAACAGATGCAGAACCCACCATATGCAATGTGGCTCAGATGGATATGGAAGTGAAAACTCAGGTTTAGGCCGAGTCGAATCAGCCTGGTTAGAGTAGGGTTCTAAAAAATGATCTATGAATAAGGCGGAAACCCTACCGGGGTGATCAGAGAATGATGGATCATGTTTTTCAGTCTGATCAATGCTTGATGCCCGATATAGATGTGGAGTTGAATCATCTGCAATTGGCTCAGTGAGAGGTGAATCAGAATAGAAATTGAGTCTGGTTGCAGGTCGAGGTAGAAGACAGATTTTTATCGGTTCTGTATGTGTGGAAGAGGTGGCTTCAATGAGAATTGTGTATGAGGGCTCTTCTAGAAAGAAATGACAGGTGGTCTCATGTAGAGAGTCCTCATAGTAACTTTCAAAATAAAAAATGAATGCTTGGAGAGTGTCTATAGGATGCTAGAAATCAGAGTCGAGAAAAGATTTGTATTCTGGGTCACAATCACTCTCGACATTTTCTGGTTTTGATTCCTGAGGATCGAAAAGGAATGATTCCATGTCACTGGAACCTGAACTGAAATCAGTGATCTCAGGAATCGGGGCCTCAGAATCGGAGTTAGAGAATGAGTCATGTGAGATGAGGTCGTAGATTGGCTTGTTATAATCAGGAAGCAGATTTTCTCCGATGTTATGGTCAGATTTGAAATCGTCGGAGAGTTTGCGAAAATCAAAATTTGAATGAGATTCAAGATCATGAGTTTCACCATAGAATAAATCATATGATGTGGATTCAACAGCCTGATTGGGGTCTAGCCTATATGTTGATTCTGAGCTTAAAAAGGTGTCCTTATTTGGTATAGGCTCAGGTGCCAAGCTAGTAAGACAAACCCAAATGATACCCCACTTGTCCAACTCCTCGGTTTTTGTATCATAAATTGGCATGACTTTTGAAAATTTGATTTGTTTCTTTGGGGATGTTGGCGAGGGATATTCATTAAATAGAGGCCCAAAATCATATTCCTCATTGAAAAATTGATCTTCCTCATATGGGGCCTTGAAATCTTCCAAATAGGTTTCAGATCTAGATTCTGGGCTTAGGATGTGGGTTGAATCACTAGAATTTAGGTCTGAATAACCTTCGAGGGTCACCTTATCAGAATAAGGGGTGGAATTTACACCCTCGAGAGGTTCAGTTCTACTCTCATCATTGCTGGAGTTTTGGAATTCTAAGCCTGGTGATTCATGGTCTAGGGTTGGCTCAACATTGTGTTTTCCTGCAATTGGAACTTCCCAACCTTCTTCATTATCAGGCACATTGTACTCCATCTGGGTTGGGAATCCACAATCATTTTGTGCCTCAAACCCGCGATCAGATTGATCCTCGATATTGTCCCAAGATGGTTCATCCTCTGTTTGTGGCATATACGGGTATTTCTGGTCGATAATTTATTTTAATAATCTCATTATCTCTTCCCATTTTTCAAGATCATCTTGGTGTTTCTCCCATAGTACAGGATTTGTCATGCATTGAAGGTATTTAAGATTGTGCAATTTTTCTATCTCAATGTATCCTGTGATGAGCATGTCTCGGGTTGATCCTTTTGTGGCTTCTGCCAATAGCACTTGGGTACAGGTTATGATGAAGGTTGTGGTTGTTGGGACATCAACCTGAATGTTTTCTACTGGTGTTGAGGTTTTGTCTTCTTTTTCATAGAATTTCAGGGCATCCTCAATCATCCTATCTCTTATGGATCTTCAGGATTCAGGTTTCTTGAATGGTAGTTCTAAGTGGTTTGGCTGCATATTTGGATCAGGTGGTGGATCAAGATGTAGAATCAGAGTTTAAATCAAGATGTAGAATCAAGTTGTGAAGCGAATACATCTGAATAAAGAGTCCCACTGAAGTTTTATGTGTGTGCTCTAAAGAGAAAAGATGAGGGACTGGAGATGTTTTTGACCCAATCAAGGCACCCAAAGACGTTTGGATCACTATGGAGGTTTGGGGTGGATGATACCCCTGGATCAGAAGGTCGTCCACTTGAGAATTACCTAGGTAGCCAGAGAGGGAGAGTCCCGCAAAGACCCCTACACGGTAGAGCATGCCTACGGGTTATAGGGTTTCCCCCACCCGACCCCTCTTGTCACTGAGAATTCAGGCAGACCAGAATGGGGACTTTGACCACTTAAGTCTACCACTTTTATTTCAAAGGTGCTTTAGGGTTCTCACTTGAACTTTAGATGTTTTGGTTTTGTGACCTAATTTCGAGGTTGATTGACCCAAGGGGTCAACTTCACCTGACCTGCCCTAAAGATGGTAGAATGATTCTAGGTCAAGACCTAGAGATCATCCTGATTTGACTCTTAGTTTATTAGGTCCAAGGTTTTAAGATTCAAGTGATTTTTAGAGCTCAATTTTTAGGGTTTGTTTTGTTTAGATCTCTTCAATCAAGGGCTTGGGTAGCACACTGATGTGGGAGGGTTTATTTCCTTTTAAACAGGCATGTGTGACTAGCACTCCAAAAACCCTACTGTTGAAACCCTAATTTGGTTCTATTTCCAATCCTCTTTTTCACAAACGTTCTCTTTGGACTCAAAAACAAGAAGTGTGTTGTCCGCAGAGATTAAATGTGATTTCTATTAGGCATAGGAATCTTGTGGGATAGGATCTCTCTAAAAAAATTGCTTCTACTTCAATAAGTTTTGAAAATTTTTCGCAAAATCAGGAAACCTTTTCCTTAAATATGGTAATTACTATAGAAAGAAGGCAATTGATTCCTAAGTTGGTTTCTTCTGTTTGTCTTTCAAGGATTAGGAGATGGATTTTAGGGAAGAAGAAGGATTACCTGCCCTGGAGAGGTTGACTTGCACGGGAGATTTCTTCTCTTGAAACACCTTGCAACATCACAACAAAATAAATAGGGCAAGTTAGTGTTCAATATAGTCAAAAAGAATGTAGAGACTAGTCATAAATTGCGTGTTGCTCCCTGGAAACGACGCCAAAATGTTGACGAGGCCAGATCGTGGTTTTAAATGATGTTATGTTGTAGTATAGATGAAATTGCCTCAAAAACAAATAAGAATTTATTACTCGAAAACCTAAGTATCCAAGGTCGAACACAGGGAGCAAATGGAATTTATTCACTAATCTCAATAATGTAATTGAACACTTAGAGTTACTCAAAACCTAATTCAGAGTATAAATGCAAGAATTTAGGAGTTAAAATTGTAGCAAAAATAGAAGTGGATGTCTAATTCTATAATCAGACATCTTAAATGATGGCTCTTATTTCCTTCTTTCTGTTTTCTCTTCTTTCTTTTCTTCTTCTTATTTCTTTCTTTCTCTAACTTTCCTCTTTCCTTAGCTCTTCTATTCTTCTCTGACTTTGGCCATCTGCAGCTCTTGATTTCTTTCTTCCTTCCTTCTTTGGATCTTCTGCCTTTGCCTTTCTTCCTTCCCTTTCTTCTCTTGCACAGTGCCTTTCTCCTTCTTCTTCCTCAGCGGTCTTCTTCTTTTACTTCTCTTCTTCTTTGATTTTGATTTCTTTCTTTCTTCTTCAGCCGCACCTCTGCTACAGTGCTTCTCCTTCCCTTCACTTCTGCATTCCTTCTTCCTCCTTCCTTCGGCTAAGTCCTTCCTTCCCTGCTTAGCTTTCACCTTGCCTTAGCTGCACCTTCCTCTTCCTTCTCTTCTTCTTCCCTGTGCATGCACAAAGAAGCAAAACCTATCCCCTACCCTCCCCTGTGTCTCTCTCTCTCTATTTCTCTCTTAGGTACGCTCTCCCAGAGCCGGGTAGTCGGGTCAGGTATCGTGCGCCCGGGTCCAGGTCCACCGGTGTGGGTGTGATGCACGAGGAGTGTGAGGTGTAATCGGGTTGGTCAACCAGATCTGTGGGGCAAAGGTCGCGAACGAGGCTGGTGAATGTGAGGGTGAGGGACCTCACCTCGTGTTGTTTGGAGGCAACCAATAGAAAGTGCAAATTCAACTTATACTACGCACCGTGCTCTTGCGTTCACGAGGTGGGACTAAATGTCCCACCTGCTTCTTCGCACACACCCACAGGAAGCCTTCTTCAATTGCCACTGCTGCGATCTCTCTCAAGGCCAATTGCTTGGCTGGGTGTGTATGCAAGTCCAATGCATCTCCTGGAGCGCAGCACCTGGGTGGATGCAGCTTGGAGAGCTGCTGCAAGCTCCTTTCTTCTACTTCAATGGTGGAACGGGGGGTCGACCTGAAGTTCATGAATACAGCCTTGCGGCCCCATTAAAACACCTGAGGAGCTTCGCCGTGTATTGGAAAAGGTGAGACGGTGGGTGGCAGGCCGCGGGATGGCCTAGGCTTGCATGCCTAGGTCGCTTTGTGGCCGTGCTTATGGGTTAGGTCAGGGGGCATTTAGGGAGGTGTTGGTGGTCGATGGATGGGCAGAAGGTGATCAGTGGATGATGCGGAGGTTGTGAGGTGTCTGGCAAGGCGTGTGGAGGTGTGGAGAGGTGGAAGCACCTCACCAGTGAGCGGCCGGAGATGGAGAAGATGGAGGTGGACAGTGGCTGCGAGGGGTTGAAAGTGGAAATAGAAAGAGGGGAATTGAAGAGGGGATAGAGAGGAGTAATTCTAACCTAGCTAAGCGGATGAAGGGGGAGAGGAGGTGGTTGGCTGTACCTGTTGCCGCTGGAGAAGACGATGTCCAAGGGAGGGGTGACGACGACGGCGACGAGGCTAGAGGCATGCGCGTGGGTGTTGCACGATGCGGAGGATGGTGGTGAAGGCGACTCTGCCACTGGTATTGTGGCAGAGCGATGGGAAAGAGGAGGAAGGCTTGCTGGAGCTCGCTGGACTCCTGACCGAAGGGGAGAGAGACGAAATTGGGGTGATTCTAAGACCAAGTCGAGCTAAAGAGTTGCGGCCAGAGGTGGTTGTGCTTTTATAGTCGCTTGGGAGGGACTCTTGTGCTTGGAAGGCAAGCTTCCAAGCATGAGAGTCCTCTCCAGAGAAGGAATCCGTTGGATACCCAAATCTCTCAAGCTTTCACATGAGAAATTAGGTGCAAATCAGATCTTGTGATTACGCTCAGATGGAAGGGAATTCCTCAGAGAATCTCTCTTCCAAATCTGGGAGGAGATCTCTGAGGAATTAGGGGTAATCCCCCTCCATTCCTCACCGGAGTAGGATTCCTCCCCATTAATGGTAGAGGGACCTGATTGTAAGAGTTTTGAGGAAGTTAGGGGGCTATGCGCAAGAGTTTTCAAAAGTTAGGGGCCATAATGTAATTGGGTGGACTATTTTACAATGTAGGTCAAGATGACCTCCCCATAGGTCCAAATTTTGGTTCAAACCTAATTTTGACCTAAGGAATCCAATGGTGAAGTAAGATTTTAGATTTGGCCATGTTTGGCTAGACATTTTACACAAAAACCCAAATTAGGTCAAATAATGAGCTAAGACCCCAATCTTGGTCAAAATAGGTTCCAAAGGTCAAATTGAAGGATCTAAACCCTAGGGGATATTTTTACATGAATTTTAGAGGGTTTAGTTGATTTTTATCCTGACCAGAACCTTGTTGAATTAAGCGGGTCTATTTTAGGGTTATAGAATGTCATTTAATTCTTGGATTGCATAATAACCCATTTCTGACTGAAACAACCAACTTTTTATCTTATTCAGATCATTTGACCTATGTTGTCTCTGAGAAATCCCATTTATGTACTGAAATGGTAAAATTGCAATTTTAACCTTTGTTTCATGTTTTCTTCTCAGAACATTAATTCCTTGAATTAGGCCCTTCTCTAGGTTATGTAGGAGCTCTTATTCTCTTTCCTAGGTCAAAATGAGCTAGTTAGGGCTCATGATGAGGCTCTCATCATGCATCATGGGCATGAATTGGAGGTCCATGATTTTTGGGGTATTTTTGTCGGTTTAACCTCCTCTAAAAGCTTATAGAAGGCCCTACATCCCCTCCATTTTCATCCATCCCTTCCTCTCTCAATCTATCCTCTCCAAAGCTCTAAGGAGATAGTTCCAATCTTGGGATGCTCCTCTAGAGTAAGGAAAGAAAATTTTATGCATCTTCTCATCCCCTTCGTGGAGCACCCGTGGTTGACTTCTCACTACCATTCGGGAAGCAGATCCCTCTGTGATGCCACCCTGCTTCGTCCTCTATCCTACAGCTTTGTTCTCCCTCATCCAACATCCCACCACCATCTTTCGGGTGCTCTATCAATGCAGCTTGTCCTCCAAGCGACCATCGAGGAGTATTTTCTCATCCCTATCTTTTTACTGCTTTCTAGTGAAGTTTTAATTCTGCAAATAGATGTAATGTACATGGTTTTATGGTTATAAAATATTTGTTCATCCTCTCTCTATTTTTCTCTTTCTTTGTATCATTCTCGCTTTTTCTTCTATTGTTTATTCTTAAACTAGCTTAGCTTGCATAGATTAATTTCAACCAACTACTCTGCTTTATAAAAATAAACATGGATTTTATAAATCAAAGGTTTGCCTCCCCATGTTCGACCAGAGACTCACCAGAGTTTCGATTATAAATTTTATCCAATAGTGGATTTTTACGCAACTACAATAATGAGTTTTTAACTTAATCTTTTACGCATTAAAATCTCATTGATCAGATGACTTCTAGTTGTATCACATCGGCGCTGACCAAATTATTCACCGATGTGTGCCGGAAAATGAATTCCAAAGTATTCTCGAGTTCTACCTCATGTTTGCGTGTGGTAGACATTTTTCTGATAAAAAGATAGCCGCAAAAATTCTCCAATCTAGGTTTTATTGGTTGTCTTTATTCTAGGTTGCCTAGGACTTCTTGAGATCGTGTTCCTGATGCCAAGCTCTTAGGAGCTTCGCCAAGATAGATATGATGCCCTTGAACTCGATTCTACCTGTCAAAATTTTTGATGTTTAGGGGCATCGACTTCATTGGACCCTTGCTCCCTTCATTTGGACATTAGTATATCTTGGTTGCAGTAGCTTACATGTCAAAATGGATCGAGGCGATTCCTACCGGAACCTATGACCACAACGTGGTCATCAACTTTATCCAAAAGAATATATTTAGTCAAGTTGAGATACCCAAGGCCATCATTAGCGATGGTGGCAATCACTTCACTAATGCCCATTTTAGGAATTTACTGGCTAAATATGGGGTGAACCATTGGATTTTCATGCCTTACCTTCCCTAGAAGAATGGAAAGGTTGTGGTTTCTAATAGGGAGATCAAGAATATTCTCTAGAAAATGGTTAGGCCGGATAGGAAGGATTGGACCCAAAAGTTGGATGATGCACTTTAGGCTTATCATAGTACGTATAAGACACAAATTAACATGCCTCCTTATTGTCTGGTATTTGGTAAAGTGTACCATTTACCTGTAGAAATCAAACATCAGGTATTCTGGGCAATCAAACAATGTAATTTGGACTTAGACCAGGCTAAGAAAACCTAGGAAAGTTCAATTATCTGAGTTGGAGGGGCTTAGAAATGATGCCTATGAAAATGCTAGAATCTATAAGGCTAGGACCAAAGGTTTTCATGACCAGATGGTTTCTTGCATTAGCCTTGAGGTGAACCAGAAAGTCTACCTTTTCGATTCTAGACTTAAGCTCTTCCCCGGCAAACTTAGGCCTAAATGAAATGACCTGTATGTTGTGACCCACATTTTCCCAGATGGAGCCATTGAAAGCTTTAACCCAAAGATGGGTAGTATTTTTAAGGTCAATGGACAATGTCTAAAACATTATGTTGACTGTGTTATACCTGATCCTATCTCAAACAAGGTTGCATTATCCTTGATCTAAATCGGACCTAATTATGCCCAACTGAAGGCACTAAATTCAGTGCTTCCTGGAGAAGTCGGCACAAGAGGGGGGGTGATTTGTAAAAAATATAAAACTTAAAAAATTAAAATTACACCACAAAAATAAAACCACAAATGGACACAACAATTTATAGAGGAAACCCAAATCAGGAAAAACATCTACCTAGTTATCCCTAACTAGGATTTTGCACTTGCAATCGCAAGAAAATATTGACCGCACCACAAATCCAAGGGTGGTGTACCTCTTATATAAAACCATTTCTTGGACAACCCTAAGAAGTTTTTTGTTCTCCCAAAACAAAGAAAAATTGGAAGCCTACAACTTAGGTAGCCAACAATATCAAAATCTGAATATAAAGAGTATAATGAATCCTTGTTGAATGGTATTTTTTGCGAATCGCTACGCTTACGAGATTGGTTTTGGAAAACCTGTTGTTGTAGTTTGAAAGCGAAGAATTCATGTTCAACAAATAAAATTTATACCGAAATTAAAATTCCGGGTCGAACATAGGGAGGCGGACGTTTGATTTAAAAACTACGCGTTTCTTTTTATTTGTTACTGAATAATTCAATTTAGAACTATCTAATTATTTACAATAAATAGAAGAGAGAGAGAGAGTAAGAGAGAAAGAGAATATTACACAGAGAAATCAAAATGAGACGTAGAATAAACAAGGAATTTTTGCATTGAAGAGATTGTTCATTACAACTAGAAAGCATAAAACAATTACTCTAGAAAGCGATAAATTTACTCTAGAAAGCATTAAAAGAATGGAGGGAGAAATGTCCTCCTCGACGGTCGCTTGGAGGACGAGTAGATTAATCTAGAAAGCAGTAAATCTATACTAGAAAGCGGTAAAAAGAATAGGGAGAGAGAAATCCTCCTTGATGGTTGCTTGGAGGACGAGCTGGACGGGATGACGCTTAACGAAGGAGAACGAAGCGAGACGAAGGGGAACGAAGCAGCACGCCGTCGTCGTCGCGGGATCCACTTCCTAAGGGGAACGAAAATTGGACTTTATCTCGCGAGAAGCATCCCGGGTGTGGTACAAGCTTCTCTTGAGCTTTGGAGGGGTAGAGAGGAGAAAGAAGGGATGAGAATTTTGTATGGAGGGGGTCTCCTTTTATAGTTGCAAGGAGTGGGGGCAAAATGGACATTACAACTTTAAAATAATAAAAGAGGGGTCTTTGGTGACGGATAAATCCGTCACTAAAGCTCCCTTCGTGGGCGACGTCGGCAGCTTTCGCGTGCCCGCTCGGCTGCTTGCACGCGCACGTCGATTGATTTTCAGCCGTCCGATCGCGAGATCGGACGGCTTAGATCGCGTCCGCGCCCGCTGCGTTGTGCGCCCCCCCGAGCGTCTGGTTGCGCGTCCAATCGCGCGTCGACGCTATCGGGCGCGCGCAGCCGTTGGATCTCCATCTGACGCTCGTTCGCACCCGCTCGCCCGCGCCTTCCACCCCCTCACCGCGGCTCGAACCCGCGACCTCTGCTTCGCCCGCGGCTGCGCTACGCGGACGAAATGGTCGCGCGGACGCTTTTAAGCGCGAGCGACCACAGCCGTTGGATCTCCATCTGACGGCGGAGAGCGATCGGGCGGGGGCCTTCACAAAATACAAGCAGCCGTTTGGGCGGCTGAGATGGCACCACGTGACACTATCTTGGTCGTCCATCTTCTGGAAGTTGTAGATGGTGCCACGGATGTCGGATTGACTTGATTTTTATGTCGTTGGGCTGCGATCGTCGATCCGAATTCATCCGTGCGGTCGGATTTATCATCTGAAGTGCAGATTTACACTATCCTGGCCCTTGATCTTCTAGGGTTCCCGGGTCACTATCTGATTCTACGGATGCCTGATTAGGGCGATCTTGGAGTGGTTGAACTCCAATCGTCGCCCTGATCACATCCATATGGTTGGATCTTTGATCCGAGGCCCTGATAAAATATTTGCCCTGTCCAAGCACATAAAAGGAGACAATTAACCCCCATTTTATTCAAACTATTCTAAATGCAAGATGATGCATGTAATGTAATATTTATATCATGAAATGCAATCCTATGCTTAAGAACATGCATAAATAGACATCTTAAGTAGTGTAAATGTGTTTACATCAATCCTATAGAGCCAAGGGCATGTGTATGTGAAATTGTTCTCAAAATAGAAGTCGAAAAATACTCCCTTAAATGTCCCTTTCTCGAAATTGTAGAGTAAGGCACCAAGGAAGCGGAGTAGAAAATATTCACTGTTGAATGATGGTAATGGAGTGCTTTGCAATCAATTTGCAATCTCTAGAATGAGGGATTAGATGTGTATTAGACCCAATCAAGGCACCCAAAAATCTTTGATGACTAAGGCTGTTTGAGCCAAATGGACCTCTTTGATCAAAAAAATCCACACACCTGGAGTGATTGATTGCGAGGAAGATCTCCTCGTGATGTAACTCACAATAACACACAAAGTAGATAGGGTAAGCTAGAAATCAACTCAATCAATCAAGAATGATATGACTAGTGGCAAATTGTGCATTGCTCCCTGGTAACAGCACCAAAATATTGCATCAAAAATCATCGTAAAAAAATACGTTGTAGTATAGTGATGAAGATTGCATCAACAACATTTAAATTTATAATCTCAAAAAACCTGAGTCTGAGGTCGTTCGCAGGGAGCAAATATGGAATTCACACACTAGTCACAATAATAAATAATGAGCACAATAATTCACGAAAGATATGCAATGAATATCAATAAAAAATATATTCAATAATAGAAAATTATACCTCAAAAGTCAATGGGATAAAAAGAATAACAAAACCCTAACAATGGTGATTTGAATCACCAATTTAATTCCATAATTAATCACATATCCCAATATTTTAATCTAATTCAATTCTCCAATAATGCTCTTGAACCACTTATCTCAAATAACCACATTAGCCAGATATCAAATATGTCCACAGTACCATCATTAAAGCCTCAGTAGACGTCGGACATAATGGCCACATGACTTAACCATCCAAAGCCTTATTACAAGCACAAGGATCAAAATTTCACCAAGTATTGGGTGTGTGTGCATGATTCCCGAGGCATGTGCACGCAACCTGAGGCAAAACCACCCCCACCCTCCTTAGAATCCTCTTCTTTCTTAATCGGGTATTCAGGTTATGAACAGTGACCGGGCTCACTGGCAGTGGTGGTGAGCAAGGAGTGAGAGGGTTGAGTGAGTGAGGGACCTTACCCCTCTGTGTCGAGGTAAGACCTTAGCATAAAAGTGTTTTATACACTGTGGGGAGTTTGTCACGAACGAGGTGGGACTAATTCCCACCTTCTTCCTCGCACGAGTAGCCGAAGAAGCTTGCGTTAATTGGAGCTGCAACTGCTACTTCTTTGATTGAGAGCCTGGAAGGCTCCCTGGACATAATCCTCATATGCTGGAAGCGGTTGCGGGGACATAAGATGAGTGACGGCGGCAATTCATTTTGGTGGTGGTGGTTGGTTGTTTGATGGAGTGGTGTGCCATGGCAAGCTCGTTGGAGCTTTGCCGGAGGCAGAGAAGATTAAGGGGAGCGAGGTGGTTGACGGTCAAATTGGGGGAATAAGGGGATAGGAAGAACCTATAGAAGGAGGAGAATATGGCTACCTAGCTATTGGTGAAAGGGTGTGAGGAGACCACATTGGCGTGACTTGCCGAACGTGGGAGAGACGAACGCCTTCGGTGAGGGATTGGGCGATGAGGAAAGGGGGAGACAACCCTCGCTTTGGAAGGTGAGAGGCAGAAGAGAGAGAGGAAGGCCATGGGTTGTCCAATTTGGTCATTGGCTGGCTAGAGGACAACGGAGGAGGGAGGTCACCGGAGCCATGGCGGAGGTGGCCGGAGAAGAGAGGAAGTTGGTGTTTTGGCCTCGAACCAGGCTTAAATGATCATGGGGACTTCGGGGAGCTTTTATAAAGCTTGAATATAAGCTCAAATTGGAAGAATTGAGCCATGGGAGTAGAATTTGGAATAAATAGAGAACCCATGTTTTCTTTGATTTCACGTGATTTTTTTTCTTTAAATCAGGGTCTAAGATCTTGATTAAATGGTTCACCACCCTTTGAACAACAATCCCACCAAATTTAGTGGGATTTGGTGTTGATTACTGGGGTTTTAGGTCAGTCAAAGGTGGTGGTGTTGGTTTTGACTCGTCAATGGTGGTAGGGGTATAAATGTGAATACGAAGAGAAAGATAGGGGGTAAATGCAAGGAAACATGAAACTTAGGGGCTTAAATGTGAGAAAAAGAGATTTTAGAGACTAAATTGCAAACTAGGTTAAGATAGATAGTGATTAGGCCCAAATTTTGGTGTTAACCTAATTTGGACCTAGGAAATCTAATGGTAAGCTTGGATTTGAGTTTAGATCATGTTTGACTAGGCAAATTACACAGAAGCTCAAATTAGGGTAAATTCTCGTCTGAAACTCTGTTCTAGGTCAAAATGGATTCAGATGGTCAAAGTGAAGGTACTAAACCTCTTATAATATTTTTATATGAATTTTAGGAGGTTTAGATTAATTTTATTCTGATCAGAACCTTTCTACTTTAAGTGGGGTTGAAAATTAGGGTTTTTGTTACTATTTTCATCCTTGAAAAGCATGAAACCCTGATTCAGTCGATGTGAACCCACTTTTTAGATTTTTTATTATCAATTGACCTCTAATTAACCCCTGAGTGACCCCATAGCTAATCTGCATTTGTCATGTGATGTTAAAATAGTAGAATTAACCTTATTTTGTTGTCTTCTTCTCAAAACAAACCAGAGTGGAATTATGGTCCTCAGGCGATCATTTAAGAGCATTTTATCTCTTGATTCCAACTAAATTAAGTTAATTATATCAAATGATGACATTACCATCATACTCCCATGCCTTACTTTTGTTGGTCCCTAGCAAAATCTTATGGAAAGAGCTAAATCTCTAAACCATGTCTTTGATGTTTAGATGCTTGAATTTTGCCACTTCTCTAGAAATTAGTTCAGAATACCAACAATAGGCCTAGAGGTACTCAAGTACCTACCAGGATCCAGACCTAACCAGCTTCAGCCTGGGGTTTGCCGTGAAAGTTTCTAAGGCCCACAAAAATTGCCTAGAGGTTCGTTAACCCTAGTTGTTAAAGCACCCATGCGTATTTGTAGCAAGTCCAAGTTTAGTTTGCCAGTGAACTTTTTGGTAAGGGAGATAGAGAGGGATTTTCGTTTTGAGAGTTTTCTCTCTTTTCTTTATATTCCCCTAAATCCAACATCAAATTGGCCCTAAACACGGTCTGTATCAGAGTCCTTGTCCACACCATCAATCCTTGAACGGTCCTGGGCTTTCGATACTTCGTGATAGCACCACCTATGGCAACCCCCAGAACCCTAGCTTTCAACACTTCGGGATGGTGCCGCACATGGAGTTCTATAGCTAAATTCAGAACTTGGCAATTGACATTTCATGATAATCCTGCCCATGGCACTTGAATTAGCATGAGGTGCTCACATGCCCCCGGTAGGATATTTAGATATCTTAGGAGACAAGCACTGAGGAGACAATATGTTATTACGCATCTTCGATGGGAGTATTTTTCATTCCACTTCTCTGTGTCAGGAACTCGTCCAATCAACTTGTATCTTCGAACCGCTCCTAAGCTAGATCTTTGGGAAAACCTTTTTCAAAACAGAGCACTTTTGGCATTATTTCTTCATTAAGCGCACTGAACCAGACCGGTGTGTGATTTTTGGGTGCTTAGGTTACTAGGTCTTGCAAACTAAAGGGTAGGCAACGGGGCCGAATAATCCTTAAGCCTTAGACTAAATACATCAGCTTTGCACTTTCCTCAACCTCTTGAGGATTGATCCAGATCTTAACAAATATGTGAGTCTTAAAGTCCTAGAATAGGCACAAGGGGCCTAAGGTTAGTACTCTTACTTATCTCCTTGCCTCTAGCACTTCAGGACTTAATCCTTGTTTTGATTTAGTCTAGAACTTAAGTAGATCTCATAATCAATTGCTAAGACTATTAATTTCTTATTTGATTTTGCTCCTTTGACATTCTTTGTATTTCCTTCTCGTTTTCTCCTCAAGATAGATTTTTCATTTATTTCACAAAATTTTCCTCGCCTTTCTCCATTTTTTTAATGTATTTTTTTTGTGAGAACCCCTCGAAGAATTGAATTTCCCATTTGTTTTGCACTTCAATACTCCCCCATGCCTAAGTCTTGCAATGTCCTCATTGTAAACCAAGTGTGTACACATTTTACTTGGTTCAAGGATTAGAATAGGGTCAAAGGGTGGGTGAACGGGTCAGAATGATTGTTGTGGAAGATTTCAAGCTCCGATACAAGTATCAAAGGTGGAGTCAGTTGTTCTAAAGTTGAACCCTAAAGTGTAAAAGGAATGCAGCTCAAAAAGATGGTCAGAAGGGTATTAGGTTTTTGGAATGACGAGTTGCCTCTCGTTAAGTGCTAAATTCAATGCCTTCAGCTGAGCAGAAGGTGGTCAAGGAGAAGGGGTGGTTAGATTAGAGGAATTTTGTAGGACAAGCACCTTGATGAGTAGTTTGGTTGGTCCAACCAAGTGCTTGTTTAGATTAATAGGCTGATGATGCAGACTAAACCCAATTAGTTTGGTGGGTTGCTGGATGTGAATTAATAAGTATGGAACCCACCAGATACTTTGTGGCTCGAATAGATGTGGAAATACGAATCTAGTGTTTGGCTGAATCAGCTCAGCCTGATCAGAGTAGGGGTCCTCAAATGATAATGGATCTGTGGAAAATGTAGGAACCCTACTGGTAGGATCAGATAAGGACAAGATGTGGTTGTTAGTTTGATCAGCGTCTGATTCCCTGTCAAATTGTGGTGGTGAATCATATGCAACTAGATTAGAAAGAGGTGAGTTAGAATAGAAATTGATTTCAGTGGCGGGTTGGGGTTGGGATCTAGTTTTGAAAGGTTCTGTAGGAGGTGTGGCTACTTCGATATCTGGGTGCGGTATGGACTCCTCAAGAAATGATTTGAAGATCGGTTCATCCACAGAGTCTTCTTCATGATGTTCATCCCAATCAAATGTAAATGCTTGGAAAGTGCTTATAGGATCATGGAAATCTAAGTCAGTAAAGGATTCAAATTCTACATTGTAAACACTCTCGACAGTTATTGTGGTTGATTCGTGTAGATCATAGCAAAATGTTTCCAAATCAATGGAATATGATTTTGAATCAATGATCTTGGGATCAGGGACCTCAGAGTCAGAATCAAAGAATAGGTCATGAATGCTGAGGTCATAAGTTGGCTCATAATTATCTAGAAACAATGGTTCTTTGAAATCAGAATATGATTCGAAATCATAGGAGAATTTGCAACAATCAGTTTTTGAACCTGATTCAAGATCGAATTTTCCACCACAGAATAAATAAAGATGCATTGAGTTATCAACCTGACTTTGGTCTAACCTAGTCTTAAATTCCAAGCTCATAGGGCTATCCTTATTAGGCATAGGCTCGGGTTCTGGGCACCTAGGGTAGATCCATTCAAATCCTAACTCTTCCAACTCCTCTGATTTTGTATCTTAAATAGGTTTTACTTCTGATGGGAACACCATCATAAGCCCTAGCTAGCTCATTTTGACCTAATGAAGAGAATAAAAGCTCCTACATAACCAACTGAAGGTCCTAATTCATTGCATAACCTTTCTGAGAGAAAAGCAAGAAACAAGGGGTAAAACTGTAATTTTACCATTGTAGTACAACAATGGGTTTTCTCAAGGGCTAAACAAAGGTCAAAGGGTCTTAATAAGATAATAAGTGGGTTGGATCAGACAGAAAAAGATTTATGTGTACCTTGTGAATTAAATGACTTCTTGAAACTCTAAAGTAGACCCACTTGATTAACCAAGGTTCTGGTCAGGATTAAATTCACCTAAACCCTCTAAAAATCATAAAAAAATATTCTCTAGGGTTTAGAACTTCAATTTGGCCATTGGAACCCATCTTGACCTAGAATGGGGTCTCAAAAAGATATTTGCCCTAATTTAGGTTTTTGCATAAATTTCCTAATAAACTGAGGTCAAACCTAAACTCCAACTTCACCATTGGATTCCTTAGGTCCAAATTAGGTTTTGACAAAAAATTGGACCCAAGATGAATTTGCCTTGACCTAGTTTGCAAAAAGGTCCAACCTAATTACATTTATACCCCTATATTTCAAAAACATTTGCAAAAGGCCCCTAGCTTCATCATCATTTTCACAATTAGGTCCCTCCACCACTATAGTGGAGGAATCCTACTCCGGCGAGCTTTGGAAGGTGGTTTCTCCCTGATTGCTCAGAGAATCCCCTTCAAAATTGGAACAGAGATTCTCTAAGAAAATCCCTCCAATGTGAATCCAGTTTGATGCCCTAATTTCTTCCTAATCTCTCATGCGAATGCATGAGAGATTTGGGTCTCTTTTGAGTTTCCTTCTCTGGTGAGCATGCCTTGCTTGGAATCTTGGCTTCCAAGCACAAATCCCCTTCCGGAGATCTATTTAAGAAGCCCCAGATCCAACCGCATCCCCCAAGCTTGAATTCAATTGGAAACCCCATCAAATTATTCTCTCCTCCTTCGGCCGATTTACTTGTCAAGCTTCGGCGACCTTCCCTACTCTCCCTCATCGTCTGACCACAATACCAATGGTAGGCTCTTCCTCCTTGCTTTCATTCGCGTTGCGCAGCACCCGCCGACGCCCTTATCTCCCCTTCATCCTCGCCAACCGTCTCTCTCTGAGCGCCTTCGTCTCTGGTGTCAGTAGTACGTGTCCGATGCCATCTTCATCTCCCCGTCATCCACAATCACCCTAGATAAGTCCCCTTCACCCTCTACATTCTTCTCCACTCCCTATTTCCCAAAATCAATCACTTCCGACCTCCATCACCCTCATCTCCTTCATCTCCAGCCACCACCTCCGACGAGGCCTCTCCACCACCACAGGCCATCCCACTCCTCGCCGACAAGTCTATAAGCATCCTCTCACTCCACTGAACATTTCCCCCCACTTCACACACCACTCCACTCACTAACGCACCTCATCGAACACACTCACACCTTCGCACATAGTGTGCCCTAGGCACGCTCGCACAGGCATCATCACGCCATGCCAACCACCACAGCACATTCGCTGTTCCTTGGCGATGCCTCCTGAGCAATTTGACATGGCCGCGAGGTCGTCTTTGTAATTTCAAGTACAGGCGTCGTCCGCCATTGGTGACCAAGCTTGAAGCAAGCTTGAGGTTGCTACAGGCTTCGCCAGCTCCAGGCCCTTGTCCCAGGCTACGCGGAAGACTCTTGCGCACACTCTAGGCTCTCAATTCCAATCGAAGGCCACAGTAGCTGCTGCAAGTGGAAGACCACCTCTGCTGCGGGCACGTGAGAAGAAGGATGCGTGGATAGTCCCACCTCGGAAAGCTCTGAGGCCGCGCACCCACATAAATTGAATTTACACCATAGCCTTATCGCCTTCAAACCACGGGGTGAGGTCCCTCTCACTCGACCGACTTGGTCTCATTTGCACTCATGCCTTGCGGACCTGGCTGACTCGACCCGACTTGCACTTCTTGCCCACCACTACTCGCCGATGGGCCTGGTTCCGGGTACGTAGCCGACTCGATTATCCAAGTACATGTGGGTTTGGGAGAGTGGAACCTAAGAGAGAAAGAGAGGAGAGTGCACATGGGTAGGGGTAGGTTTTGCTACAGGTGAAAGCTGAAGAGAAAGAGAAGCTGAAGCTAAGGCAGAGATGGAAGAAGCCGAAGGAAGAAGGAGAAGCTAAGGAAGAAGGAAGACAGAGGCCAAAGAAAAAGAGAAAGAAAGGTAAGAGGCAACCAGTAGAGAAAGGAAAAGGAAGAAAGAAGGAAAAGGTAGAGAAAGATTGTAAAGGAAGAAGAAGACAGAAGGCAACGACAATGAGAAAGAAGAGAAGTAGAAGCAGAAGAAGGAAGAAAGAAGAAGAGGAGTAGAAGCAGAAGAAGGAAGAAATTAGAAGGAGCACTGTAGAATCAATTTAAGTCATCTGATTTACAAATCAGACGTCCAATTTGAGTTTAATTCATATTCATATACATTGAGTTCTTTAGTATTTTATGCTTTACATTTACTCCCATATTTTTGCACTTTGATACTGATATTATTGCATATTCTTTTAAATTCTGAATTGTGATCTTGATTTCTAAATACCAATTTACTCCTTGTGTTCAACCTTGAACTTCAAATTCGAGTAATAAAATTGTATTTGTTTTGAACGCTTTTTTGGCTGTACTACAATGCGATACTCTTAAACCCGATTCAGCGACCTCAAACATTTTGGCACCATTGTCGGGGAGCAACAGGCGATTTAGAATTCTTGATTACAATTCCTTATTTGGTACTAACTTGCTATATCTCCTTTTTGTGGTTGTTTCAGGGAGAAGATTCAGAGAAAGACAGCCGCACATCAAACACGCAAGGGGTAGGTAATTTTTGATTACTTTCTCTTAAGCCCCTCATTCTGAAAAGGAAAAAAAAAAGATAAAATCAATTATGGCTACTTGCTTTACATTCTTAGCTAATCCATCAAGTTTCCTGATTTGATTTCAACAAAACAAAACTAATTTGTGCACCCACGTAAGGTAACTAGGGCTACCACATTCTTGTTTTAAGCCCTAGATACCACATTTGGCAAACTAAATTGGACCAAGACTAGAGCCCAATTAAGGATTTCAACTTAGGGTTTTAGAGACACACTTTCATAAGCAAGAATCAACTCTCCAAAAAGATGTGTGTCTAAGCCTTGGTTGAAGTGATTTATTCAAACAAACCCTAAAATTCAGGCTCTTAATCTCATTTGAATCCTAAAAGAAGGGACCTAAAACTTCTCAAAGTACAAATAGGTGAAGTTGAGCCACCTTGTTGGGTCAACCAACCTTGAAATCAGGTCACTTTTTGCACTCAATACATCTAAAGTTCAAGTGAAATCTAAAGCACCCTTGCTCTTTAATAAAATTGGTAGACTTAAGAGGTCAAGTCCCCATTCTGGTCTACCTGGAACATCAGTGACAAGAGATCGGGTGGGGGAAACCCTGTAACTCTGGGGGCACTCTACCATGTAGGGGTCATTGCGAGACTCTCCCTCTCTGGCTGCCCAGGTATTTCTCAGGTGGACGGCTTTCTGACTAAGGGGTATCATCTACCCCGAAACTCTGTAGTCATCCAAAGTTTTTGGGTTTCTTGATTGGGTCCATCACATTCTACTCTCATCCAGACCATCGGTGCATGTTTGGTAGGAGGTCCTTAAGGCCTCCTTTAGTCATTCACTCCCATCGAGGCCAGGCCTCGACTTTCGTGTTTGTGCAGTAACCCACCACATAGACATCTCTGATTCATTTGAACCCAATTCTTCTTCTTCCATCATCATGGCACAACCTGTAGAGGAAGAGAATAACCTTGAGAACCAACTTCAGCGCCTTAATGATTTATTCCAAGCCTTTGTGAACCCACCGCAACATCCTATGATGCGAGATCACTACAATCTCGCTACGGTGGCAATCGAACCTCAAGTTCAAATCCCGGCTAGAGATCCTGATTCTGAACTCAAGCCCAACATGATTCATGCTATTCCAAAATTTCATGGGCTCAATTCCGAGAATCCTTTCCAGCACATCATACAACTCAAGCATTTGGCCCAAACCTTCAAGCCAGATGTTCAAAATTGGGATATTCTTCTCATAAAGATGTTCTCCTTCTCTCTCATGGACAAAGCAGCTCACTGGTATTAGACTCAAATGCATCCAATCAACACATGGGTTGAACTACAATCCGAGTTTCTGAAAAAGTTCTTCCCAGTTAGTTGGACGAATGCCTTATGACACCAGATCACACACTTCGCCCAGTAGCCTGGAGAACCACTTCATGAAGCATGGGACCGTTTCCTGGATCTCATGTGAAAGTGCCCCCATCACGGAGTTCCTAAATGGGAACAAGTCTAGTCTTTTTACCAGGAACTCCGTGAAGATATCCATTTATTCATCAATGAACTTGTGGAGGAAATATCATGGGTCAACATGAAAACACAGTGTGAGAGATTCTTGAGAACATGTGCGAGAATTCCATCAATAACGACTCCATGGGCTTATTCGACCAAACGAATGCCCGCACATTGACGAATTGACATGTGCGAGAATTCCATCATTTATTGAAGGGGAGCACATGAGACGCAGGACCTATCCACATCCGTCAACTTGGAATTGATGGCCAGTCGTTTGGATGAGGTCTCTATCATTGAGAATAAGGTGGATGAGCTAACTCGACATCTGCAGCAAGCCACCTCTGCACAAAACCCGTTTGCACAGCCGCCCTCTGGGAGGGAAGCTGTGCATAACATCTATCACCAATCTTCTTAAGGGATGGACCCGTATCCACCCCCGTCTGACTTTAGAACTGGAGGAAACTCCGATCCTGCCTACTCTAGTTGGGGGAACTCTGAACCCTCGTACTCTGATTTTTCTGAGGTTCCTCAAACCTGCGAGGACCTCAACGCCATCTAGAATGACCCATTCTCTAACACCTATAACCCTGGATGGCGGAATCATCCCAATTTCATGTAGGTGGGAAATAATTAGATTCAGAGACCACCATATCAACCTCGTCCACAAGCTCCTCATCCATATCAGCTGCCTCAGCCTCGGCCCAACCCTACCTACCAATCTGGGCCAACCCAGACAGATCAGATGACTCTCATCCTTCAGACTCTAGCTGACATTCAAAAAATGAATGCGGCTATGCAAAAACAACATAAAGACGGGATCACAGAGGTTCGCAATCAACTCACCCAGATGATGAATTCCCGCCAACCTGGCACACTCCCTACGCAACCTCTGCCAAATCCAAATAACGTGCCGAGCTAGAGGTGCGTTATGAACCCAAATCCGGGCCAAGCCCACATGATTTATCAGGCCCCTCCTGTTCCATCACCTGACGGGATGGAAGCTTCAACATCATACTCGGTATTTCAGTAGCAGCCACATATTTTACCGACACCAAACCAGAACCAGGCAAGACTGAATTCAGTAACAACCCGTAGTGGCAAAGCAACACAAGACGCACCTTACCCAAGCCACTTTCAGCTTAGTATTAACCCAAACCCTAAGATAGTTATCTAGGATACCCCTGTCCCTGATCGAGAACCTAGACCTATTCTAGAGGAACCATCTAAGGTTCCATTTCCTGAGGCCTTGACCAAAGGAAAGAAGACAAACAAACTCGTGGCACCTGAGGAGGACCTAGTCAAGCTCTTTGAACAGGTCCAGATAAACATCCCCTTTATGGATGCAATTCACTACATACCGGCTTACGCACGATTTCTGAAAGATGTGTGTACGCCTAAGCATAAGTCGCGAACCAAAAGTGGGAGCCCAATCATATTGTCAGAGTAAGCCAACTTGTAATTTTGTGCAAACTCCCACCTAAGGCAAAAGACCCAAGTACACCCCTGCTTTCCCATACAATTACTGAAATCCAATTTCATAGAGATTTTTTGGATCAAGGAGCCTCCATAAACCTAATACCTACATCCCTACTTGACCATCTTGAGGAATCTGAGCTCAAACCAACAGAGGTGACATTACAGTTGGTTGATCAATCTATTAAGTCACCTAAAGGAGTTCTTGAGGATGTCATTGTTAGGGTTTGGGATTTCTATTTCCCGGTGGACTTTGTAGTCTTGGATATGAATGCACTAGAAAACCTGAGGAATACACTAATTATACTAGGGAGACCCTTTCTGGCCACTGCTAGGGCCAACATAAATTGTGAGGAGGGCCAAGTTGAACTGAAATTTGGGAACCAAACATTAAAAATTGACATCTTTAAGGCCCAACAAGGGATTAATTGTGGAGTTATAGAACAGATATGTGATATCAAGGCTGTGGTTGATGATCCATATATTGAGGAAAACCTAACTACTTCTGATCAACCACAAGAGGATCAAAACCCGCAATCAAAGGAGTCCGAACTTGACTTAGACACACCCATAACTCCTTCCCTTATTCCTGACACACACCCTGAACCACCTGCTGCTGCTGCTGATAACCCTGTTTTGGAACTCAAGCCTCTTCCCGATCATCTAAAGTACGCCTTTTTGGGTTCCAATCAGACGTTTCCTGTGATTATCAACTCCAGACTCACACCTGATCAGGAATCCCGTCTGATTACTATTCTCCAGCAACATAAAAGTGCCATTGGATGGACTCTCGATGATTTTACTAGTATCAGCCCCTCTTACTGCACACATCGCATCTATATTGAAGGGGGCACACGACCTTCCCGTGAAATGCAGAGACATTTGAATCCTAATCATCAGGAGGTCATGAAAAAGGAGATCATCAAGTGGTTAGATGCTAGGATCATCTACCCGATCTCCGACAGCCAGTGGGTGAGTCCAATCCAGGTTGTGGCTAAGAAGGCAAGACTCACCATGATCATGACTGAAACTGGAGAAATCATACCGACCCGTATGGCAAATTCATGGAGAGTCTGCATTGATTACAGAAGACTCAATACCTCCACAAAGAAGGATCATTTCCTACTACTGTTTATTGATCAGATCCTCAAGAAACTAGTGGGAAATAGGTTCTTCTACTTTTTGGACAGGTACTCCGGTTATAACCAGGTGGCAATCCATCCTGAGGACCAAGAAAAGACTAGTTTCACCTGCCCCTTTGGGACATATGCATTCTGAAGGATGCCGTTTGATCTCTACAATGCACTTGCTACTTTTCAGCGGTGCATGCTTGCCATATTCTTAGATGTGGTAGGTAATTATCTAGAAGTCTTCATGGATGACTTTTCAATATTTGACGAATCATTTGACGATTGCCTCCTACACATGGTCTAGATCCTCAGGTGGTGCATTGATGTGAATCTGGTTCTTTCATGGGAAAAGAGCCATTTCTTGGTGCCTGAAGGAATTGTCCTGGGACATCTCATATGAGAAAAAGGCATCCAGGTTGATCGAGCCAAGGTGAATATGATTTCCAAACTCCCAATGCCTAGCTCGATCAAGGACATCCGATCGTTTCTAGGGCACGTTGATTTTTACCGTCAATTCATTCTTGATTTCTCAAAGATCGCGCGCCCCCTGGCCACTCTTTTTTTTTTTTGAAATAGAAAGGAGAGCTATCGTCTTACGATAGCAGTCCGAAGCAATATATTATATGCAACGTAAGGAAAATTACAAAAAGGATCCCCAAGAGTGTATGAGGGACTAGCACTCTCTTACAATACTCTCACAACATACCGCCCTCTCCTGAAAAAGTCTCTCATTCCTTGCCTTCCATACACACCAAATAGTAGTAGTCATGTGGACATGAGGCTTCCCTCTCACCTCAAACTCGTGCCAGATAGAATCCTACTCTGGTAATGGCTCCTGACAAATTTTTCTCCAGATGGCATCGGTGACAAGGCAAGAAGAAAGGAGGTGATTTACATTGTCAGTACTCATCTCACACAAAAAACAAACATGGTGATCAGTACCCAACCTTCTGTGGCATAGATCACTTGTGATTAAACCATCTCTCCTGCATAGCCAGAGAAAGATTTGTACCTTGAGAGGAATTTTTAACAACCAGATCTTCTTGTCAATGGAATCACATCTCCATCCATCTTCAATGCTCAACATTCTGTTATAGCCAGGTTGGATACTATAAATCCCCTCCCAAAGGTATTTGTCCTCCATTCCAGGCCTAGGTCTGATATAAGCCTTCTCTTTTCTTCCCACAGCCGGGTAGCACTTCTATTGGACTCCTCACCATCTAGATTCCAACTGCTGCTGTTGCAGGACCAGACCTTGCTGACAGTCGCATCCTTGTCAGCTGCTGCAGCAAAAGCTCTTGAGTAGAGCTCCTTCAAGACACCCAACTCAGACTAGCCCTCCTTCCAGAAATTGAAGGACCTGCCATCTCCAAGTGATGGTTGCAGCAGATGGAAGTGATCAGTCAATGCCTTAGTCACAGATTTCCAAAAGGGAGAAGGATAGTAGGGCTGAAGTTTGGACAGCATGCTGTTGGATGCTCCATATCTGTCTTTAATCAGAACAGACCATGGCTTCAAGTCACCTTGCAGCAGTTTAACAACCCATTTAAGCAACAGGGCATCATTAAAGTGCTTCAGGGATTTAATCCCAAGGCCACCCCTCTCTTTAGGATAGCAGATCTGATCCCATTTGGGAGGCTACAAGAATCTGCCCTCATGTCTAGTTCCCTTCCAAAAGAACCTCTTCCTCATCACATCCAACCTTTTCCAAATGGACTTTGGTGCTTTGAATATGGAAAAGTAAAAAACAGGGATGGAGGTGATTACCGAGTTGAGCAAGACAAGTCTTCCACCTTTGGAGAGGAACCTGCTATGCCAGCCATCTAATTTCACAAAAGTCTTATCAAAAAGGCAGTTCCAATCACTTTTCTTCATCCTGGAACACCTCAAAGGCAACCCTAGATATCTGATAGGAAGACTGATGCAGGGAGTCATCAAAATAGCTACTAAAGCATCTTGTTCCTCCTCAGGTAAACCAAAGCAGACCAAACCAGACTTATCTCTATTCAACCTCAATCCAGAAATCTCACAAAAAATATTAACCATATGATGCAGAGTCAGTGCTTCATCCATGGACCCTTCAACAAAAAAAGCAATATCATCTGCATACTGAAGAATGGGAGCCAGATTATTCCTACAAGAAAGTGAATATCCTCTGACAAGACTAGCTTCAGCAAGCTTACAAGCAAACCAAGCCAAACTATCAACTGCCAAATTGAAGATCAGGGGAGCCAGGGGACATCCTTGCCTGATGCCACATTGGGGCTGAATCCACGCACCACAAGGTTTTCCATTTATTAGAGGGGTGAAGGGGCCCCCTGACCACTTTACTATCTAAGGATGTTCCTTTCAAAATCTCCAAGGAATGCACTCAAGCATTTGAAACCCTTCGTGATCGAGTTACCTAACCTCCGATCCTACAATCCCCTGATTGATCTCAACCCTTTGAGATCATGTGCGATGCATCTGATTTCGCTGTAGGAGCGATACTTGGGCAGAAAATTGACAGGAAACATGTGGTCATCTACTACTCTAGCAAGACACTTGACGAGGCTCAACGTAACTACACAGTTACTGAGAAAGAGCTGGTAGCCGTAGTATTTGCCGTGGAAAAGTTTAGATCGTATCTTCTGGGTTCCCATGTTATCATTTACTCTGATCACATGGCTATGAGGCATCTCCTTGCAAAGAAGGACCGAAACCTCGATTAATCCACTGGATCTTGCTATTGCAAGAGTTTGACCTTGAGATTCGCAACAAAGAGGGAAAATAGAACATGGCAGCTGATCACTTGTCTTGCCTTCCTTCTAATATTATCGACCCTTCCAGACCCATTATGGAACATTTTCCTGATGAGCACCTCCTGACTATCAGTACAGGGCTTCCATGGTTTGCTGATTTAGTAAACTACCTGACATCACATTAGATCCCATCTGATTGGTCGAAGTCCAAGGACAAGTTGCTTTCTGATGCCAGGTATTACTTCTGAAAAGACCTGTATCTTTTCCACATCGATGCTGATCAAATCATTCGACGATGTGTCTCGGGAGCGGAAATTCAGGACATATTGACCTTCTACCATGACCAGGCATGTGGTGGACACTTCTCAAGTCATAAAATCACAGCGAAAGTCCTCCAGTGAGGCTTCTACTAGCCCATGATTTTCAAAGGTGATACAATCACTGTAGGGAATGCACTCATTGCCAGACCTTAGGCAACATGAGCCATTGTGATATGATGCCCTTACAATCGATTCTCGTATGCAAAATCTTCGATGTTTGGGGGATTGATTTTATTGGACCCTTTCCTATTTCGAACGGCTTCGAGTACATTCTACTCGCTGTTGACTATGTGTCCAAATGGATCGAAGCCATTCTGACCCAAACCAATGATCATAAGGTGGTTATCAAATTCATTCATCAAAGCATCTTTTCGCGATTCGGGATTCCACGTGCTATAATCTCTGATGGAGGGGCCCATTTCACTAATGCTCAGTTCAGGTCACTGATGACCAAATACGGGGTATCACACCGAATCTCTACTCCCTATCACCCCCAACTAATGGTCTAGCTGAGCTATTAAATCGAGAGATCAAGAAAATCCTCCAGGTTACTGTTCGACCTGACAGGAAAGATTGGTCATCTCGACTCCCGGAAGCTTTGTGGGCTTATAGGACTGCCCACAAAACCCAATTAGGTATGTCTCCCTTCAGATTGGTGTACGGGAAGGCATGCCACCTCCCCGTCGAATTGGAGCACAAAGCCTATTGGGTAGTATGGACCTGCAACCTAGATCTTTCTAAGGAAGGAACCCACAGAAAGCTTCAAATGAGCGAGATCGATGAATTACGCCACGATGCTATGAGAACTCACGAATTTACAAAGAGCGGGTTAAGGCGTTTCACGACAAGCACATATCCAGAAAGATCTTTCACCCTGGTCAAAAAGTCCTACTCTTTGATGCCATGCTCAAACTGTTCCTAGGAAAACTAAGATCAAAATGGATCAGACCTTACCTCGTCCGACGAATCTTTAGAAATGGAGCCATTGAGATCAGTCCACTCAACCATGATTCAGAACCTTTCGCCATGAACTGTCAGAGACTTAAATCATTCATTGACCTTATCGATACAAATTTGGCTGGGACATCCTTTACCCTCCATTCTCCCCGAGCTCATTGCACCCAGCTGATGGTGTAAAACTCAGCGCTTAATGGGAGGCAACCTGTCATTTTTGAAAAACCCAAAACCTTTCCTGACATTCCTATGCTGAATTCATATTGCACTTTAGGGTTCAAACATTAGAACAGCCGACCACACCTCAGGTACCTGTACCCGAGCTTGAAATTGTTCGCAACAGTCACCTCGACCCGTTCGCCTGCCCAAAACCTATCCTAATGAATGATCTAAGCTGAACTTTAACCCACCTAATTTACAATGGGGACATTGCAAATCGTAGGCATGGGGGGGTATGAAGGTGCAAAATGCTGTGAAAATCTCACAAGAAAAGATTTCATAAAAAAATCACATATCCCAAAAATACCAAAAAAAAATGAAAAATTCTTGAAAAAGAACAAAAGAAATGAGAGGAGAGAAAATTTTGAGGCCATACAAATCTTGAGGTGAAAAAGGGGAAAAGTGAAAAATGTCAAAAAGGAGCACAAGTTGAAAAGAAAAAGAAAAGAGATAGTCATTAGTAAGAAATTAAGGAATTAACTAAGTTCTAGACCATATCAAGAAAAAGAAAATGAAAGGAAAAAAGTGCTAGTGAAACACAGAAGAGATTAGTAGGAATGCTCATCTTAGGCCTCTTGGGCTATGACCATAGGCTTAAAAATTCAAGTTTCCGTTAAGATCTGGATAGTCCTCAAGAGGTTAGGGAAAATGCCAAGCTTAAGTATTGATCTAAGGCTTAGGGAGTATTCGACCTCGTTAACTGACCTCTGGTTTGTAGGACTCAGTAACCTAAGCACCCTAATCCACACGCAGTCTGGTTCAGCGTGCATAAGTATCAAAATCACACAAATGCGTTTAAATTGTTCTGAAAAAGTTGCCTAGATTAAGAGCAGTTGATCAACACGAGTTGATTTGGACGAGTTCCCAACACGGAGAGGCAGGAAATTCCCCTCGAAGATGCGCAATAACATATCGTCTCCTCGGTGCTTGTCTCTTAGGACATTTTCATATCCTACCGGGGGCATGTAAGCACCTTGTGCTAGTTCAGATGCCATGGGCGGCATTATCCCAAAATGTCAATTGCCAGGATCTGGATTTAGCTACAGAACACTATGGGTGGGATTATCTCGAAATTTCAAAATCCAGGGTTCTAGGGGTTGCCATGGGTGGTGCTATCACGAAGCATCGATTGCTAGGGATCCTTCGAGGATTGATGATGGGGACTAGGAATCCGATACAGATTGTGTTGAGAAGCCAATCCGAAGCTAGAAATAAAAAGAAAAGTGAGAGAAAAATCTCTGAACAAAGAAAATTCCTCTGTCTCTCTATTACAAAAATGCACTACAAATTGAACCAAGGCTAAAATATGTTATAAGCACGGGTGCTTTTATCGCGGAGTTCAACGAACCCTATGATAGTTCTTGTGGGCCTTAAAAACCTTCGTGGCAGACTGAGGCAAGAGCTGGTCAAGTCCGGATCTTGGTAGGTACTTGAGTACCTCTAGGCCTACTATTGGCATTCTAACGTAATCTACAGAAGAAACCACACATCACAATTTTGAGCATCAATAAGATTACATGGTCTAGAATCAAAGTCAAAACCTTAAAATTTTGCTAAGGGACTAGCAAAAGCTAGGCATGGGGGTATGATGGGAACACCATCATGAGCCCTAACTAGCTCATTTTGACCCAATGAAGAGAATAAAAGCTCCTACATAACCAACTAAAGGTCTTAATTCACTGCATAACCTTTCTGAGAGAAAAGCAAGAAACAAGGGATAAAACTACAATTTTACCATTGCAATACAACAACGGGTTTTCTCAAAGGCTAAACAAAGGTCAAAGGATCTTAATAAGATAATAAGTGGGTTGGATCAGACAAAAAAGGGTTTGTGTGTACCCTATGAATTAAATGATTTCTTGAAACCCTAAAACAGACCTACTTGATTAACCAAGGTTCTGGTCAGGATAAAATTCACCTAAACCCTCTAAAAATCATAAAAAAATATTCACTAGGGTTTAGAACTTTCAATTTGGCCATTGGAACCCATCTTAGCCTAGAATGAGGTCTCAAATAGATATTTATCCTAAATTAGATTTTTGCATAAATTTCCCAATAAAACGTGGTCAATCCTAAAATCCAACTTCACCATTGGATTCCTTAGGTCCAAATTAGGTTTGTACCAAAATTTGGACCCAAGATGAATTTGCTTTGTCCTAGTTTGCAAAAAGGTCCAACCTGATTACATTTATACTCTTATCTTTCAAAAACCATTACAAAAGGCCCTTAGCTTCTTCATCATTTTCGCAATTAGGTCCCTCTACCATTATAGCGGAGGAATCCTACTCCGGCGAGCTTTGGAAGGTGGTTTCTCCCTGATTACTTAGAGAATCCCCTTCAAAATTGGAAGGGAGATTCTTGGAGAAAATCCCTCCAATGTGAATCTAATTTGATGCCCTAATTTCTTCCCAATCTCTCATGCGAATGCATGAGAGATTTGGGTCTCTTTTGAGTTTCCTTCTTCGGCGAGCATGCCTTGCTTGGAAGCTTGGCTTCCAACCACAAATCCTCCTCTAGAGATCTATTTAAGAAGCCCCAGATCCAACCACATCCCCCAAGCTTGGCAGAAACCCCCTCAAATTCTTCTCTCCTCCTCCAGCCGATTCGCTTATCAATCTCCGGCGACCTTCCCTACTCTCCCTCATCGTCTGACCACAATACTAGTGGTAGGCTCTTCCTCGCTTTCGTCCGCGTTGCGCAGCACCTGCCGACGCAATTGTCTCCTCTTCATCCTCACTGACCGTCTCTCTCTAAGCACCTTCGTCTCCGACATCGGCAGTACGCATCTGACGCCATCTTCATCTCCCCTTCTTCCACTATCACCCCAGATAAGTCCCCTTCACCCTCTACATTCTTCTCCACTTCCTATTTCCCAAAATCAATCACTGCCGACCTCCATCACCCTCATCTCCTTCATCTCCGGCCACCACCTCCAGTGAGGCCTCTTGACCACCACAGGCCATCCCACTCCTCGCTGATAAGTCCATAAGAATCCCCTCACTCCACTGAAGATTTCCCCCCACTTCACACACCACTCCACTCACTCACGCACCTCACCAAACACATCGACACCATCGCACACAGTATGCCCTAGGCACACTCGCACAAGTGTCATCACACCACGCCAACCACTGCAGCACATTTGCCATGCCTTGGCGACGCTTCCTGAGCGATTTGACGTGGTCGCGAAGCCATCTTTTGTGATTTCAGGTACAAGCGTCATCCGCCATTGGTGACCAATCTTGATGCAAGCTTGAGGTCTCTCCAGGCTTCGCCAACTCCGGGTCCCTGTTCCAGGCTGCGCGGAAGACTCTTGTGCATGACTTCAAGCTCTCAATTACAGTCGAAGACCGTAACAGCTGCTGCAATTGGAAGACCACCTTTGCTGTGGGTGCGCGAGAAGATGGGTGTGTGGATAGTCCCACCTCTAAAAGCTCTGAGGCTGCGCACCCGCATAAATTGAATTTACGCCATAGCCTTATCGCCTCCAAACCACAGGGTGAGGTCCCTTTCACCCAACCGACCTAGTTTCTTCCATGCTCACGCCTCACGGAATCGGCTGATCCCACCCAACCTGCACTCCTCGCCCACCACCGCACGCTGGTGGGCCTGGTCTTGGGTACGTACCTGACCCGATTATCCGAATACGTGTGGCTCTGGGAGAGTGGAACCTAAGAGAGAAAGAGAGGAGAGTGCACGTGGGTAGGGGTAGGTTTTGCTGTAGGCGAAAGCTGAAGAGAAAGAGAAGCTGAATCTAAGGCAGAGAAGGAAGAAGCTGAGGGATGAAGAAGGAGAAGCTAAGGAAGATGGAAGATAGAGGCCAAAGAAAAAGAGAAAGGAAGAGAAGAGGCAACTGGCAGAGAAAGGCAAAGGAAGAAAGAAGGAAAAAGGTAGAGAAAGATCGTAAAGGAAGAAGAAGACATAAGCCAAAGGCAACGAGAAAGAAGGGAAGGAGTAGAAGCAGAAGAAGGAAGAAAGAAGAAGGAGCACTGTAGCATCAGTTTATGTCATCTGATTTACAAATCAGACATCTAATTTGAGTTTAATTCATATTCATATACATTGAGTTCTTTAGTATTTTGTGCTCTACATTTACTCCCATATTTTTGCACTTTCATATTGATATTATTGCATATTCTTTTAAATTTTGAATTGTGATCTTGATTTCTAAATACCAATTTGCTCCCTATTTCGACCTCGGACTTCAAATTTGAGTAATAAAATTATGTTTGTTTTGAACGCTTTTTCGGATGTACTACAACATGATACTCTTAAACCTAATTCAGTGACCTTAAACAACTTCTAAAAAATCAATTCATTCTTTTGAGGAGTCTAGAGAGGTATAATCATCAAACGTAGGCCCAAAATCATAGTTCAGATCTAAAATATGGTTCTCACTGCATTGGGCCTCATGATCATTGTTCATTAGGAAACACGTAAATTATTATTTCTATCTTTGTAGTGCGAATCATGTCGAAACAAATAAATTTATAAATCAGAATTAGTGAGTTCTGAGTCATTCTTAGGGAGGCGAAACACTATTTTGAAAGCTTTTCATACTAACTATCCTAATGCAACATAGAAATAAAGACTAGATATTCAGAAAATCAAATTTTTATTGCTAATGGCAAATAGTTCTCAAACTAGGAATTAAAACAACTATGCTAAAGAATATAGAGAGAGAAAATTGATAAAGGATGACATTGCTTGTGGGATGCTTGTGCGAATTACGACAGCACTTTAGATCCATTGCGCCGAGAGGATGACCGGAGAGATGTTGCAAGGAGAGAGGCTGGAGATGTGTCTGGTGGAAGTTGCCTCTCAGATGGGGGCTTTAGGGCTCTTTTTATAGCTTCAATGAGGGGCACAGTAGGTATTTAGGCCTCCCAACTCGTGCAACAACTTAGGTGCAATTAGATCCATCGATCGGGAGATAAACGGACCAAATCATGCCTCAAAATAACCTTCCACATGCCTTAAACGCATGGATCGCCTCAGATGCCTACACGTGGCAGTCGCTCTGCCACTGAATTCGCTGGCTCCGCGCTCCTTCGTCACTTGTGCGTGTGTTCAATTTCGATCGTCTGATCTCTCGATTGGATGGCTTAAAATGAGCGATGCACTGCCTCTCCTTGTTCGTCCGATCTCAGATATATTGAGGCATCTGATTGCGCGGCCATCTGAGCGTCTGCTGCACTGCCTCATCTAACGCTCCTCCGCGTGTCGCGTGGCTGCATCCTCGCCCTTTGCTCTAATCCGATGGCTCAGTTTCACGCGAGCACTGTCGCATCTCTGATTTGGCCTTGAGTGTGAGTCGAATGCACCCCTCGTGCTTTTGTGCGAGCATTGAGACCAATGCGCTGTGGGCGTGTTTATGTCTCATTGTTGATTTTGTGTGCGGTTGCCCTCAGTTGTTGGATGAAGATCCAACAGCTGAGATGAGTTCTTCTTTGATGAAGCGCGTGCGGAGAGGGTGACATGGCTTCTTCGTGGTCGTTGGATGATGATCCAATGACCCACATTTTTCCTTCAGTGGTTGGGGCATGGCGGTGGATCGTTGGGATGGTGCCACGTGGCACCATCCTGACCGTTCATCTTTCCACCTTTGCAGTTTATGCTACAGGGCTTCGATTGAGCTGAATTTTACGTCGTTGGATTGCGATCATTGATCCAAATCCATTTGTGTGGTCAGATTTGACATATGAGGTTTGGATATCTGATATCTTACTCCTTGGCCTCTGATCTCCTATGGGCTGAATGTGGTACTACAGAAGTCTAATCAAGACAATTTCGAAAGCGTTGGACTCTCGTTGTCGTCTTGATCAGATCTGTACAGTCTGATCTATCATCTGCAACCCTAGATCATCTTCAATTAATGTTGTCTCTCTTTTAGAGCATAAAATAACATTATTATTTATAAAGCTAACCAATCATTTATGATACAAATTATGATGCTCATGCATGTATCATTCTTAAGTTAAGCTAGAATCTAACTTAATTCAGGTAGATTAGGTCCTATGATTGCTGTGCAATCACACCCCCATGCCTGAATCTTGCTAGTCCCTAGCAAATGCAAGACTAAATGTAATGTGGTCCTAAATGACTATTTTCTGTTAAGAGCTCGACTAGAGATTTATTTTTTTTGTTTTCATCCAAAACTTTAGAAGTCCAGACAATCGTGAAAATGTAGTGTTGTAGCCAATGCAATGGATCCAAGTAAAGAGTCAATCCACATCTAAAGCTCATCTTGACCCTTAGTAAAATTCTATTGGCATAGGCAAACATCTTCCCTCGGGGTTATAAAATAATCTATAATTTTAGCCCCAGCTTTTGGTTTAGGTAGAAGATGTCTGAGTCAAGTAGGTTTGTATTTGGTGTCTCATACTTCTCTGGTGCTACACATAGACTAGTACTATAGATCCGAAATTTCTAGACTATTAAATAAATCAACTCAAAGAGAGGTGGAGGAACTATGCTCTCTTTAGTTCCTTTGTATTCATTCTCTCTCTTTTTCTTTCTTTTCCTTCTCTTTTCTTTTCTTTTTCTTTTCTAGCTCACAATCTCACCAGATTTGTAAATATATTTGGTGGTCTCTTATGGCAATAACACTTTGATTAAGTTCTGAGAACTTTGACTAAGTTAGAATTCCTCAACCCATATTTAGGCAGTTAGAAATATAGAAAAGTAGGTCAATGCTGTATTTGGTGGATTGTAAATGAAATAGGTGTTGTTGCCTTAATATGCTTGACATGATGTAAACACAACGCAATTAACACACACTTTTTTTTATTATTATTTTTCGATATATATATATATTTTCTTCTATTTTTCACTTTCTCTTTCTTTTTTTTCTTTAAATATATTTATTTCTACCAGCACAACATACTACAGCACCCGTGCACATTTTTATTCGCGAGTCATTATTCAGGATTGGGGGTGTTCAAGAGGATATCGGGTAACTTATTTGTGGAAGTGCCGACTCTTGGCACCGGGAAAGTAATGGATGGGACAATGTATTTCTGACCTTGATATTGATACCCTCCTTTAGCCAAGGATTCCATAAAGGATAGTCGTAACTATCCACCTTAGTTTTAGTTTTATTAGAACCCGTTCTCTACGTATTTGCCTTATTTGGTGGCTCTCCAAAAATTCCACACTAAGAATTTGTACGCAGGAATCGAGAGTGAAAACTATGACTAACTTCGAGTATTGTTTGCACACCAAAAATACACCAGTAAAAATGCCATCTTGTGTTATTTCCTAGCACTGCCATTGCATCTTATATAGCTATAATTGCATTTGTAAAAAGATGACTGCATGCATTTATAGAGAGGGGAAGAGAGTGTGAATAATTGGCCATCCATTCCACTACCATTAATTAAACTCTTCATTAAGTGCAACATTGCAATTTCACCATTTTCTCATTTTTTATTTACTTTGAATTTCTCGCGACTGCAGGACAGTGAGCATGCGTGCCTCTTCACGCCACACCTCTTGCCAACAGCATGGCAAGAGGTGTGCTGCCAGCAGCATGGTGTTGGCATACCTCTTCCTCTTTAAAACCCCTAGCCCTCTCCCTCGTGCGGGCATGCCCTTACAAACACACAAGCACTTTCATCCATCGTCAGGCCAACCTCCCCCCCTTTCCCTCTCCATACACAGTAGCTCTTCTCGCTGAGAAGAGACACACTGTGGGCAGGAGAAAACCCACAGTGGTCCCACAACCACCACTGTGAGTTCCACCACCCCCCAACTCTTGCGTGAGCAGGTGGGAGTGGTGGGTTCAACTTTCGTTTTCACTGTTGATCACCCTCTCCGCCATTGCCAGAGCTTCAAGGTTAGAAGCTCCAACAGCACACAAGTCCGACTGCAGCAGCTGCTGCACGCTCTTCCCACGCGTGCAGGCACTTCCCACCATGCAAAGAACGCGAAACCGGCCGCTACCGGTCGGCAGACCGCATTCGCACTATAGCGCACTGTAGTGCACGGTCTGCGCGACACTATAGCCACCGTCTCGCTTCTCACTTAACCGGTGGCTTTGGCACTCTCTCTCTTCCGTGTCACTTGCTCCAGCCGGTCTCCGAGTCCGCGCCCTCGCCCGCTCCCGCCCGCAGCGTTGTATGCTGCACTACACTCCCCCCTCACCCGCCTGAGCACGAAGACAGCGCGCACACTTTCTCCAACGCCCCACGCACGCGCTTCCTCCTGCGCCTACACCTCCTCAAGCATCAGACAACGGGGCAGCACAGCAGACGGCTTATCTATTGCGCTCCCCCTCATCCGCCAGTGCACACACACACACCCACTTGTATACACTCACTTGTACTCTCTCACACACACTTGTACCCACTCACACACACCCTTATATACTCACACCTACACACACACATATATATATATCCACTCACTTATATGCATAAATATATATATATATACATAAATACATATATATACATATATACATATTCATATCTATATACATATACAACTATATATATATATACATTTATAAATATATACATACATACATACATACATACATACATATATCTATATATATATATATACATTTACATATCTATACATATATATATATACACAACTACGTATATACATATATAGTTATAGCTCTATCCATATATATATACATATATTTACATACACATCCACCTACCCGTATCCATATATACACTTCACCACCCATACGCCCGTGCACTAGTCACTCCACCGTGCATCATATCATGGAAATATCTGCACCAGTTGCTGATATTCCCTGATATCCGGGCAAAGCAAGTGCCTCCACACACACTCCTACACATCCGCCCCACACTCCACGTGGCACTCCATCTTGTTGGTTGCATCTTATTAGGCGTGGACCAACTTGATATTGTGCTACACTCCATTTCCACTTCCACCTCCACCCCTATATATAATATATACATATATATATATATATTGTATCTACTATATATCTATACATATATTAAGCTAAGTATTCCTTTCTTTGCCAGCAACCTACCTTGTTTTTATTTATCTTTTGTTTCTTGCTATTAAAAAGATAAAAAAAAGAGTAAATGAGAAAAGATAATTCTTTTCTTATAGGTACTCAGTCTTGCGAATAACAAGACCAATTTTTGGAAACCCTAAGTTGGCTACAAGCCAAGAACCATTTGGCTCAAAGCCAAGGACTTGATTTTGAGGGTGTGCCTCAAGGACAATATTATCAACAAAAAAAATCTTAAATAGAAAAACCAAAAACATAATAAACACAAGGAAGAGATACATTTTAGGAAAGGTGTAGAAACTCCTTGACCTTTAATTCCCGCTTCCCTGAGATCGACCCTGGGCCTAAAAGTGACCAAGATAAAATCAAGTAGGCTAGGTTAAAAATTTTGTGAAAGATGGTTAGACTCGATTTAGGTTAACTCACTATAATAACTTCAATGATAATTTCATCATAATAACACAACCTATTCAAGTCCAACCATGCTTTTTTCTGGCGCCGTTGTCAGGGAGGTGCAAATTGAGGTAACTTTCTACTCCATTCCTTTGATTTTCTCTTCTCACACCCTTCTCTTGACGGGCGTTTTGTTTGCTTGTGTGCAGGTAAACTAGTTTCAAGGAGGAGGCAAGCAGAGGAAGTCGGAGACGTGGGTAGATCCAAGGTGGGAGTGAGAGCGTAAAGTCGCTGGCACCGCACTAGAGCTTCGCCCATGTTGCTGAAGAGGTAGGTGTCTCTCTCTTAGTAACTTAGGTTAACTTGTCACCTAAATAAAAAAAAAACAAAGTTAAAAACACTTCTTGGGAATTTCTTGGGGCAAGTGTATTAAAAATCACTTGATTGATTGTTTTCTATCACCCCCACTACCCCTTGATTTCCCGCCAAACTTCGCATAGCGAAAATCCAAGAATCTTGATTCTTGGATCTTTCGTCGTGTGAAGTGTTCTTTGAGGCAAAATTAAATTGATTGATTGCCATCCCTCCTTGCCTCATTTGTTCACATTTTCGGGATCACATTTTTGGTGGGGAGACTTGGAATTGAGTTGATTCCAACCTCACCATGACCTTTCACGTGCCTTAGATTTGATCCTGAATATTTCAACCCCAAAATTTTAATTTTCTTTACATTATCTTGTGGTTGAGCCTTGTGTGGAATATCATTTTTGGTGATTGGGAGCACTTAAATTGAAGTGCTTTGGCTCCCTTTCACAGTGGCTTAAAATAGACTCGTGCATCCACACAAGAAATTTCCATCTAGGGAAGCCCATTGCATTTTTATCATGCATTAACTAATTCACATTGAAGAAGGGTTTGTTGGGCATAGAAGAACTTGTGTTTTCTCAAAACCCGGAGATTGGTTGAATTGGTAACTCAACAAAATCTTAAAATCCATATTACTTAAGACTGAAATTCTAAAAACCATTCACCATCTAAAACTCTAATTCGGGGAGATTTTCCCGTTGCATGCTTGGTTTACACACTCATAAAATCAATGCACTTGGGCATTACCCGTATACAACTCCCTTCACATTTCTGGAGCACTTGATCCTAAGCCTCTAAATAAAACTGGTAGCAACTTGACCCTTATTAAGGATTGGAGGTCTAACTACCTGCGTGTAGCACCTACGTGCTGGTGCGGGTTCCCGCGTGCTATCGGTTGTCTAAGACTGGGGCAAACGGCCTTTCAATCTGGCCTGGTGGTTTCGTGGTGCTCTCATTTGGTTCTGTAGGTTATGATAGTAGGTAACTTAGATCTGTAGGTCTAAGGGCACATTGTAGAGGTTAGGACATTGATTGCTTTGATTTGTTATCAAGTGTACCCTTGTGGCGTCATTTCTCTCATCTCCTTTTCCCTTCTTATCTCCCCAATCCTTTCTGCGGTAGTGCATGTTTGGGAGGAGGTCACAAAACCCTGAATTATTTGAATTGTCTGATAATTCTAGAAGGATAGAAACCGATTTGTCATCCTCCTCCACAAACATGGCTGCACGCCCACCCCCAAATCTCGAGGGAGGAAACCGCCCCCCTCAAATCCCACCAGGTGGTGGAGCCATAGGCCCCATAACCTGCCTCCAAGCCCAAATGGAAACGTATAATGAGCAGATTGAAGCCATTAAGGAAACCTTGGAGGAAATGCAGAACCCTCCCGAACGGGAGGAGCCTAGGTCTCTTAGCTCTTATTAACATCCTGCTGCTACAGAGACCATAGGACAAATTTGGGTCCCCATGGGAAAGGACGATTTTGAATTGAAACCCAATGTCATTGGCCTAATTAACTTTCACTTCCATGGTCTTGCAAATGAAGATCCTTTTCTCCATTTGGAAGACTTAACCTGATTAGCTGAAACTGTTAAACCAAGAAATATTGGGTTATCAATTGTCCTCATGAAAATGTTCCCATTTTCGTTGTGGGATAAAGCGTCGCAATGGTTGCACACCCTTGGGAGAACCATCCATTCTTGGGAAGAGATGCGAACAACATTTCTCAAGAAATTCTTCCCAATCGGGCGAACCAATGTGCTTCGTCGTGCTATAACTTCTTTCATGCAACAAAATGGCGAGCTGTTTCATGAGGCTTGGGAGAGGTATAATGACCTCCTTCGGAAGTGTCCGCACCACAGTCTGCCTAAGTGGAATATAGCCCAGATCTTCTATTATGGGCTAAATGAAACTTTGAAGTAGATTGCAGACGCTTCCTGCGAAGGGAATTTCATGAATAAAGACGAGAATGGAGCATTTGAATTATTTGAAAACATGAGCGAAAATTCAATGAACAATGCCTCCATTGTCGCCTTTAATCATACTAGCCTGCCCTGTAATGTTCACAAAGTTGACACGGGACCCTCCCATTCATCCACAGATCTTAATCTTATCGCACAAAAATTGGATGAAGTCTCCGTCGTGCACAAGAAGCTGGACGAGCTTCTGGCCAATCCAACCCGTTCTATGGCAAACACCTCCACCTCACCACTTCATCACAATCCTAATCCTTCCAACACCAGGATTATTCCCAAAAACCCTGTGAGACTGTCCTTACCGAGTATCGTGCCGAGCAATTTGGTAAGTCATGTGGATCTCGCTTCTGCAAGCCAGTATTTTGACACGAAGGACCAAGCCTCCGTGTGCTCGGATACATACATACATGCGGACTCGTCTTCTGGCTTAGAAGACGCTTGCGCCCTGGGGAACAACCCGTTCTCTGCTACTTATAACCCAGGGTGGAGAAATCATCCTAACTTCGCATGGTCCAATAACCCACAGCGCCAAAACCCCGCAGGTGGACCAATGCAACCGTCCGCACCCGTCATCCCAAGGGCCCAGTCTGATCTATGTCAAATCTGCCATCGGGTCCTTGCATTCCTCAAACAGAACACGCATCAAGTCCTATTGATAAACTGATGTGAATGGTGACGGAAATGTCTAAGCGCCATGAAGAGAACATGATCTCTCTTCAGCACCAATTGGTGCAGCAGAATGCTGAGATTAGTCAACTACTCATGGTGACTCGATCTCAGGGCACTCTTCCAGCCCAACCTATTCCTAACCCATGAAATTTTGTACCCCATGGTCCTCAACCACAAGTACAACCTTCTCAGGGGTAGGTTCATCAGATTCTGCAGGCTCCGAGCATTCCATCAGGATTCCAGGCTAATCCCGCAACAACTACACCTCACCCTTATGTCCCTATTGCGAACCCTCCTCCGTCTTATGATCCCACTGGACTCGTGATGTCCAATGCTATTACTACAAGGAGCAGTAAGCAAATTGTCGATCCTCCTCTACCTGATCCTAGCCCATCTTTTTCATCGCCCTCTCATTCAGGATGCACACCACATTCTCGTGAGGATGATATACCCAAACTAGGGCCAGAATCAGTCCCATTCCCTGAGGCTCTACTGAGGAAGCCAAAAGGCAAGAAAAAGGATACACAGGCCTTTGATAACCTACGTAATTTATTCAGGGATGTTGAAATCAAGGTACCCCTGTTGGAGGCTATCGACCATATACCAACTGTCGCCCGATTTTTCAAAAACTACACTACACCCAGGCGACAGTCAAAGAAAACAAAGAATCTGGTGGTTCTCTTGCCTCATACGAGTTGTGCTATATTGTCAAATCTACCACCGAAGCAGAAAGATCCAGGCACACCGCTTATTTCTTATAGCATCCAAGGCTGCAATTTTAACCGTGCTCTGCTTGATCTAAGATCTTCCATCAATCTTATACCAACCATCATGCTCGAGAAATTTGCCTTAGGAAATCTGAAACCCACCCCTATCACATTACAGTTGGCAAATCGTTCTATCAAAATACTGAAGGGTGTGGTGGAAGACGTGGTGGTTAGGGTCAACAGTCTCTGTTTTCCTGTTGACTTCCTTGTTTTGGATATGGAAGTTCCTAGCTCACTTTTTGATTGTCCGATCATCCTTGGTCGACCTTTCTTGGCCACAGCCCGCACCCATATCGACTGCGAGTTAGGCTTCATTGAGATTGCCGTTGGCTCTGAGAAGCTCAAGCTAAACATCTTCAAGGCAGCCAAGAACTTTGATTGCGATTGCATCGAGGATGACACATCTGATAAGGACATGGCCGTCAGTGCGTATATCGGACTAATAGGGACCTATTATGACTGCTGTGGATTGCCTCTGAACACAGACCATTGCCTGACTAACACATATTGTGACGTTCCCCCATCCCTCCCTTTACCCGTACCTTCTCCTGACTAGACTTTTGATGAGGTTTTCTCTGCTTCCCATACCTCATGGTCTGAGTCATATTCGGGCTACTCACCGTCGGTCCACCCTCTTGAAGACCGGATTGCCCTTTCTTTCCCACCAAATCAGGCGGAAATGTGACTCCACACTTGGACCTTGAGCCCACATACTGATCACTGGGGCTATCCCATTTTGGATCCATCAATCCAAGATGCTCCTCTTTTTGGCCAATCTGAGGGCCAACTTCTTCCTCCTGCCTTTCTTTCGTCTGATCTACTTAGGACACTCTCATCCCAAGAAATGGCAGATCTTTCACCATCCACTCCCAAGCTGAAAGAGCTGCCTGACACGCTTAAGTATGTTTTCTTGGGACCAAATGAAATGCTCCTAGTAATCATTAGTTCAAAATTGACCAGGGAGCAAGAGTGCAAACTAACAAAGGTCCTTATGGAACACAAGGTAGCCATTGGATGGTCCTTATCGGACCTAACTGGCATTAGCCCCTCCTACTGCACTCACCGTATATATACGGAGGAGGAGGCTCGACCTTCCTGTGAGATGCAGTGACGTCTCAACCCTAATAAGCGGGAGGTCGTTAAAAAGGAAATCATTAAGTGGCTTGATGCGGGTATAATCTACCCGATCAGTGATAGCCCCTGGGTGAGCCCGATTCATGTCGTGCCCAAAAAGGCAGGACTCACAATCCGTGTCAATGACAGGGGCGAATCCATCCCTACACGCACTCCTACATCTTGGAGAGTGTGTGTAGACTATAGGAAACTGAATGCTACAACTAAGAAAGACCACTTTCCGCTACCTTTTATTGACCAAATCTTGGAGCGATTAGTGGGAAATAATTTTTTTTGTTACCTGGATGGATTCTCTGGATATAACCAGGTGGCAATTGACCCCTGGAACCAAGAGAAAATCACCTTTACCTGACCCTTCGGCACCTTCACATTTAGAAGGATGCCTTTCGGACTTTGTAACGTGCCAGCAACTTTCCAGAGATGTATGCTGGCGATATTCCATGACATGGTGGGTGACTTTCTTGATGTCTTCATGGATGACTTTTTGGTCTTTAGACCCTCTTTTGATGACTGTCTTACCAACCTGACCTGTATCCTTCGGAGATGTATTGATGTGAACCTCGTGCTTTCCTGGGAAAAAGGTCATTTTATGGTACATGAGGGAATTGTTCTCAGGCATATCATCTCCAATAGGGGTATTGAGGTTGACAGAGCCGAGCGTGATGTAATTGCTGATTTACCTGTGCCTAGCTCTGTCAGACAAATCCGCTCCTTCTTGGGACACGTTGGTTTCTATAGGAGATTCATCAAAGACTTCTCCAAGATTTCTAGACCTTTAACTCATCTCCCATCGATCGAGGTACCCTTTGATATGGGCCCCGACTGCATACGAGCATTCATGCAGCTGCGTGATGCTATCACCAAGGCCCCTATTCTCCAACCACCTGACTGGGCCCTCAACTTTAAACTCATGTGTGACACTTCCGACCTTGCGGTCGGAGCCATCCTGGGACAAAGACGTGATAGACACCCCTTCGTGGTGTACTACGCCAATAAGAAGTTGGACAAGGCCCATCGTAATTATACAACCACCGAGAAAGAATTACTAGTAGTGGTCTTTGGGCTGGAGAAATTCCGCTCTTACCTTTTGGGCTCGCATGTTATAGTATTCACTGACCACGCGGCCATTCGCCATCTCATGCACAAGAAGGATGCCAAGCCTAGACTGATTCGTTGGATCCTTCTACTCCAAGAATTTGACATTGAGATCTTCGATAAGGCCGGAGCCCAGAATGTTGTTGCCGATCATCTCTCAAGAATGGACCCTAACCACATTGGACTTACCCTGCCGATTAATGAGGTTTTTCCCAATGAGAACTATTGGCAATTAATGTGGCAAGTGGACCTTGGTATGCTGACATTGCCAATTACCTTGCTTCTGGTTCCCTTCCACGTGGCTGGCCTAAAAACCAGCGCGAGTGTCTCATTACAGAAGCAAAGTACTATTTTTGGGATAATCCACTACTTTTTCGAATAGGTGCTAACCAGATCATCCGTCGCTGTATTCCTGACAGCGAATTCCCCAGTGTGCTATCCTTCTGTCACAATTAGGCCTACGGAGGCCATTTTTCTGGGAGCAAAACTGTAGCCAAGGGTTGCAGTGCAAGTTCTTTTGGCCCTCCCTTCACCAGGATGCACACAATTATGCCAAACATTGCACTAGGTGCCAGTCATTAGGGTCAATGTCACATCGTGACATGATGCCCTTGCAACCCATCCTAGTTGTCGAAATCTTTGACACTTGGGGAATCAATTTCATGGGTCCCTTTCCTCCTTCCAACGGCTTCGAGTACATCCTCGTGGCTATTGATTATGTTTCAAAATGGATTGAGGCTATTCCCACGCGCTATGCTGACCATGTCATATCCACTCAATTTGTCAAAGATCACATTTTTGCACGCTTTGGGATCCCTCGAGCCATTATCTCTGATGGAAGAAGTCATTTTACCCATGCTTCTTTTCGGGCACTTCTGAGGAAATATGGAGTCCACCATTGTATCGCATCTCCGTATCATCCTCAGACGAACGGCCAGGCTGAGGTGTCGAACCGGCAAATCAAGCAAATTTTCTAGAAAACGGTTCAGCCTGACTGTAAGGATTGGTCCGACAAGCTGATTGACGCAGTTTGGGCATATTGAACTGCTTTCAAGGCTCCCCTTGGTATGTCTTCGTATAGAATCATTTATGGGAAGCCTTGTCATTTGTCCGTGGAGCTGGAGCACCGCGCTTATTGGGCGGTTCGCTAATGTAACCTCGACCCAAACCTATGTGGTCGAGAACGGAAACTCCAACTCCATGAGCTAGAAGAGCTCCATCGTGAAGCCTATGATTCTGCCTTAACTTTCAAACAACGTACTAAGGCCTTTCATGACAGCCGAATTCGGCGGAAGGAATTTAAGCCATCTCAGCAAGTTTGGCTTTACAATGCCTGGCTCAAATTCTTTCCAGGGAAATTGAAGTCCAAATGGACTGGTCCCTTCTTGGTCTCGAGGCCATTTCCCAACAAGGCCGTTGAAATTGAAGATCCTAAATCTGGGCATAAATTTATGGTCAATGGGCAACGTTTGAAACCCTATCTTACTCATGAACTTGCCCCCGTTGGTGAAACTGTTGCCCTCCTAGAGGGTAACTAATTTCGTGCCTTACTCTAAGTCCAGCTGGGGACGTTAAATTCAGTGCTTGTTGGGAGGCACCCCAGCAACACTCCCCCACTGTCACTTACACAATTCCATGTCACTTCACTTCGCACTTCTTCACTTTTCATTTCACCACCCACTATCCATCCACCCTACTGCCTTGCTATATACGATGCCTGTCAGCTCTCGTTCCCCGATCTTTGGACCTTGCTCTACCCTGCATGCATATGAGGACATAGCATCATTTGGCATGGGGGGGTGGATAGGCATCCATAGGTTCTAGGTATTATATGGTATCATGCAGCTTCCATTATATATATCCATCTATAAATATGTACGTAGCAAAAAAAAAGGTGTTTAGTAATGATCTGAAGGCTGAAACAAAAATACAATAAGTGTTTATGGATATTCAACCACTGTTTTGAAGACTTTCTAGGCCACAGAAGCTTGATTCGCTCAGGCTTGGCTTAATTCACTTGAGCATTGACAAGATAGATCGGAATCTCTCATAACTAAGGACGTATTCTTGTACCTGAGTCATCAGTATAGGATTCATTGGTTTTCTTTTACTTGAGAGCTTAAGTAATCTTGGTTCACATTACACATATCAAGAAAGACCAAGTGAACATAAGATCCAACCCTAGTGTTCATTAGGGAAGGTGGAGTCCTTACCTGTACGCGTAGGTAGACTTTTTATCCCAGGCTTTAGTCTTGTGTCTAGGAGAAACTCTTTCCACCAAAAAGGAACTCTCCCACCAAAAATGTGTGCTCCTCTAAATAAAGTTGTAAGAGATATACTGACACTTGTTTTGAAAAAAAAAATCTTTGCAAATAAGTCAGTATATCTTTCAAATGTCTGTAAATTCTCAAAAAAAAGTTTTTCAGGGCATGTCATAAATACCCTATTTCTACCATATATTCCTTGAGCCACAAAAGCAATAAAATGGGAGTTGAGTTTTTCGTCATCATTTTAAGGGTCATTCCGAAGACACGAGCTGAAACTGGGACCAACCTGTACTTAAAAATTCGTGAAACCCTGGGCTTGAGTCTTAATGTTCATCTGGTCAGTCTTGATCCTTCACCATGCACAAACTATAGTCTCTTGAGCTTTCGAGTACGGCAAAACCCTCTGAGTCGTGGAAATCGTACCTAAGGTTTAAATATCAAGAGTCCAGGTTAGTCGAGAGATGGTCTATGTCATGTAAGACTTAAAGTATTGGTAGTCTTTTCTGCAATTGGTTCTCACAAAATCCAACATATAAACACATCTCAGAAGAAAATCTTCAGCTTAGGATCATTTCTAAATACAATACAAAATGTTTTGCTAGGGACTAGCAAAAGATAGGCATGGGGGTATGTTTGCACACCAAAAATACACCAGTAAAAATGCTATCTTGTGTTATTCCCTAGCACTACCATTGCATCTTATATAGCTATAATTGCATTTGTAAAAAGACGACTGCATGCATTTGTAGAGAGAGGAGGAGAGTGTGAATAATTGGCCATCCATTCCACTACCATTAATTAACATCTTCATTAAGTGCGACATTGCAATTTCACCATTTTCTCATTTTTTATTTACTTTGAATTTCTCGTGGCTACAGGACAGTGAGCATGCACGCCTCTTCACGCCACACCTCCTGCCAACAGCATGGCAAGAGGTGTGCTGCCAGCAGCATGGTGTTGGCATACTTCTTCCTCTTTAAAACCCCTGGCCCTCTCCCTCGTGCAGGCATGCCCTTACACACACACAGGCACTTTCATCCACTGTCAGGCCAACCTCCTCCCCTTTCCGTCTCCATACGTAGTAGCTCTTCTCGCTGAGAAGAGACACACTGTGGGTTGGAGAAAACCCACAGTGGTCCCACAACCACCATTGTGAGTTCCACCACTGCCTAGCTCTTGCGTGAGTAGATGGGCGTGGTGGGTTCAACTTTTGTTTTCACTGCTGATCACCCTCTCCTCCATTGCCAGAGCTTCAAGGTCAGAAGCTCTAGTAGCACACAAGTCCGCCTGCAGCAGCTGCCGGCCACCGCACGTGCGACTGCAGGCCCTGCACACACTCTTCCTGTGCGCGCAGGCGCTTCCCAGCAGTGAAACCGACAGCTACCGATCGGCAAACCACGCGTGCACTGTAGCACGCCGCCTGCGCGACATTGTAGCCACCAGCTTGCTTTTCACTTAGCTGGTGGCTTTGGCGCCCTCTTTCTTCCGTGTCACCCACTCCAGCCGGTCTTTGCATCCGCGCCCGCGCCTGCTCCATCCTGCAGCACTGTGAGCTGCACTGCGCTCCCCCCTCACCCGCCCACACATGAAGACAACACGTGCACTTCCTCCAGCACCCAACGCGCACACTTCCTCCTACGCCTGCTCCTCCTCACGCATCAGACGACGGGGCTGCGCAACAGATGGCTTATTTGCTTCACTCCCCCTCATCCGCCAACGCACACACACACACCCACTTGTACACAGTCACTTGTACTGTCTCACACACACTTGTACCAACTCACACACATCCTTATATACTCACACCTACACACACAGATATATATATATATATATCCACTCACTTATATACATAAATATATATATATACATATATACATATATATATATATATATACATACATATATATATCTATATATATATACAAATATATATATATATACATATATATATTTACATATCTATACATATATATATATATATATACACAACTACATATATACATATATAGTTATAGCTCTATCTATATATATATACATATATTTACATGCACATCCACCTACTTGTATCCATATATACACTTCACCACCCATACGCCTGTGCACTAGTCACTCCACCACGCATCATATCGCGGGAATATCTGCACTAGTTGCTGATATTCCCCGATATCCACGCAAAGCAAGCGCCTCTACACACACTCCCACACATCCGCCCCACACTCCACGGGGCACTCTGTCATGTTGGTTGCGTCTTACTAGACGTGGACCAACTTGACACCGTGCTACACTCCATTTCCACTTCCTCCTCCACCCCTATATATAATATATACATATATATATTGTATCTACTATATATCTATACATATATTAAGCTAAGTATTCCTTTCTTTGCCAGCAACCTACCTTGTTTTTATTGATCTTCTGTTTCTTGCTATTAAAAAGATAAAAAAAAGAGTAAAAGAGAAAAGATAATTCTTGTCTTGCAGGTACTCGGTCTTGCGAATAACAGGATCAATTTTTGGAAACCCCAAGTTGGCTACAAGCCAAGAACCATTTGGCTCAAAGCCAAGGACTTGATTTTGAGGGTGTGCCTCAAGGACAATATTATCAAAAAAAAAATCTTAAATAGAAAAGCCAAAAACATAATAAACGCAAGGAAGAGATATGTTTTAGGAAAGGTGTAGAAACTCCTTCACCTTTAATTCCCACCTCCCTGAGATCGACCTTGGGCCTAAAAGTGACCAAGATAAAATCAAGTAGGCCAGGTTAAAAATTTTGTGAAAAATGGTTAGACTCGATTTAGGTTAACCCACTATAATAACTTCAACGATAATTTCACCATATTAACACAACCTATTCAAGTCCAACCAAGTATCATTATCTAATTACCCAGAAGCTAAGATTCCTTGTACTAGTCTTAGAGCAACAGTAGACTCACTACTCTCACCTCGCATTTGTTCGGTGGATCTATTAGAAGATTGTTTGCTTGACTCCCTAATTACTGTCCAAGGGTTTAGGAGAAGCAATGCTTCTTCTCGACAAACTAAAGATGTTTATCGATCTTCACAGAGGATCCATTGCAAATTCTACATGTAAGTGTGAAATTGTACTTGGATTCTAAATTCAAGATTCAACTTACGAATAAATCCCTAATAAAACCTTCTTAATAAAAATTCTTTGTGCATGAATGCAAAAATTTTTTTCTTTATTTCTAACATAAAAATAAGACATGCAATGTCCACCCTCCCATGCCTATTCATTACAATGTCATCATTGAAATGTATGTGGAGAAATCAAAATGAAATAGGTGAGGGGAAGGGATATCACCTTACTGAGCTTGTTAATCCAGGTTAGCTTGGAGAGAGAAATACCTACATAGAATACTAGGTTGCCTCCTAGCCAGCGCTAAGTTTAACGTCATTTGTTGGACCTAAACCCAAAAGAAATATGTATTTCAATATTGCAGGTCAAGAGGAGTAACAATTGTTGCTGAGAGATTTAGGATTAGTATAAAGATATGATTATGTGGTCTGAGATTCAACGATCCACATATGCGGACCAACTGATGATGTATCCCCACTCCGAAAAGTTTTTCTGATTTTAAATATAAAATGGTGTCAGATAGATGAGGTTCATGATGCATAGCTTGTTCATTAATCTAATTCCAAAAGTTTAGAAGAGGTGGTGGAGGATCTGGATTGAAATCATGATTGAAATTTAAATCTGGTTCTGAATTAGAATAAGAAGGATCCACATAATGGTAATTGATGTCAAAAATTATGAACTCTCCAAGCTCTGGGTCATATGATAATAAAGGTAGAGTTGTGTTGAATTCCTCAAAATCCTCATAAGAAATTACCTCTTCCTTATCCAAAATCATTTCTTCTTCAGAATCAAGCCATCCATTTGAACAAATTGGATTATAATTTCTTCCCTAGTCCATGATTTGAGCTTCTTTTTCTGAGGTTGTTTCTCCATTTTCCTGGTTCATATCCTTTGGTTGTCCAATTTCTCGAACCCCCTCAAAATTCAATAATTCTTGGATTTCAAGGTGGATATACTGAGGATTCTTAATGTCATCATTTAATTCATCATATGATACTCCCAATAGTTTCTCGATCTCACTAATGTCTTTTTCAATTTGATTATCTTTGGGAGGTGGTAAATCAGAAGCATCCTCAAGTACATCGCTTCCTTCCCTCTCTTGTTGATCTTGAGATTTGGTAGAATTCGGATTATCCTTAGTGTGAATTGCCAAAACCTCTTCAATTGTTCCCACGATCTCAATAGAACCACAATTTAGTTTATTCTTTTGGGAAGCTTTAAAGATATTGAGTTGACATGTTTTCCTTCCAGAAGTGATTTGCATATTCCCCGTCTCACAGTTGATCAGAGCCTTGGTTGTGGCCAAGAAGGGTCTTCCTAAGATTATCGGGGTGTGTTTCAAGTTTCTTGATGCCTCCATATCTAAAACTAGAAAGGCCACAGGGTACTTAAAATCCCTCACTTTTATAATCACATTTTGTAAGAGTCCCTTTGGAATCTTGGTTGACCTATCAACAAGCTGAAGGATAACATCAGTGTGTTGCAAGGGACCTAGATCCAACTCTTCATATAATTCCGTGGGGATTAAATTGATGGAGACACCAAGGTCCAATAAGGCTCACTCCAAGATAAAACCATTTATTTCACATGAAATTAAGAAGGTCCCTGGATCTTTCTTTCTAAGAGGGAGCTTATTTAAGATGATGGCACTAGTTTGTTCAGAAATTACGACCCTTTTTTATGATTTGGACTAGCATTTCGGTGTGCACAATTCCTTAAGAAATTTCGCACAGGTTGGGATGATCTCAATAGCTTCAAGGAGTGGTATATTCACCTGGACTTTCTTTAAAATCTCAAGCTACTCCTTAGATTGCATGGTTTTCTTTTCCCTAGATTTATTCAAGGCTTCAGGAAAGGGTGCTTGAGAGAAATCATGAGTGTTCAAATCCTGAGCCTTGTTTTCTAGATTAGCTTGGTCTCCCAAGTCAGATTCGGGATCCTCAAGAACTTGGTAAGATTTGGATGTAGAAGAATAAGGATCTTGGATTTTTTTCCCACTTCTCAAGGTGATAGCATAGGCATAAGCATTAGGGTTAGAAGGGTGAGGTGGGTTTTACAAAATGGGTTGAGCTTGGGTTGGGTTAGGGTTAACAAAGTTAGGTGGGTGTTGGGGAGCAAGTTGAATTATGTATGCTTGTTGCTCCCGTGTGTTGTTTTGGTTAACCCTAGTGAAATTACTTGGGTTGGGGATGGGTTGGGATGGCAGCATCCCGTGTTGTTTAGCATCAACTAATTGGTCCAATCATCCTGTTAAATCAGTCCTCAATTGATTCATTTCTTCTTTATGTCTCAAATTCATTTCCAACATTTCCTTGAGGACTAGACTCAGATCAGAAGGCTAGGATTCTTCAGTAGGTTGTGGCTGGTTTGTGTGTGGTTATGTGTACCTACTGGGTTGCCCATAAGTACTTGGCTTAGTCAAGTTAGGACCCTAGGCGGGTTTCTAAGTTGACCAAGCAAAGTTAGGATGGTTACGCCATTCAAGGTTGAAGGTGTTTGAATATGGGTCATTTCTAGTGTATCCCTTGATTGCATTAGCATCCTCAAAATAATTAGGCATCGGGATGCCAAACTCAAAATTTAAGGGCATCAAGGTCCCTCCTTAGTACCTAGAAAGGGATGGGTCCAAGTAAAGTTGGCTCATGAGTGGAGCCATGGTTACGTCATTAATATTGTGTACTACTTCCTAACCTAGAGGGTTGGGGAGTTGGGTGCAGGTTTGCATAGAAATTCCTTGGGTAGGTATAGGGTTCACTCTAGAATGTGTACCTAAGGAATTCTAGGCCTTCAGAAGGTTGTCCAATTTCTTATTCAAACTCTCTACATTTTTCCCAACGAGTTCCACCTTATCCAATCATTGTGCAATCAGTTCTAAATAAACTGAATTTTAGTTATCCTTAATTTCATAGACTCCGCTATTTGATTGATTTGATCTATTGAAGGTGGACATTGAGGCATTGTTGAGGGAATTTTCACTCATATTCTCGAATAATTGAAAGGCTCCCCCATATCTCTGCTTAGGAAATTGCCCGACATACTGCATCAACAAAATTCTTTAACTTGTCACTTAACCCATAATAGAAAATATGGGCCAAGTGCCACTTGGGAATCCCATGATGGGGGCATTTCCTAGCTAAGTCATTAAATCTCTCCCAAGCCTTATGCAGTTGTTCCCCAGGGTTCTGCTTGAAGGTTATAATGGTAGACCAATCCTAACTTGGGAAAGATTTTTTTTAGAAATGTGCTTCTCAAATCTTCCCAAGTTAGGATTGGTCTACCAATAGTCCTCAACCATTGAGCAGCTTTATCTTTTAAGGAAAGTGGAAACATTTTCATCATTAAGGTACCCTCATTCATATTCCTAGGGCCAAAGGTCCTTCCTATGTGTAGAAGTTCTTCAAGGTGGTGGAAGGGGTCATCGGAATTGTGGCCATGGAAGTGGGGAATTAGATTGATGATTTATGGTTTGAGCTTGAAATCATCCCCATCCTAAGGCACCCTAATAAAAGGTTCAGGTTGGGCCTCAGGAGGATTGTAAACATCTCTGAGAGTTTGGTCAACTCCCCTATTTTGGAGTCAAGTAATGTCTTGTTCTATGACCTGCATCTGTCTGTCATGATGCCGACCCTGCTATCAATCTGCCTCTCTAACAGAGCCATTGGATCCAGATTTTGTTCCTCCTCTTCAACCTCATCTTCCTCGTGGTGACTATCCATTGAAGAAGGTTTAGATTCAGATCTTGGACAATCAAGTCTTCTCCTAGGATTTCTCTCTAAAGGTGGTAGCAAATCAGGATGTAGAGATCTTCTACCATGCATGCACCAGAAGAATGTCTATGGATGAGAGAGAGAAGACAAATGAGAGAATACCCACCCTTATAGTACAAGAAATCAAGCTAGTTCTTAGAGTGTAAACCCTAAATAGACCTAATCTTGGCTTTCCAAAATATAACTGAGTTAGATCAACTCTTGAATTACTTGGCTAGCCAGAAGGGTAGGACCCCCTAGGACACCCCGCACGGTAGGACACCACTAAGGATTAATACAGTTACCACACCGACCTTTCTTGTCACTAGTGGGTCTAAGTAGACAAGGCCTTGACCTTAGCCCAATCTAATTTCAAGTTACCAAGCAGATTGGTCCTACTTAAGACACGTCTACTCAATTTTATGCTTAGGCTTCAAGTGCTTTTGGAATATGATGGGCGTTAGGGGGTGTTGCCCTTAAAATTGGTTTTCAAAAGTGTGAAGTGCACAGGAAAGGGGTTCAAAATACAAGCTTAATTGATGTGGTCGCTTTTAAGGTTCAAGTGCTTATATTAGTGAACTTTAGGGTTCACTTAGTTAAATATGTTCAAGCAATGGTTTTGATGAGTCACACAAAAGATTTCGCAAGTCCCAATCTATGAGATGGATTTCCTTTAAGCATGGAAGTGCAAGTGTGATTTATCTTAATGTGAAACCCTAAGAGCAGATAGTGCTTAAATGATTCTTTTAAGTCCAAAATCAGGAATGTGGTGTGACCCAATCAATGCAATCAATTAGTCCTATTGCACCACCAATTAGGTACTTAGAAAATATTTTTTTAAGAATTTTAATGCATGTTTTCTATTTTTTTTAGATTTAAAGTGTACGGGGGTTTTGCAGTCTATTTTGACCCACATTTAGTGATTGCATAGTAGGTGCAAAAATCCAATGCAACAAATTTCAAATAAATCAAAGTTGTATAAAAATTCCTATGATTTTTTGTAGTTTGAAAAATAAGGAGCAATAACAGATTTGATATCAATTTAGTTCGCTAATTTTTTAAATTTTTATATAACTCAGAATGGCGCAAAATTTGAATATGTTGTTCCTGACTTCAAAACCCACATCCAGTAAAAATTTTAGAATTGTTAGACATGTGAATTTTCAGGAATTGAATTTTTAAGATGAAAGTTATTTCAGCTCAAAAATATAGGAGCTGGTTTTGTTGATTCTCACCAACAAGAGAATTTTTTTTAAGGCAAGAAAATACTAATCCTAATGTTCAAACAAAACACCTAATTTTTTTTTGGATATTTTTTTCAAAAGGAAATCTAACCTAATCTAAGATACGAGTACTTACTTAAGATTAGAAACCTGTAATTTTTTTGTTGTCGCATTTCTTCTCAGATTTCTGCATTTCCTGCAGATGCGAAATCAACAAAAATAAAGTAGGTTAGAAAGCTCAAATAAGCACTAGGAGGAAATGCTTTAAAAATTTCTGTTGCCTCCCCAGCAATGGTGCCAACTTCGTCATGAAATGCGTAAATTATTATTTCTATCATTGTAGTGTGAATCATGTCAAAACAAATAAATTTATAAATCAAAATCGGTGAGTCCTAAGTCATTCGTAGGGAGGCAAAACACGATTTTCAAAGCTCTTTGTACTAACTCTCCTAATGTAACAAAGAAATAAAGATTAGATATTCAGAAAATCAGATTTTTATTGCTAATGGAAAACAGTTCTCAAACTAGGAATTAAAACAACTATGCTAAGGAATAGAGAGAGAAAATAGATGAAGGACGATGCTTCTTGTGGGATGCTTGTGCGAAGTGTGGTAGCACTTCAGATCTAGAGCGTTGGGAGGAAGACCAGAGAGATGTTGTAGAGAGAGAGGGAGGCTAGAGATGTGTCTGATGGAAGTTGCTTCTCAGATGGGGGCTCTGGGGCTCTTTTTATCTTCAATGAGGGCAAAGTAGATATTTTGCCTCCCAACTCATGCAACAACTTAGGTGCAATCAGATCCGTCAATCGAGAGATCAACAGACCAAATCACGCCTCAAAATAACCTTCCACATGCCTTAAACTCACGGATCGCCTCAGATGCCGACACGTGGCAGCCACTCGGCCACTGGATATGCCGCCTCCATGCTCCTCACGCACGTGTTGGATCACCTCAGATCTCTCGATTGGATGGCTTAAAGTAAGCAACTCACCACCTCTTATCGTCCGCCCGATCGCACGCATATCGGGGCATCTGATTACATGTCCATATGAATGTTCGCTACATCGGCTCTACCACCGTGCCTCCACGAGCCATGCAACCACATCATCGCCGTTCGCTCCATTCCGACGACTCAATTTCACGCGAGCGCTGTCACCTCTCTGATTGTTTGCTGAGCGCAAGTCAAACGCGTGCCTCGTGCTTTCGTGCGAGTGTTGAGACCAACGTGCTGTAGGCATGTTTATGTCACATTGTTGATTTTGTGTGTGGCTACCCTTAGCCGTTGGATGAAGATCCAATGGCTGAGATGAGTTCTTCTTTGATGAAGGGCGCACGAAGAGGGTGATGTGGCTTCTTTGTGGCCGTTGGATGAACATCCAATGGCCCACGTTTTTCCTTTAGTGGTTGGGGTGTGGCAGTGGATCATTGGGATGGTGCCACATGGCACCATCCTGACCGTTCATCTTCCTGCCTTTGTAGTTGATGCTATAGGGCTCCGATTGAGCTGATTTTTGCATCGTTGGATTGCGATTGTTAATTCAAATCCATTTGTGCAGTCAGATTTGACATCTGAGGTTTGGATCTCTCCTATCATGCTCCTTGGCCTCTGATCTTCTTTGGGATGAATGTGGTGCTACGGAAGTCTAATCGAGACGATTTCGGAAGCGTTGGACCCCCGTTGTCGTCCTGATCAGATCCGTATGATCTGATCTATCATCTGTAGCTCCAGATCATCTGCAATTAATGTTATCTCTCTTTTAGATCATTAAACAACATTATTATCTATAAAGCTAACTAATCATCTATGATGCAAATTATGATGCTCATGCATGCATCGTTCCTGAGTTAAGCTAGAATCTAACTTAATTCAGGTTGATTAGGTCCTATGATTACTATGCAATCAATCATCCCAACTAAGCTCAGATCTAAATTCTAGGTTAGGTGTAGGAATTGGGTCACTAGAATCTGGACTTGATGCTATTGGGATGTAAGAATCATTCTCGAGGAATACCTTAATAGCATAAGGTGCGGGAATTACGTCCTTGAGAGATTTCAAGTTAGGCTCATCACAGGTTTTTTGGTAAATCAAGGCATGATGGACCAGCCTCACAACTTCCTATGGTTGACTCATAGTCGGGTACACCTGTAACTGGATTCAGCCAACCCATATCATGATTAGGAATTTCATTCTGCACAAATCACGATTTGGTTCCATGTGGGTTGGGGGTCCATAACAATGACCTCCATTTTTGAACCCGGGCTCTAGGAAATTGTATTGATCCTAACATTGCTCCAAGATTCATCATAAAGTTCTAGATGGGAATTGGGATATTTGCAATTGATGACCTCGTGCAACAGATTTAGCATATTCCCACGTTTCTCAATGAGATCTTGGTGTGTTTCCTAAAGTGGGGGATTTGGCAAACATTGTAGACACTTAGTGCTATGTAATTTCCCCAATTCAATGTATTCTGATAAGAGAGCCTCTTGAGTTGAACCATGTATCATTTATGTTAACATCATTCTAGCACGGTTCATAATGAGGTTTGTTGTTTCTGACACATTAACCTAAACTCTGCTAAATGGTTCTGAGGTCTTGTCAAATTCTTCCCTATGTCTAAGGGTAGCCTCGATCATTTTCTCTTTCATGCTCATACGGGATTCAGGTTTATTGAAATGTTTCCCATGTTGTCAAGTTGCATTTCCAAATCAAGTGGTGGATCAGGATGTCTAATTAAATTCAAGTCCATATTGAATTGATTAGATCAGATCAGATTTTCCCCAGAAGATCAACTCTAATAGGGGCCTCTAAGTCAGACCTAGGGACCTCTCCTATGTATGTGCACTAGAGAATAGATGAGGGACTAGATGTGTATTGGACCCAATCAAGGCACCCAAAAATCTTGGATGACTAAGGCTATTTGAGCCAAATGGACCTCTTTAATTAAAAATATTCACTCACCCAAAAATTACTTGGGTAGCTAGAAAGGGAGTCCCACAAAGACCCCTACATGGTAGAGCGTCCCCATGGGTTACAAGATTTTCCTCACCCAACCTTCCTTGTCACTGATGTTCCAAGTAGATTGGAATGTATGAATTGAGACCTAAGTCTGACAATTTTAGCCCTAATTGTGCCTTGAATTTCACTTGATTTAGGAGTTATTTCAAATTGTAACCTAATTTGTAAGTTGGCTGACCCACAAAGTGTACCAACTTCACCTGACTTGTCCTAAGGTTAAGGATGAAATTTGGGTCAAGACCTAAATAACCCTGGATTCATTCTCAGGTTATTAGGTGCAAATTTTATGATTCAAGTGAATTTAGAGCCTTGATTTTTAGCATTCACTTGGATAGATCAGTTTAAACAAGGGCTTTGGTAGCACACAAATGTAGAAAGGTCAATTTCCTTAATTGTAGGCAAATGTGTACTAGCACTTCAAAACTCTTAATATGGAAACCCTAATTGGCTTTATTTCAAGTCCAATTTGATTTCAAATATAACACCTTGGACTGAAACAAGAAAGTGAGTTGTCCAAGATGTTGAGAAATTTTAGCACAAATCCTTAATAGGTACAGGAGATCAAGATGGGGAATCTCTAATCAAATCGGACTAGCTTCAATCTGCTGTCAATCTTGCAAATTAGGAAACTCTTTGCCTTTAAATAATATTACTAGGAAAATAAGGCAAGTGGATCCTAATTGATTTTTCTCTTCCCAAGCTTAGGAGGTGATTAGGGAAGAAGAAGAGAAATTTTACCTACCCCTGGAGTGATTGATTGCATGGAAGATCTCCTCGTGATGTACCTCGCAATAACACACAAAGTAGATAGGGCAAGTTAGAAATCAATTCAATCAATCAAGAATGATATGCCTAGTGGCGAATTGCATGTTACTCCCCAGCAACGACGCTAAACTGTTGCATCAAAAATCATCGTAAAAATATCGCATTGTAGTATAGTGACGAAAATTGCAACAACAACATTTGAATTTATAATCTCATAAAATATGAGTCAAAGGTCGTTCATAGGGAGTAAATATGGAATTCACATTGTAGTCGCAATAATAAACAATGAGCATAATAATTCATGAAAGATATGCAATGAATATTAATAAAAAAATATATTCAATAATAGCAAATTGTTTCCCAAAAGTCAATGGGATAAAAAGAATAACAAAACCCTAAAATTGGTGATTTGAATCACCAATTTAATTTCACAATTAAGAAAATATCCTAAGGTTTCAATCCAATTCAATTTTTCAATAGTGGTCTTGAACAACTTTTCTCAAATAACCACATCAGCTAGACATCAAATATGTCCACAGTACCATCATCAAAGCCTTAGTAGACATCGGACATAAGAGCTAGATGACTTAACTGTCCAAAGCCTTAACACAAGCACAAGGAGTTTTGCTTAGTGCACGCACCCTGTGGCAAAACCACCCCCTATCCTCCTCAGAATCCTCTTCTTTCTTAGTCGAGTATTCAGGTTATGAATAGTGACCAGGCTCATTGGCAGTGGTGGTGAGCAAGTGAGAGGACTGAGTGAGTGAGGGACCTCACCCCTCCCTGTTGAGGCGGTAAGCCCTCAGCATAAAAGCATTTTATACACTGTAGGGAGTTTGTCATGAATGAGGTGGGACTAATTCCCTCCTTCCTCACCCTTAGCATAAAAGCATTTTAATTGGAGCTATGGCTGCTGCTTCCTCTTTGATTGAGATCCTGGAAGGCTCCCTAGACGTAATCCACATCTGCTGGAAGCAGTTGCAAGGATAGAGGACGAGTGATGGCAGCATATGATGGCAGTGATTCGACGGCGATGGCGAAGGTCTGACGATAACCTAAAAATAAGAATACGGGCTAATAGCCCACATTAAAGAGCTCAATAGGGTTGCCGGAAGACAGTGAGTTCAGCGGTGGTGGCAGCAAGGTGATTGAGTGTCGCGGTGGCCAGACGGTGTCAGAGACGAAGGTGGTTGATGGGTTTGTCCGGCTAGAGTTTTGGGTGAGTGAAACCTTAAATTAGGAGAGGCCTTTTGATGGTGGCGTCAATGTGGAGGTTTTGGTGGTGGTGGTTGGTTGTTTGATGGCATGGTGTGATGTGGCAAGCTCATTGAAAATTTGCTGTAGGAGGAGAAGACGAGGGGGAGCAAGGTGGTCGGCGGTCGAATTGAGGGAATAAGGGACTAGGAAGAACATAGAGAGGGAGGAGAATAAGGCTACCTAGCTATTGATCGAAGAGAGTGAGGAGACCATGCTGGCGTGACTTACCGAACGTAGGAGAGACAAACGCCTTTGGTAAGGGATAGGGCGACGAGGAGGGGGAGACGACCCTTGCTTTGGCAGGTGAGAGGCGAAAGAGAGAGAGGAAGTTAGTGGGTCGGCGGAGCTACAGTGGAGGTGGCTGGAGAAGAGAGGAAGTTGGTGTTTTGGCCTTGAACTGGGCTCAAATGATCATGGGAGTTCGGGGAGCTTTTGTAGAGCTTAAATTGGAAGAATTGATCCATGGGAGTAGGATTTGGAATCAATAGAGAACCCATGTTTTATTTGATTTCACATGATCTTTTTACTCCAAATCAGGGTCTCAGATCTTGATTAAATGGTTCGCCACTGTCTGAACACCAATCCCACCAAATTTGGTGGGATTTGGTGTTGATTTACTAGGGTTTTAGGTCGATCAAAGGTGGTAGTGTAGGTTTGGGCTCGTCAATGGCGACAAGGGTGTAAATATGAAGATGATGAAAAAGATAGGTGGATAAATGCAAGAAACTTAAAACTTAGGGGCTTGAATGTGAGAAATAGAGATTTTAGGGACTAAATTGCAAACTAAGTCAAGATAGACTCTAATTGGCCCAAATTTTGATGTTAACATAATTTAGACCTAAGAAATCTATTGGTGAGCTTGGATTTGAGTTTTTACCATGTTTAACTAGGCAAATTGCACAGAAGTCCAAATCAGGTCAAATTCCCATCTAAAATCTATTCTAGGTCAAAATGAGTTCAAATGGTCAAAATGAAGGTACAAAACCTCTTAGAATATTTTTATATAAATTTTAGGAAGTTTAGATTAATTTTATCTTGAGTAGAAACTTTTCAATTTAAATGAGGTTAATAATTAGGGTTTTTAGTACTATTTTCATCCTCGAAATGCTTGAAACTCTAATTTAGTCGATGTGAACCCACGTTTTAGACTTTTATGCTCAATTGACCTTTGATAAACCCCTGAGTGACCCCGTGGGTAATCTGAATTTGTGATGTGATGTTAAAATAGTAGAATTAACCCTACTTTATTGTCTTCTTGTCGAAACAGATCAGAGTGGAATTAGGGTCCTTAGGTAATCATTTAGGAGCATTTGTCTTTTAATTTCAACTAAATTAAGTTAGTTATGATGAATGATGGAGTTACCATCACTTAGGCTCTTTTGCCTAAGATCAATGGGTACTTTGTTCATCAGAACAAACTAGAGAATCTCTGGTATATCTGAAGACATATTCAAAGTCCATAAGCTCTACTGAAGCTTCTGAATCTATTGCTAAAGTCTGAAACAATTTGAAGAGGTCTCCTCAACTCTGCCGGAGTTGAGGAAGACGAAGATCAACAATATAATATCAACATTAAAACTCAAATCTAATAGGTGGATTTTGATCCTTGGATCACAAATAAGTGATCTCGAGCTCTGCAAAAAGATTTAGCGATTTTAGCCCTCATTTGGACTCGTCGAAGCTCACCGAGGCTTCGGTGAAGGCTGAAACTAGTGTTCGAAGATCAAATCTCCATGAAACTTCTCAAGAAGTAGTTCTAAAGAATCCTGAGTGTGATGTCCTAAGTTCCGTCAACTGATGAAACCTGAGTTGCCGTGTACTAACAACCAGCACAACTCGCCCACAAGATCGCAGTCACACAACACATAATTATAAGATGTAAACATAGCCAACAAACAATTTCATATTGCAAAGATTAAAGGAACATAAATTGAATACTAACCAGAAGATATATCGTAGTATATAATCCCAAGGAGATGTACAACAAAATCCCCTTGCAAACTGCTAAGTATACCTAAGTACGGAACCCAAAATTACATCAATAAAAACTGATTAGAGTAGAAACGATAATAGTAGAGTGTAACAGTAACCAAGCACAAGAGAAACTTGGGTACTATAGTTTTGATTAATTCATTTATTAGACATTTCGTTCTCTGGTTTCGTTTTATATATTGGAAGCCTAATTTATTACAGTTCACAATCTATAAATCAACGTCTCTGGGCATGAGACAATTTTGTGAAACTTCTTGCAGTGCAAGACTAGTATAAGCCACCCTCTTGACCGAGAAGACTGTTTTTATCCATCGAGTCACTGCTCTCCATCACCCTGGGGTCATTGCAAAAAGGGGTGGTGGCTACGTTGTGTAGCGTGAACACGTACAAGCGCTATGTATACTGAACCACAAATAGCCAATGACTCACCCATCGACCGAGAAAGAAACCACTCCAACCTTCGACCCAGTTGGCCGCTAAACCTAACGAAAGAGTCGTAAGGAAGCTAGCAGCTCCCTAAACCAGCCCAGAACTGGTCTTAAAAGACCAAAGCTACAACCAAAATCCGACGAGTAGCCGACTGAAACCAGTTATCTAATTCCTTTACTTTCCGACAATTCTGTCGCATTGATTATTTGATCATTTCCAGATAATTGTATCTTTTATTTTTGTTAAATTCAGTCATATTTAACAATTCCACCTCCTTAAGCCTAGGAGGAACATTTATTCATATTGTCCTTAATATTATCAATTTTCAAATAATTTCTATATGATGATGATTCCATATTAGTTACCAATTACAAACTCGATGAAATTTATTTCACAAAGGTCTAGAAAATCCTTAAAGTGTTCATCTTACAAATTTCGAGATTAACAAAATCCCCATTATCTTCCACTCATTCATTTACAGGTAATTAATTTTGAGTTAATTAAATCCACTTAATTATTCACATCAAAGTCCCCAGCTTGATGTACCACATTGAGATTCAATATTCACATACCCAAAAATTGCAAGAAGCACGAACATGGGTTTCAAACTCAGCAGGACGTAAGAACATAAACTAAACGGTGCATTATGCAAAGAAAATCACTATGTAGACAAAACACACGGGAAAGAGAGGGATTACTTTACCTAATGTCACCGAAGGGTCACGGTGACTCCGAACCATGCTCACCGAGCCTAGGGGCAATATCCACGTCCACCTCGAAATCTGTGCATGTACCGAAGGCAAGATCAACGTTGAGACACAAAAGGAATAATTTAAAACATCATAATCTTTTATTGACATTTTCATGTAATAATTAATTTCCAAAACCAATTTTAAAATTTACCCACACATAGTTCGTGGAGAGACGATTCCAACGAATTTAGAAACATGAGAAACGGACGTCGTTTGACCCCTTAATTAATCAAAATGCAAACAGATGTGAAATCTAAAATCCCATATGTGCACGGTCGCGTGGCTTTGAGATTCATGCCGCCGCCGCTGCCATGTGCTCCCATACCTACGTTCCTCTCTCTTTTTTTTTCCTGCATGCGCGTTCCCGTTGTCGCTTCTGATCTCTCTTCTTCTCTTTTCGTCTCGATCTTTCCCCCCGTACGATCTCCCTCTATCCTCTTTCTCTCTCTCCTCAGATTTCCCATGCAGTCTCTCTCTTCCCCTCTCTTCCTTTCAAACTCTTTTTCTCTCTGTGGTCTCTCTCCCTCTCTCTCGATCTCTCTTTCGATCTATGTTTTTTTCTATCTTTCTCCCTCTCTCTCCTTTATACCCAAAAGCAACGAACGATCACAACAAAACAAACAAAAAAATGATCCCTACATCCACGATAATGACAAAAATGTGGTCCCTGCACCGCCCATCCATCGAACTTTTTTTTAAAACTTTTATTATTAACTCATTATTTATTTATAAACCTTCTTCATGTAATGTTATATTTTTCATGTAACTTTTACCATAAAATTTCAATTTTTGCAAAACGGATATCGTTGGAAAGATTGCGATGAGAGTAATTTAAAGATACCAATTTTGATGCATTTCAGGCATGTTTTTTGAGGATGACCCTATTTGACCAAAAAATGTAAATTTTCTCACTTTTGAAGTATACAATCCGATTCACGCATCTTAAAGTGCTTAGTCTGAAATGACTCGAAAATCCAGGTTCAGGATGTTACATTGAGATTCTACAAAACCTCAGAAACCAAGTAAATCTTAATTAAGATTGAAAGATTAAGCTTGGAATTCAATAAAAATTGCCTCTTGAGTTCAGTAGAACTCAAAAGGACTCGTCTTACTCAATTGAGTGAGGCGAAATGTTTCTAAGGTTCAGTAAAAGTGTGAGTGGAAGGAATTTGTGGAAGAACTCTTCTTGAGCCACCATTGAGCCACTGTTGACAGCGTGCTCAAGAAGATGAGTGATTTAGGCATATACTGTGTATTGGTCAATAGATCTCATTGAAAGTGGGAATGCGGCCCTTGTGATGTAGGGAAGTGATGGAGGGCCCCAATTAGAGGTGTTCTAGCCTCTAAGCCTCTGCCATTGATGGCAGAGGTTCTCAGGTGAGTGTGAGATGGATTTGGTGGTAAAGGTTCTAAATCAGTGTGGAAAGAAGAGATACATGATCGTGGGGGGATGAGAAAGGTGATCAAGTATATGATTTGATGAAACGAAGTCTAGTGAGACTAGAATTTGCCTCACCGGAGATGGAGAAGAAAGGAAGAAACATTGATTAACTACAACTACTTCTAAGTACTTAATCGCCTAAAATAGACTACGAATTATGCCTAAAGGTTCTAGAGTACCTAGCTAATGAAATGGTAAGGGATTTCACCGTTGGCAGGGTGAAATTAGGAGCAAAATTAGACAGTGCTTGGAAGAAGCTCCGGCAGCAATCGAAGCAAAGAGGAAGAAGAATGGCACGCTTCGAGCTCTATCACAACTGCTGGAGAGGAAGAGGAGTTGAGAGAGGTAGCACTCCAAGGCGGAAACACTCAAGAGAGATGAAGAGTCGCCGGAGGGGAAGAATAGCCTATTGTCAACCTCATGTTGGGGAAGAAGTAAAGGGGGTCGACCCTTGAAATTCGAGGTGTGGAGATATATTTATAGGTAAAATGGGGGGTATTGGTGCAGGTATCTGGATGCCATAGTGTCTAGGTACACTGGGATGAGGTGCTTCATCTCCGACGATGGTGAGTTCACCACGTCGGAGGTTGTTAGGTTTAAGGAGATCAAGTCTGTTGTATTTGAAGAACTTGGTGAGTCGAACCTTAGCAGTAGTGTGTGCGGCCATGCAATGCCAAATGAATGGTGATTAAGAGGTGTAGTCATCGAAGCTCCTAGACCGTCAATGCAAAAGAAGAAGAGAATAGGAAAGAGGTTGAAGGATTGTTTTGTAAATAAGAAAGGACCTATTTGTTATAAAAAGGACTCGATTGATATGAAGGCTAAGGACTAAATGTAAAGAAGCAATTTTATTAAGCTATTTAATTTATTTCTTTTTCAACCTTTCATATATTATTATAAATATAGTAAATAATACATTTATGCCATGAAATTACATTTTTGTCCTTACTATCTATATTTATTTAAGTGATTATATTATTAAGTTAATTAATAACTTAATTATAAGTTATATATAAAATGCTTTATATATAGTTAAATAGTTATGTTTGAGTCCTAGTTATTAATTAAACATAAGTAAACAATAATTAAACCTTAATTTAGTGATTTTAACATATTTTTAAGGTCCTTACTATTTTACTCTAAATATATAATTAACCCTATATTAATGTTATTCACCGTTAATTAGTTAGGGAAACTAGCTAATAAAGGTAAATTAGGAGCAATGATGAGTTCCTCATCAACTAACACTTGGGAGGCAACCCAATGACTGTATAGGTTGTATATACTCTGCCTTCCTACCTTGGTGTGCTGATCAGATTTGATGCATTATTCAGGTGCTATCACTATACTCTACTCTTTCATGCATATGCAATACAATGAGGGCATTGCGTTAGATATGCATGGGGGGTGGATATTTATTCCTGAATTAATTTTTTTAGCTCTGTAGAATCTTTTTTTGTTTATTTTCTATATATACAGAAAAAAAGCAAAAAACTTATAAAGCTAGGAAACAAAAACTTAGGCATTAAAAGTTACCAACGTAAGAAGTAATAAAGTAGGATCTTGACACTTAGACTCTTTAGTCTACTGACTTAATTAACCCGGGTGTCCACTAAAATGTGGACTTGTTTCCCAAGTCCTTCCTGTTTTAAAATAAACATCAAGTAGATAAATAAGGTGGTGTGATAACTATGAGACTTATCAACCTGCCCTATGATTTGAGGGGCCTTAGAAGTTTAAACATCTACACACTTATAGCATTGACACTTTTTATGGGCAACCTTAGTTGAAATTAGGTAGCTAATAAATAGACTAGGGTGGTATGGCTAGCACGTTATTGTGGGTAACCCCCCATTGTTGAATGTCTAGAGCCCAACCACTTAACCTAATCTTCTTGGACGTTGCCTTTAGGTACATCTTAGATTAGAAAAGCCTCTTGCTTAGAAAAATAAAATATAAAATACCCAAAAAAAAGGAGAAAAAAAAAGTAACAAGCCCAACTTCACCTCACGGGTATGGTTGGTAAGTTGTCATGGGTAACCCCCCATTGTCAATTGTCTGGAGCCCAGCCCACAAAAATCCACAAGTAAAACTCAAGAATAAGAAGTGGGGAAGTGGCAATAAACTTGGGGAGATATACACTAGTTCGCCCTTGTGTTGATGCCACCAAAAATAGTAGTAGGGAGAAAGCTATAGATCGAAGAGATAAACCTTTAGGCGGCAATACATTTTGTTAGGGTCACCTAGAGTTTATAGATGCCTATGGTTCGTCATGGTTGCCCATTTAATGAATTAACCACACACACACAATTAGATGCTTATCACTTTGAGGTCTTTTCAAGTCTTGGGTGGGTTGGGTAGCCGTAAAAAGCTGTCCCAAAATGTTAAAACAAAAGTAAAACAAAATAATAATAATAATAGTAATAAGGCAAGAACATGGGTGGTATGCATTTTAGCAGACACCTTGGATACTGTTGAGTCTTTGTAGTTTAGATCCTAAGTGTGAATTTCCTTTTGTTGAATGTCTTAGTAATCAACTCCTAACTCTACTTCTGTAAATACCTCTTCATTTTCTTTTGCTAGGGACTAGCAAAAGATAGGCATGGGCGTGTGATAGACATATGATAAAATGCCTATTTATGCATGTCCCTAAGCTAGTTAGATACATTTAGCAATGTATATAATGCATCTTAGTCATCATCATTGCATTCATGCACGTAGAATAATTTTAGCATTTGTTTACTAAGTTATTTCTCTTTTAATGGCCAGAATAAAAGGAGACACATAAATGGGCCTTTGATGAGGAATCTAACTGAACAAATGAAATCAAGATGGAAATCGGAGACCAACAGCTCCAAAATCACCCCAACTGGACTCCTGTAGCATCTTTTACAAGCAAATGAAGTCTAACGGCCCATATAGTACCACGTGGCACCACCATATTGTTGGTGCAAGGGCACCATGATCGTTGATTTTGATGATAACAAAACACATATTATTTGACATTTGCATTTGAGTTGAAGATTTTAGGATGAAATGCAAATGGAAACAAGTGCGAGGAGCTCAAGATCGTATCCATGGAGGATTGGAGGAGCTTGATGGAGGAGGAGCTTTGCTTAGGGCTAAAGCTTGAAGAAGAAGAATAGGATAGAATTTCTTTGAATGTATTTTGTCTTTTATTTTTATCTTTATTTTTCTAGATTTATGTTAAAGAGTGCAAAGTATATCACCTTTAGTCCTATGAACACTTACTCTATCTTAGAACACTCAGGAAAAATCATAAGTCAAATTAGAAAGCCAAAATAGGCTTCAGACTTTATTATCAGATATCCAACAATGATATCAAATGTCTGATAAATACTTTTAAGTCGTCTAATATTTAGATTAAATGTCCAACATCCCTGTAGCCTACCTTTTACAATAAACACTTAGGCCCTAGTCGACAAAACCTTAGTTCAAACATCCACAGGTCCTATCAGGTGTCTTGTAACAGCTTTAGTCATCTAAAGATACTACTGCTAGGATTAATTATCTCCAAATCACCTTTATCAGAATAAAATCCAACCATTGGAGATTTTACCCTTCTTTCAGACGTTTGTAGAGCCTCCCAGACATCTGATAAAAAGACTATGCACCTTGTTAGACCAAATCTAACCGTTGCATCTCAAAAATCAATTCTTACAGAGAACCTTTCCTTTCAGAAACCCAATACGTCGTCTAGCCACTTTACACTAGAATCTTATTTAGATCTGGTCCAAAATAGGAATAAACCTGCACAAAATTAGACATCTAATTTTTCACTTAGACATCTTAAAATGATATACCAAACGCCTGACCTAGAACCCAGTTTCCATCCAACCAAATTAGGAACTTTGACCCCTTTATATTAGACATCCAAACATGTCATTAGACGTCTGACCAGTCATCTGTCCTTAAAATTAGATGTCTGATTCTACTGTCAGAGTCATTATTACCCTAATTTCGGCTTGATTTGTCTTGGAATCTATCCCAATGGCTATAAGCCTTCTCGCAAGCCTTCTTGAAGGTTTCTAAGGGCTCTATAAATAGAGGAGAACCTTTACTAGAACACGCCTTGAGAAAATTCTTTCCACCATTATACACACTTTGTGAAAGCTCAAGAAGAGAAAACTTTATCAACTGCTCTCCATGCATCATACTGTACTTTCGAGAGCATCTAATGGCTGGCCACCTCATGTCTACTCATTTCCACAAATAGGGAAGTTCCTTTGCTTATAGAAGCTTAGGTTGAATATTATATTGTGGCTCTATAGGTTGTTGTAATTCTATTTTTTATTTTCTTTGGTTGGGTATTCACGTGGAGAATTCTCATCTCCTTCGTAAGACAAAATACTCTTCATGGAGAAGAGGGGTTGAGGTACACTACCCTTGGTTAAATTAGTGTGGTTGTATTGAGGTTGTGTCACCCTCGTTTAAGTGACATGGATAGTGGATTTCATCGGCTCAGTCGATCGTGAAATCCTAAGTCGAGAGGCTTAGGTGATGGTTTTTATCCGTGCTGGGTTTCCACCTAAATATCCTTGTTTCTTATGGTGAATTTTTGTGTGATTGTAATTTTATTTCCGCATATTTTTTATCCCGCACTATTCGCCCCCTCTAGTGCATCTACAATTGTTATCAGAGCCTCGTTCTCGCATATAAGAAGTCACACCTGGCGAGGATACAATGGAGGGGAGCATTTTCATGACGAGAGACACTGAGGGATAGTCCACTACCTGACCTCCATTCTTTGATAGGAGCAACTACCCGTATGGGAAACTTCACATGAAGATATAGCTACAAGCGAATGACTACACCATATGGGAGAGATGCGAGACTCCCTTCAACATTTCGGCGAGGCCTGCAGGAAGATACTCGCAACAACAAGTCTGCAAGTTTTCTCTCAATGCGAAGACGATGAATGCATTGTATTGCGCTTTAAGTCCAAAGGAAGTCAATCGGATATTGCAATGCACAACTGCCTATGAGATATGGCACACCCTTGAGGTAGCGTATGAAGGTACGTCCAAGGTAAAGGCTTCTAAAATTAATTTACTTCCCAAGAATTTGAGTCTTTTTCTATGAAAAATAATGAATCTTTAAGTGAGATGCATACTAGGTTTACATTAATAGTAAATAATCGCAAAGCATTAGAGATCTTTATCCAAGGAGAACTTCAATCGAAGCTCCTTTGTTCCCTTGGACTGGAGTAGGAGCAAAAGGTCACCGCCATCAAGGAAGCTCATCAAATTGAGGAGCTCGGCATGGATGACCTCATAGGAAATCTCATGGTGTATGAGAACAAAATGAAGCAAAGAAAGAAGGAGACTCTGGAACCAAAGAAGAAGACGTCAATTGCCTTCAAAGTTGTGATGGACAGTGAGGTAAGTTCCGATGACGAGGAACTTAGCTTTTTGGCTAAAAAGTTCTCCAAGTTTTTCTGAGAATCAAAGGAGAAGGAAGTGGAGTGCCTGATTTGTTCCTATCATTGCAACAAGAAGTGGTACATTAGACCAGTGTGCCCTCTCCTAAGGAAGGAGAAGAAAAAGGAGAAGAAGTACAAGAAAAAGGCACTCCAAGCTACTTGGGACGATTCAACCTCGGAGGGGGATGAAGAGGAAGAACTCGGGAAGGAGGCAAAGAACGAAACCACATGCCTTGGATTCATGGCAATTGCGAATGATAGCGAGAAGGAAGACAACAACGAAGATGAGGTAAACTCTTTTACTTTAGATGAAATGCGAGAAGCATTAGAAGAGTTGTATGAGCTTAGTAGAACATTGAAAGTAGAAAATAAGAACTTGAAAAAGGATTCTATTGCATTAAAATCTGAGATTGAAAATCTTGTTGTTAAAGATCTAGAGTTGAATGATTCTCTTAATTCCATTAAGTGTGAAAAGAATAATCTTTTCTTGGAATATCATGACCTAATCTTAGCGAACACTAATTTCATTGAAGAGAATAATTTGCTGAAACATGAAACTTCAATTATAAAAAGCAAGATGAGTTTTATTGAAAATGACCTTGCTTGTCTTAAAGAAAATCAGATAAATTGTTAAGTAAATTACATAAAGTCACTAAAGGAAAAACTAAGGTCAATGCTAATGCTAATGCTAGAAATAGACACGCCAAAATACTTTATGCACAAAGGTTTAATGGTTGGAATCTAAGTGGACCCCAACCTTGGTTGAGAAAGACTAACCATAGAGGACCCAAAAAGATGTGGGTACCTAAATCTCTTGTGCATTCTTTTGCAAATTTTGGAATGGACCTAAGGTGCTATTTATATAGGCTTCACCAAGGAAGATTGAAAGTTCTTGGTGAACCTAATGGGCATGGGGGTTGGAACCCATACCAATGGAGGTTAAAGTTGTCCTTTGATTTTGATGATCTAACTAGCATCAAGAAAGGGGAAGAAATTAAGATTTTTATATGTTATAATTCCATAAAAAATTTGGAGATAACCTTAATTGGGTGAAATGGTTATAGAAATGCATGTATTTAGAGGGAGACTCTAAAAGCTTATGAAGCTACATTTTCATTAGAAAGGGGGAGTTAATGGATAACAAGAATAGTTATCTTATTATGTCAAAAAAGGGGAGTTAAACTAATATTAGAAGAGCATGTTTTAAGGGGGAGTATAGGAGATAATGAATAAAATTAAACCTTTTTGATAATGTCAAAGTGGGGGAGATTGTTGGTGCAAGGGTACCACGATCGTTGATTTTGATGATAACAAAACACATGTTATTTGACATTTGCATTTGCGTTTAAGATTTTAGGATGAAATGCAAATGGAAGAAAGTGTGAGGAGCTCAAGATCGCATCCATGGTGGATTTGAGGAGCTTGATGGAGGAGGAGCTTTGCTTAGGGCTAAGGCTTGAAGAAGAAGAAGAATAGGATAGAACTTCTTTGAATGTATTTTGTCTTTTATTTTACTCTTTATTTTTCTATATTTATGTTAAAGAGCCCAAAGTATATCACCTTTAGTCCTACGAACATTTACTCTATCCTAGAACACTTAGGAAAAATTAGAAGTCAAATTAGAAAGCCAAAATAGGATTCAGACTTTATTATCAGATATCCAACAATGATATTAGATGTCTGATAAATACTTTTAAGTCGTCTGATATTTAGATCAGATGTCCAAATCCCTATAGCCTACCTTTTACAATAAACACTTAGGCTCTAGTCGACAAAACTTCAGTTCAGACGTCCATTGGTCCTATCTAATGTCTTGTAACACCTTTAGTCATCTAAAGATACTATTATTAGGATTAATTATCTCCAAATCACCTTTGTCAGAATAAAATCCATTCATTGGAGATTTTACCCCACTTTTAGATATCCGTAGAGCCTCCCAGATGTCTGATAAAAAGACGTTGGACCAGGTTAGACGAAATCTAACCGTTACGCCTTGGAAATCAATTTTTGTAGAGAACCTTTGCTTTTAGACGTCCAATAGTTAGTTCAGACATCCAATACATCATCTAACCACTTTACACTAGAACCCTATTTATATCTGGTCCAAAATAGAAATAAACCCTCACAAAATTAGATGTCCAATTTTTCACCCAGATGTCCTAAAATGATATACCAGATGTTTGACCTAGAACCCTATTTTAGTCTAACCAAATCAGGAACTCTGGCCCCTTTATATCAGAGGTCTAAACCTGTCGTTAGACGTCTGACCGGACATCTGACCCTAAAATTACATGTCTGATTCTACTGTCAAAGTCATTATGACCTTGACTTTGGCCTGATTTGTCTTGGAATCTATCCCAACAACTATGAGCCTTCTCGCAAGCCTTCTTGAAGGTTCCTAAGGGCTTTATAAATAGAGGAGAACCTCTACCTTGTTAGATCACACCTTGAGAAAATTCTTTCCACCATTATACACACTTTGTGAAAGCTCAAGAAGAGAAAACTCTATCAATTGCTCTCCACGCGTCATACTGTACTTCTGAGAGGATCTAATTGCTAGGCACCTCACGTCTACTCATTTCCACAAATAGGGAAGTTCCTTTGCCTATAAAAGCTTAGGTTGAATCTTATATTGTGGCTCTATAGGTTGTTGTAATTCTATTTTTCATTTTCTTTGGTTGGATATTCACGTGGTGAATTCCCATTTCCTTCGTGAGATAAAATACTATTCATGGAGAAGAGGGGTTGAGGTACGTTACCCTTGGTTAAAGTAGTGTGGTTGTGTCACCCTCTTTTAAGTGACATGGTTAGTGGATTTGATCGACTCGGTCAATCGGGAAATCTTAAGTAGAGGCTTAGGTGGTGGTTTTTACCCATATTGGGTTTCCACCTAAATATCCTTGTGTCTTGTGGTGAATGTTTGTGTGATTGTAATTTTATTTCAGCATTTTTTTTATCTCACTATTCACGTCACTCTAGTGCACCTACACATATTACATCGTCGCCACCTTATTGCATTGTGGTCATCCTCTCATCCCCCTTCTAGGAAGCGAATCTTATTAGTTGCCGACCTTGTCACCCCTCTACTCGTTGTACTTCTCACCTCCGTCTTCTACCTCCTCACCTTAGTCATCCGAATCGACACCGTGCAAATTATCTCCTAAGTAGCCGTCGAAGGAGATGACCTTCTCATCTCTCTTTTATTCCTGCTACTTTTGTTTAAGTATTGTAGAACAAGTTTTGTTTTTAGTAATATAAGTTGCTTTTATTTCTCTCACTCTTAGTATAATTATTCACTACAAAAAAATATGTTTTAGTGGCGAATTAAATAGTGGCATTTAATGCATTTTCCACTAATTTCTTTGATTTAATAGTAATTTTTTTGTATATGGCACTATAATATTTTCGTAGGTGACAATTAGTTTTGGTGACAGATATATATGCTGTTATATGTATGATTTAGAGGCAAAATAAAATTATGCCACTATTTTTCTTTTTATCAATTAAGGATTAGCATTGGTGGCAAAAATGGTTGCCTTTAAATATATGATGCATATTATTATAGTAATCTTTTAAAAGTAAGTTAGTGACAATAAAAATATATGCCACTAAAAATCTTTTGATTACTCATAATTAATATTAATAAGAAATATATAGGTGTAACATATTTTTATTATTATTTTCAAACATAAATTAAAAGTAGGAAACTATGAGTCAGATAGTTTTACATGATGATAAAATTCATAGTCACACATTTATTTTTTGAAACAATATTTTTGAAACAATAGTTGTGTAATCTTTAAAAATCGATGGATGTGAATAAAGTCACAATTGATAACCTAAAAAAAGGTGGGTGTTTTCTAGCTCATTGCACTGAATAAAAGTTCTGCACTTGCCACTCCTTTGTCCCAAGTCCACCTCCAAAATCTTGGCGGGCACGCTTGTACCCTCCGATTCCACTCCCCATCGCCTTTGGGGGAGTCAAACTTTACAACCATCACACCGATCCCCTTTCATGACATTTTTTGGCCTGTGAGTGAGAGAGGAGAGAAATGGAGAGCACAGTGATGGCCGCCTACAATAACTTCGTGGCGGCGGTGGAGGGTGTTTTGGAGGAGGAGCAGTCGTTGGGGCAAAAGATGGTCACCACAGACGTGGCCCTCTAGACCTTCAAGGATCGATGGGAGCTCTTCCAGGTGGCGTGAGACTGTGTGGAGGAGTTCTTGGAGTCAATGAAGCACAGGATCGGGTCGGGGTGCCTTGTGGATGAGGCCACTAGTATGGTTGCCTTCGGGGATAGCCCCTCCCACCTCTCCAGCATCCCACCCATCTTCATCATCCACCTCGAGTAGATGTGCAAGGCCATGCGCTGGCTTGTCATTGGGCTCCAGCACGGCTCTGAAGGGAGTGTCGCTACCTTATACTCCTACCGAGCTTGGAGCGAAGATTATTTCGAACTTCAACCAGAGGATTATCTTCTTCTATCTTCCATTTTATTTTTTTTGTATTAGCTAGTAATTTTTTGTTTTGCATGAAGCATTCCTCTACATGTACTTCACTTTTTAGCAATACAAGATTTTTTTTGCCTTCCAATTCTCATGTTCTAGTTAGTGTGTTTATCATGCTGTTCTAGTTATAGTGCACACTACACTCCCTTCTTCTAATTACCCTAGATGCACTTGCCTTGGGTGAGCTTAGAAGAGAGAGTTCTATTCTTATCACTTAGGTTTAGTGATAGGTGTAGTCATTAGTATAGTTAATCTTTGCATCACAAAACCCGATTGTTTCTGAAAACCCTAAAAATAACAAAATAAAAAATATAGAAAGATATGAGTTGATTTGAGAGGCGAGAGAGAGAACCATTTCATGTGACTAACAAATTGGCCTCCTTGGACTATCCTAGATACTCCACTATCTAGGTATTTTATGTGTTGCAATGACACTAATTACATAATTTAACAAACCACGTATTTCCTGTATCACTTTTTTGGTGTCGTTGCCGAGGAGACACGGCTTAGTCACACATTTAATCTCTCTCTTGCTTTATTAGGTCTTCACAATTTTTTTTTGTTTTGATTTAGGGTTCGAATCAGGAGTGGAGTGGGATTCGGATTTGCCTGGAGTAGGAAACTTCAAGTGAACTTGTCTTCCCACATACTTCATATTAGTATCCCTGGCCGTCTCTTGTATCATCATCAAAATCTCTTTAAAAAGTCTTTAAATTATCAAAAAAATAAAAAACAAGAAAAATTAAGGGTGGTGGAATCCTAAAATTCATTTTGTTGCTTGTTTCCTTCATTTTTTCACCACCTTGGCCTTATTGGTGTCTGATTTTTGAAAATTCAAACTTCTATCTCAATGTTTAAAATCAGGTTCAGGCACCTAGAAGCTTCCTAAAATCATCAAATTTCATCTAGCGAAGCCTATTGCGTCAAAAACCTTGAGTCCAATTTTCAAGTTTTTTTGTTGAATAGAAAAAATTAAAAAATTTACGAACTGAACAAGGTTAGACCTTGTTTTCTTACTATTTTCTTACTGTCCAAGAATTGTATAAATTTTTCTACTCATCAGATTTGGGCAAACTCTATATTTCTAGAAACCTTGAGAAATTATCTACATCATACATCATATAAAATTTTCAAAAATTTTTGAGATCATTTGAAGTTTCTGCAGAATCAATTCCCTGAATATATCATTTCTGACTCTTGACACTAGTAAGAAGAAAAATTCTAAAAAAATATCAAACAAATTTATAAAATTACAAAAAAATAATTTTTGGATTCCTTGTTTGATTTTACATTAGGTGGTGGTGTTGTTTGTCTTGTTTGGACCACCACCTAAAAGGATTTTAAAACGAGATTTATTTTTAGAAGTTGCATAACTAGGAATTCCAACTTTAGGTTTTTTAATTTTCTCAGTCACATCAAAATTCAGAGGAATTGATCTCCACAACAACAACTTGTTTGCCATTATTTTATGGTTCAACGGGGAATTACACATATCCAAATCATCACCCCACTAAAAATATCTCCACCCTCCAGGAGCAATTTAAAAATTCCTTTAATTGGAGGAATTGTCCGACTCACTCCTAGACCAATCTGGTTCCTCACCAACAACAAAACCCGTTTGGTGGGTATGGTTCAAATCAGACTTCTTATCAATCTGAGCCATCTCAAGAAGACATCAATGGCTAGATGATGAAAACCTTGTGTGAAATGCAAAGCAAAATAACAGAAGTAACCCATGTTATTAACAATCTCCACGATCAAGTTGTGGTTACTCCAACCCAGAGACTCACAAGATGATGTAAACACATTTATTGAGAGTAAAATGCCTATTCATGCATGTTCCTAGGCTTAGATTTGCATTTCATGTTACAAATATTACATAGCATGCATCATTCTGCATTTAGAGTAGTTGTATATAATTTAGGTTAATTGCATCCTTTTTGTGGTCAGGAGAGAAGGATATTTATTTTGGAGCCTCCGATTGATGATCCGACCGTACGGATCTAATCAAGACGATGATCGGAGTCCAACACCTCAGAAATCGCCTCGATCGAAGTCCCGTAGTATCATATGCAGTCCAAGGAAGATCAATGGCCAAGGGACTAGGTGACATAATTTGGAGCTTTAAATGACAAATCTGACTGTACGGATGGATTCGTGTCGATGATCGTAGCCTAACGGTGTGAAAATTGACTCAATCCAACCTCTGTAGCAGCCCCTACAATGAAAAGAAGATGGATGGCCTAGATTGTGCCACGTGGCACTTGCCTAGGGTGAGCTTAGAAGAGAGAGTTCTATTCTTATCGCTTAGGTTTAGTGATAGGTGTAGTCGTTAGCGTAGTTAATCTTCGCATCACAAAACCCGATTGTTTCTGAAAACCCTAAAAATTACAAAATCAAAAATACAAAAAGTTATGAGTTGATTTGAGAGGTGAGAGAAAGAACCATGCCATGTGACTAACAAATTGGTCTCCTTGGACGACCCTAGATACTCCACTATCTAGGTATTTTACACATTGCAATGACAATAATTACATAATTTAACAAACCGCGTAATTCCCATATCACTTTTTTGGTGCCATTGCCGAGGAGGCACTCTTAGTCACACATTTAATCTCTCTCTTGCTTTATTAGGTCTTCACAATTTTTTTTTTTTTGATTCAGGGTGTGAATCAGGAGTGGAGTGGGATTCAGATTTGCTTGGAGCGGGAAACTTCAAGTGAACTTATCTTCCGATGTACTTCAGATTAGTATCCCTGGCCGTCTCTTGTATCATCATCGAAATCTCTTTAAAAAGTCTTTAAATTATCAAAAAAATAAAAAACAATAAAAATTAAGGGTGGTGGAATCCTAAAATTCATTTTGTTGCTTGTTTCCTTCATTTTTTCACTACCTTGGCCTTATTGGTATCTGATTTTTGAAAATTCAAACTTCTATCTTAATGTTTAAAAATCAGGTTCGGGTATTTAGGAGCTTCCTAAAATCATCAAATTTCATCCAGTGAAGCCCTTTGAGTCAAAAACCTTGAGTACAATTTTCAAGTTTTTTTGCTGAATAGAAAAAATTAAAAAATTCACCGGCTGAATAGGGTTAGACCTTGTTTTCTTACTATTTTCTTACTATCTTAGAATTGTATAAATTTTTCTACTCATTAGATTTGGGCAAACTCTATATTTCTGGAAACCTTGAGAAATTATCTACATCATATAAAATTATCAAAAATTTTTGAGATCATTTAAAGTTTTTGCAGAATCAATTCCCTGAATATATCATTTTTGACTCTTGACACCAGTAAGAAGAAAAATTTTAAAAAAATGAAACAAATTCATAAAATCAAAAAAAAAAAAATTTTGGATTGCTTGTTTGATTTTAAGTTAGGTAGTATTGTTGTTTGTCTTGTTTGGACCACCACCTAAAAGGATTTTAAAAAGAGATTCATTTTTAGAAGTTGCATAACTAGGAATTCAAACTTTAGGATTTTTAATTTTCTCTCTTAGTCACATCAAAATTCAAAGGAATTGATCTCCACAACAACAACTTGTTTGCCATTATTTTGTGGAACATCAAAACCTTGTTTGAACATTTAATAAGAGAGATCCTAAAAGACATTAAATCTTTATTAAAACCCTAAAATCCTTCAACCAAAAATCATTGTTTGCAAACCTCTTTTGATTTGGCTTGGGCACCACTTCCCGCCCAATTCACACACACAAAAAAATAGAAATAATTGGGCATTACCCCAACTAACTAACGCCCATCACATTCCTTGTGCACTTTAAGCTCCTAGACTTAATTAAAATTTTGTAGCAATTTGACCCTAAGGTTTCATTAAACTTAGGCTTGCTACCTAGGTTTTAAGTTTTCTTTAGTTGGTATCAATTCTTTCATCTATATCTGGTGCCAGGCCGAGGGGCCGTGTCAAATGACCAGGCGCGGGTTTACACAAGCCCTCAGTGTTCTTTTTGGGACATACTTGGGCCCAACCCTCCCCTTATTCAGCCTAACCAGATTTGTTGAGAGAACAAATATCCACTATTGATTTCTTATTTCCTAGATAGACCAAGTCTTAGGTTAATTTTTAAGGGAGTCACATTTAAGTTAGGTATAGAATTTTGTTACTTGATTGCACACTTTCTCTCATATCTCCCTCCTCTCCTCCCCATTTCTTCCATTTTTTTATAGGCGACAATCCCAAACTCCACACTTAGAGGAACCACTTGATTTTGCCCCTTGCACCAATGACCTCTTTTCTCTCATTCTTCCTCTTTTTTGCATTAAAAAAAATGGAAAAACAAAATAGGTCCTCTAGCTCACATGTTGATTTTTCTATCCCCCATCTATCCGCCTTGGAGCTACTTAATTAAGCCCCCCCACCTCATTCTACTCCATGATAGTTGAGCAAATGGCTCAGCTACAAGCTAATCAACAACATTTGACTAGGGCTATAACAAACCTAGCCAACCAAGGGAGACCTACCAAACCTACCTAAGCTCCACGGGCTCCACATCTAACCCCATCTAACACCCCAAAGAGAGAAAATTTGCATAATCTAAATTCTACCCGTGTTGAGTATAATCAATATTTCGAGGCTTTTTATGGTTCAACGGGGAATTACACATATCCAAATCATCGTCCCACTAAAAATATCTCCACCCTCCGGAGCAATTTAAAAATTCCTTTAATTGGAGGAATTATCCGACTCACTCCTGGACCAATCCGGTTCCTCACCAACAACAAAACTTGTTTGGTGGGTATGGTTCAAATTAGACTTCTTATCAATTTGGGTCATCTCAAGAAGGCATCAATGGCCAGATGATGAAAACCTTGCGTGAAATGCAAAGCAAAACAACAGAAGTAACCCATGTTATTAACAATCTCCACGATCAAGTTGTGGTTACTCCAACCCAGAGACCCACAGGATGATGTAAACACATTTATTGAGGGTAAAATGCCTATTCATGCATGTTCCTAGGCTTAGATTTGCATTTCATGTTATAAATATTGCATAGCATGCATCATTCTGCATTTAGAGTATTATATAATTTAGGTTAATTACATCCTTCTTGTGGTCAGGAGAGAAGGATATTTATTTCGGAGCCTCGGATTGACGATTCGATCGTACAGATCTGATCAAGACGACAATCGAAGTCCAACGCCTCTGAAATCACCTCGATCGGAGTCCCGTAGTATCATATGCTGTCCAAGGAAGATCAATGGCCAAGGAACTAGGTGATATAATTCAAAGCTTCAAATGACAAAATTGACCGCACGGATGGATTCGGGTCGACGATCGCAGCCTAACAGCGTGACAATCGACTCAATTCGACCTTTGTAGCAGCCCCTACAACGAAAAGAAGATGGACGGCCCAGATTGCACCACGTGGCACAGCCCAGGCCTCCCAGCGCATGCACGCGCCACCGCACGTGCGCGGCAAAGGTGGGGACAGCGCATGGCAGCAACGCATGAGCTGGCCTACAGCGACGCATGAGTTGGACCTACAACGATGCTTATAACCGTCACTAATTCTTTGCGTGCCCGTAAAGCCAACTGTGGGTGTGAGCGGGCATGAGCTGCCTACTGCGACGCTTCTAGCGACGGTCTGGATGTCACTAATGGTGCCATACCTATTTTTGCGTCTTCTCCTCCACTATAAAAGGACTGACACCCCCTCTCTTTCAAGCCATCTCTACCTACTCTAGTCCTACCTCTTCTAAGCTCTAGCAAGCCTACCAACGCTCCATTAGATCTTGTTCTCAAGCTCCAAGGCTCCTATTAGTGTAGCAAACCTCTACCTCACCAAATATTTGTCCATCTTCCCATCCCCATTCATAGGTCGCCTTGGAGCTATCCTCCCACCTCCACTCCGGTAGCAGATCATCTCCGTATTCTCACCTCCATTCCAAAGCTACGTTGAAGCTTTCCTCTACCTGACATCCTCCTACATCTCACCTCCGTCAGCCCGCTCCTCACCTCCTTCATCCGAGCTTCCACCAGGCACCGTCGTCTCGCCGAACAACCGATTCAGGAGATTTCCTCTCACCCCCCTCTCTTTCTATGCTTTCATAGTTTATTGTAATTAACATTAGAAGTGATATATATCAGATTTGTTCCATATCTCTTGTGATTCATTTTTCTTGTCTTCTTTCAAAAATACAAACAAATAACAAAACCCTAAAATACCAAAAACAAACAAAACAAAGCGCAGTTTTCAATTAAAGTAAACGTCGCCTCCTTGTGTTCGACTCGGGACTCCCTTGGAGTTTTGGTATAAATTTTATTTGATCGACATATTTTGCAACTACGACGACGGGTTACTTGTAACCCCGATTTCTAACACACGAAACACGTGCAACCATTTTGGTGCCGTTGCTGTGGAGGCAACGGAATTTACTTTATTGTTTTCTATGCTTCTTTGCATTTACATAACACTAACCCCACTTATCTCTGATCTATTGTCTTGCAGGTACCCTAGCATGGAGATCCAAGTGTGGTAGACCAGAGTAAAGTGCAGGTAGAGTGTTTTGTAAGTGTCCCCCACACCACCCCCACCTTAGTTTTCATTCCATAACCTAATAACTCAAGCCCAAATCAACTTAGGTGCTTTGCATAAACCCTAGGGTAGATTTTGGTTGTTTGATTGTCACTCCACTCACCTCACCCACCCCCATATATAAAATAAAAAATAAAAAAATATTCTTCTCTTGTGGGATTTAATTGAAAGCTACACACTTAACACCCACAACTTCTTATCTTAAGGCACACAATCACTTTGATTCTGCCACTTAACTGGGATCTGACTTGTGGACCCGGTACACTTCAACTAAATACACATAAGTGAGTAGAAATCTGAATAGGTTAAGCATTCTTGTGTGCCTTAACTAAGTGATGCAATGGGCCAATTGATTTAGTTGTTTGGTCTGCACCACTCACTTTAAAACTGATCCACCAAGTAGCTTGCCACTTAGGGTTGATTCTTAGGGCTAAACCAGGCACTCCACATTTTTTTCTGATTTCTAAAGGAATACATGATCACCAGTGCTTGTAAAACTTGGAGTATTCTACTGAACCTTGATTGAACCAACCTAAGGATTAAACCCTAAAAGCTACTAAACAAGGTTAAACCCTAAAAGGCACATCATCAAATAACCTTGTTTGAAAACCCTGGTTGTGCACGCACACACATTTTAACTGATCATTAAGGGCACAACCCATCTAAAGGGCCCATCACATTCCTGAAGCACCATTGTCCCAAGCCTAACTAAAATTGATTAAATGTTGACCCTAAGGATTGGTTCACTCGTTGGGATCCAGATTGAGATTGTTCACGATTAACCTACTTGTACTAGTCAATCTGATGTCTAGCTAGGGGAGTAGCATCAAACGACCGTGGCTGGGGGGTACACTAGGAACCGGAGGCGCAAGCCAAAGGAAGAACCTTCTCCCCAGTCCCTCCTTCTAACCGGTTGGATTGCCTGGACATAAGTAGAGTAAATCGTCCATAACCTTAGGATAGATTCTGAGAGTCTGTAGACCTTTAGGCTACCCAACCTAAGGATAGGCTTATATTTATGTATTGCAGGGCTCCTTTCTCTTCTGATTTCCCTCCGTACTTCACCATGTACCCTTCCACATCTTACACACATTTCCAATCTTATCCTCCTACCACCAGTTATCCCTAAGATGATTACTATTCCGACTTGACTTGTACTTACCCATCCACTAGCCGAAATGACTTTGATTAGGGATATGAATCTAGACCTCAGTGTCCAGGGCCTAACCATGGACAACAAGACTATGATTACTATCCTTCCTAGAGCTACAATGATTATAGATCTTGATCCTTTGATGATCAAACCAACTCGATCTACAATCAGGAAGGATATGATGATTATAACACCTACCCTCCCTAGTACTCCACTGAATATAGGTCACCACCATTCTTTGAACAACCCGAGATGACCTACTATCAGGGAGGAACCCAAGAACCTTGACATCTTGACTCCCCTAGATTTAACCCAAACCCACCCAAACCTGAATCGAACCAGTTGGTTCAGGTGAACCAGATCCAAGATAGGGTATTGGCTAACTTGAGGAACACCATCCAATCTTTAGAAGTTTAGCCAACACCATGCACTAAAGCATTGGAGCCTATGATCAAAATGATTGATGAGCTGAATAGCTCTTTATTGGATTTGCTCCAAAGCATTAAGGATAGGGACCTGGGTGAGTTTCTTCTTGAGAAGTTGTTGAGGTTGAGGATGAAATTTGTGGTTGCACTAGTCATATCTTGGGATGGTTCTCAAGATGAACCCTCTTTAGGAGAGCCAATGTCTGAACCCGCTTAGGCGCTTGTCGAGGGGGATACATATTCTGAGATTGGAGATGACCAGGTTGGTCTAGAGCAACCCTTTGAGGATGAATCGAGTTTCTCACCCGAGATCGTAGAGCCAGGGAATGAAGAAAAATATGTTTCCACGGACCATGAAATGACATGATTTTGAGACATATATAAATAAGGATCATGAATTCTTTGATTTTGAGGGTGAAGAATCTTTTGGTGAAGTCTCATTTGAACTCAAGGAAGAGGATTCTAGTGAGACAATCGAGTTCGAGGAGTATGACGAACTATTTGATAGCTCAATCATTGAAGATTATGATCATGTTGGGGCTAACTTGGACGATTCAAATCCTGATGATTCAATCAGTAGCCCCATTCCTCAAACACACCATAAAGAATTGAATGATGATAGTTTCGAGATCACCAAACCTAAGTCAATCCTGATTCAGCTATAATTGTTGGACTTAGGTACTTTAGATGGGGTGTACAATGACTTGGAGGTCCTGCAAACATTAATTTTGGAGGATAGGAAGTTGGAATTAAAAATCTGGGAAGCTAATTCTGAGGGAACTTTGATTTTGGATCTAAGGGTTCTTGTTGACCTGAAACCACCTACTTTCTATCAGGATCCTTACGATATCTTTCACGTACAACCCAAGCTCAAAATAACTGATTATTTTTCTGAGCTAGATGTTAAGTGGACAATCGCACCTATTGAACCATCTTTACCCATTGTCCGACACTTTAGTCTTGGGTTGCACACCGCTAAATCATAGGCCCGACCCCACAAACACAGCAACCTTCAATTCTGGGTGATTTTCATCCAGAACCTTAGAACCACTCGACCCTGGGGCATGGGTCTGCATCATAATCTGGTCCATGTCTGTGGACTTCTTCTGCTGGCGGGTTTCAGGATCAATATTTTTATTTTGATTCTAACCCGCACTTGTGAATTCTCAATTTCTTCTTTGTATGTATGTTATGCCTAGCTGAAGGCACTAAACTTAGTGCATGTGTATACAATCTTATCTCTGTGGAGCTGACCAGATTTTCATGACACTTAGGTGATATTCTGTTTACTCCGCCCTTTTCATGTCTTTATTTTTACAATGAGGACATTACATTATTTAGGCATGGGGGGGTGGATACTTTATCTTGAAATCATTTTGTTAACTCTGTAGAATTTCTTTTAGTTCTTTAAAAAAAATTGAAAATTCGAAAAGATAAAAAAAGGGGAAGAATTAGGAGAAGAAAACTTAGCCATTTGGAAGTTATTAACTTTAGGAAATGATACGATAGGACCTAAATACTTAGACTATTCAGGTCTTCGGGCTTAATTAGCCTGGGTGTCCACTTAAATGTGGACTTAGTCTCGAGTCCTCGCTAATTCAAATTCATTTTTAATTTGGCTAATAAATTGGGATGATAAGTATGCAACTTATCAACTCACCCTCTGATTTGGGGGGACTTTAAGCCTAAGCATCTACACACATTTTTTTGCATTGACTCACTTTTCGACGGTTTCTTTGGTAATTGGGTGGCTAATGAACTATCTAGGGTGGTATGGCTGGCAAGTTGTCGGTGGTAACAGCTCATCGGTTGGTTGTCCAGAGCCTAGTTACATGACCATTTTCATTGTACTACCTTTAGGTAAATCTTAGATCAGGAAAGCCACCTACTTAAAAAAAAAAGAGAAGAAAAGAAAAGAAAAGAAAATATCGAAAAAAAGAAAAAGGAGAAAATAAAAAAATAAATAAAACCACACTTCACCGCACGAGTATGGCTGGCAAGTTATTGGTAGTAATAGCTCATCGGCCGGTTGTCTAGAACCCAGCTCACAAAAAAAAAACACAATAATTCCCAAAACACTTAGGGAAGAAACGGAGGAGTAGAATAAATCAGGAAGATATACACTAGGTTTGCCCTTGTGTTGACCCCATAAATAAAAGAAGTAGGGAGAAAGCTACCATTCAAAACAATAACCCTCTAGGTAAGGTCACCTAGGGTCATAGAAACCCAAAGTCTATTTTAACGGCCGCTTAGTGAGTCTTTCACTATTTTCAAAAGATGCTTAGCACTTAGAGTCCTTTTCGAGTCTTAGGTGGGTCAGGTAGCCGTAAAAAGTTATCCCGGAACTCTCAAACTCCAAAAGTATAAAAAAAATTAGAAAAGAAAAATAAAAAAATGTATCTTCCCTTCTCAAATAAGGCGATGACTTGGGCGGTCTGCATTCTGGCAGACACATGGATACTGTTGAGTCTTCGTAGTTTAGGACCTTAGTTGAAATTTTCTATTGTTAATAAATGACTTAGGCCTAAGCGATCTAATCCTAATTTTGCTTTTATACATGCATATAGTTTAATTTTGCTAGGGATTAGCAAAAGATAGGCATGGGAGTATGATGTAAACACATTTATTGAGGGTAAAATGCCTATTAATGCATGTTCCTAGGCTTAGATTTGTATTTCATGTTAGAAATATTGCATAGCATACATCATTATGCATTTAGAGTAGTTCTATATAATTTAGGTTAATTGCATCCTTTTTGTGGTCAGGAAAGAAGGATATTTATTTTGGAGCCTCGAATTGACAATCCGACTATACGGATCTGATCAAGATGATGATCGGAGTCCAACGCCTCCGAAATCGCCTCGATCGGAGTCTCGTAGCATCATATGCAGTCCGAGGAAGATCAAAGGCCAAGGGACTATGTGACATAATTCAGAGCTTCAAATGACAAATCCAACTGCACGGATGGATTTAGGTTGACGATCGCAGCCTAACGGTGTGAAAATTGACTCAATTTGACTTTTGTAGCAGCCCCTACAACGAAAAGAAGATGGACGACCCAGATTACGCCACGTGGCGCAGCCCAGGCCTCGTAGTGCAGGCACGTGCACAGCAGCGTGGGTGTGCGCATACGCGCAGGCGTTAGTGTGCGTGTAGGCAAAGGCGGGAAAGCACGCGCCAGCGACGCCTGAGTTGGACCTATAGCGACGCTTACATCCATCGTTAATTCTTCACGCGCCAGCAAAGCCAGCTGTAGGCGTGAGAGGGCATGAGCTGCCTACAACGACGCTTCCAACGACGGCCTGGATGTCACTAATGGTCCCATACCTATTTTTGCCTCTTCTCCTCCACTATAAAAGGACCTACACCCCCTCCCTTCCAAGCCATCTCTACCTACTCTACTCCTACCTACTCCCAAGCTCTAGCAAGCTTACCAACGCTCCATTAGAGCTTGTTCTCAAGCTCCCAAGGCTCCTACTAGTGTAGCAAACCTCTACCTCAAGAAATATTCGTCCATCTTCCCATCCCCGTTCATAGGTGATCATCTTTCTCACCATAGTTAATTAAGTTAATTGTGCTTAATTATGTGCAGAAGAAAGTAACTTAGGTCAACTTGAATTTATGTCGATTAAGTAGTATAGGGTCAAGTTAACCTAACATTTTAGATTTTATTTCTTTTAACTGGTTGAGTCCAGGTCAATCGCTAGGAGGTGTAACTTAATTAAAATTCACCATTAAATCTAAGCTACTTATGGAAAATATAATTAAATTTACTTTAAAAACATGAATATTGCTTAAGGATTTCAAATTAAAAGAATATGCAAAATTCCATAAGAAAACACATTTACACAAATGATCTTTTTTAATAAACAAGTAAACATGTTTATTTCTTTTTATTTACAAGAGATTAAGGCAAGAGAAAGTAATTCTAATGAAAATATGCCTTATTATAACTTTAAGCTCAAAAGGAATTAATAAAATACCACTAATTTTTCTTCTTTGTCTTCAGCCTCTTTCTTTCTCTTCTTCTTCTTTTACCTTTCTCTCTCTTTCTCTTTTCTTTTTACTTATTTCTTAATCTTCTTCTTAATTTACCTTAATCTTTCTCGAGCTCCTTTTATACAAGTCTTCTTCTCTTTCTTTTCTTTCTTTCTTTCTTACTCTGCCTGTTATTTCTCTTTAGCTTTTCTGCCTGTTCAACCATTCTTTATCTTTACGAGCTCTCCCTTTCTTCTCCTTCTCTTCCTTTCCTTTGCTTCTTCTCCTTCTCTTCTGAACCTTAACATCCTTTTGAATCTAACCGGTCTAACTCTTTGAACCAAAAATTAGGTTTTTGATTGGTAGCTTGGACTGGTCGGGGATACACGGCACCCCTCTCAGGGTGGGACTAGACCCTACTAGGTCCTGAAATTTCCCTTCTAGGAGGGGTGACGTAAAAATATTGCGGAAATAAAAATATATAAAGCAATATCACAAAAATAAATCAATCGCACAATGTACACAGGTATTTTTAGGTGGAAACCCAAACCGGGTGAAAACCACCACCTAACCCTCTCGAGTTAGGATTTTCCGATCAACCAAGTTGATCAAAATCCACTAAACGAATCACTTTGAACGAGGGTGATTCAACCTCAATACAACTACGCTACAAGTACGAGGGTAGCGTTCCTCAACCCCTTCTCTCCATGAGAAGGATTTTGTCCCATGAAGGAGACGGGAATTCGCAAAGCGAGTACCCAACCAAAATACAAAGATAAAATAAAATAACAGTCCTATAGAGCCAACAAAATTAAACCTAGCTTCTATAGGAAATAGGAAACTCCCCTTTGCAAGGAGTGCGTCGACGATGACGCGGTGCGTGTGCCACGCGATGGCGCTACGTAGCTCTCGTGAACAACAGCGGGAGAGCGGGCGCGCAAACTGTTTGATGCTGTCAAGATGATGGAGCTTGAGCTTGGAGAGCAAGAACTTCTTGGACACAAGAGTGTGAAAATGTGTAGCTAAGTGTATCCAAGTGTATTTCTAAGTGTCTCTTATGTGTATATGTCTCTCTAGGTGTGTATGTCTTTTCTCTAAGTGTGTTTTTTGTTGCAAAGGCTCCCCTCTATTTATAGAGGCCTTAGGAAGGTTTTGGAAGGCTTGGAAAAGCTTCCATAGCCGTTGGGTGCAAAGCCCAAGAGAATCAGGCCGAAATCAGGACAATGATTGCATTTGACAGGGTTATCAGACGTCTAACTCTGGCATCAGACGTCAGGAAGGCCACTTTAAGACGTCTGATTCCAATGTCAGACGTCTGATTCTATGCGGGTTTCTCCCTGACTTGAATCAGATCTAAACAGGGTTTTTGTGCAAGTCCATCAGACGACATACAGGACGTCTGGCACTAAGTCTGGACGTCTGGAAACCTACTTTTACTGTGGGAATTGATTTCCAAACGTTGCAACGGCTAGAAAATCTCTGAGAAGAGATTTTGGGTCAGCCGAGGCAAAACGGTCATTTATCAGACGTCTGGAAAGTCCTATGGACGTCTGATAAGGCTCTAACGGTCATAATCTTGAGTGTTTTCTAAGCCAGCCAACGGTCCACTAACTGGACGTCTGGCAAAGTCATCAGACGTCTCCTAAGACGTCTGGTCTAAGGTCTGGACGTCTGATTTCATCAGACAGAACTAACTATGTCCGGCCTAACAGTTATCAGACGTCTGAAACAACAGTCAGACGTCTTAAAATTCTTTATCAGACGTCTGATTTGTGAATTAGACGTCTGGAAAGTCTGTTTTAACCCTATATTGGTTTTCTAAGTGTTCTACAGAAAACCTAAGTATCCTAGGGTTGTGCAGGTGTTCCTAGGACTACTGTTAGGGTTCTTTGAGGCTCTTTAACATAATGTCTAAGGAAAATAAAGAGCAAGAAAATAAATACAAGAGATACATGAAAGGATAAAAAAGAATCTATCCTATTCTTCTTGTCTTCCATCTCCAATCTTTCGCTCCACGCGAACCTCCTCTGTTTTCCGTCAAGCTCCTCCAATCCGTCCTGGATGTGAGCTTGAACTCCGTCTAAACACGTCCACATTTGCAATTGACCTGAAATCTAGGACTCAAATTGCAAATGTTAAATAACACGTGTTTTGTTATCATCAAAACAAATGATCGTGGTGCTCTAGCACCAACAGGTCCAAGCCTGGTTTTTATTTAGTTTGGTTTATTTTCAGTTTGCATAGTCTCGAGCCCATATGGCTCACGGCCTCCCAGGCCCCATGCACATGCCCTCATAGGCCTACACTCGCACGGTCACAAGCGCACATACACCCGGGCACACGCATCGCACGCGACCACACACACACACCCATATGCTTAGATTCGTTTCATGCGCCGTGCACTGTCGCTTGAGAAGCCTTAAACACAAATTAGTTTTATACCCAAGCGGCCGCTCCAGTTCCACCAATGTGGGACTATGTTTTCCCCTCCCAGTCCAAACTTCACATGATGATTCCAACCAACTCAGAGCTTCGTTTCAAGCAAATAAAAGCTTGCTGGAAAGCTCTTAAGCTGTTCCATACTATTGGAGTATCAATTTGATACTCAGGGAAAGTTTAGCTCTTCAATTTGAAGGGTGAAGAACTTGGGTTCACTACGGCCAAATTTACTTGCAGAGTGGATTTTTGAATCAAAGGTCCTGTAGAGGGACTTTTGACCTCCAGATGAGGTGTTAAATAGGTTTAGAAGATTCCACGGCTATTGGTGAAGGAAATGAGCTCTAAGGGCCTTCAGAGAAGGTGCAGAGGCTAAAAAGCTTCTCCAGGGAGCTTCAGAACTGTAATTCAAGTTCTGAAAGGTCCTACAGATAGCTAAAGTCCTATTTAATCAATTCAAACAACTTTTAGAGGTTGTTAAGACACTGTCTGGGTAGATTTTCCATTAAAATCTCATCATAAACCCACTGTCGTCAGTTTAGGTTAAAAAACAACCAAATTGACATAAATCAATTTCCTCTATAGAATCCATCAGAGCTCATCCAAATCTCATTTGAATCATTTACAGACATCCCAGCAACAGATTAGACTCTTTAATTTGTCTGTTTGAATCCAAAATCCATAAATTAGACTTTAGGCTAACCATGAAGCCTCAAATTTTGACTTTCTGAATTTAACCATCTCAAAAGAATTTAAAGCCTTAGATAACTTCTCTTTAACCACAGAAATGGATTTAGACTCTTAAAATGATGTTTCAATTAAGGTTCCTTGGGTTCCAAGCCTGTTGGCTGAGCTTCTCAAGGAGTTTGTTCGACAGAACGAACCAAAATCATTTATAGTGATTGACTCATAGGAATGGCCTTAGGGTAAGGCACTGATGCTTTTAAACCTTTTAAATAAGACTTAACCCTAACTAGCAGACATCTCCAACTCTGTTGGAGTTGGAGAAGATGAAGATTTAACAGAAGCTCCAAAAATTAAAACCTCAAATAAACTGTCTCAGCATGATTAGTGAACTTCAAATCGATGATCTGGAGCTTTATATTGAGTTCTATAGGCTGAAGAGCTCTTTTGACTCGCTAGAGCTCACTGGAGCTCTGGTGAGTCCAGAAAAAGGCAAATATGTACAGATATTATGAAATTGTGCCATTAATGATTCAAAAAGCTTCTTGAGGTCACAAGGAACCTTAGGAACACATTAATTTTGTCAATTGTTCATTAAAGTGAAGATTAAACAGTGAATTCACAGTAGACAAGTTTTGAGTGTAATTAGGCTCAGGACCTATTTTCTCACTCAATTGAGTGGAGAAAACAAGTGAAAAGGTATTTGCGATGATTTATAGATGTATAATTAATGATTTAAAATACTCCAGAACTGTCATTGACAGCGAGCTCAGGAGCTTAAATTAAATTGGGCATTTAAGTTATAGATGGTAATTACTTAAATTAAAGTGTGGATGGGGGCCCTTAGGTGATGGATAAGTGGTGGAGGACCCTAGTGGAGGTGGAGTAAGCTCAACCACTGTTGCCATGGACAGCAGGAGCAGTTGGTGGAGGTGGAAGTGGTTTAGACGATTAGATGATCAATTCAGTGATTAAAGATGATAGAAATGTTCATGGAAGGTTTAAGAAGGTGATCAGTGACTTAAAAAGACAAAATATTTGCTCCTGACAAGCTCAAGGAGCTCATTGGAGCTGAGGAAGACGAATACAAAACTAGCATTACAACTATCTATTCTACCTAACTAATTAACCTAACTAATCTACTTACCTAATCTACTGTTACCTGGATGAAGGAGGTAGGAGATCTTCGTCGAATGTCCTTAATGGAGGGGGAAATTAGAGGGTTGAAGGAAGAAGTCCAGCGGGCGTTTGTGAAGTGAAGCAGAGGAGCTCCTAGTCAGCACTTCGTCAGAAGACTTGGCTAACTTCAGCGGAGATCCAGAGCGATCAAAGATGGATGGAGGAAGACGGATGAAGCGGAGGAAGGTCACTGGAGTTTAGAGAGAATAGCCTATCGATTATCTTACTGAAGAAGAGGGAAGGGAGCTAACTTTGTGAAAATCGAGGGTGTGGAGGGGTATTTATAGGTGGCTGCGGCTAAGACAGAGGTTGAATCTGGACGGAGAAGAGGCTAGGAGTGGAGTAACCACCAGCGTCTTGTCCGACGCCGGTGAGGTTATCTCAAACCCTAAAATGGGATTACAGCTTCATCCAGACCGGTGGATGAAAAGGAGATGGTGAGCACAAGCTCCAGGAGCTTGGAGAGGAAGGAATGACGTCGGATATGCGGTGATCAGACGGTGAAGGTACCTCCTGTCATCAGCCATCCAGAATGCTGAAGAAGGAAAGAAGAAGTTTCAGGGATTTAATTGTAATGAAAGTTGAGGACCTAAATGAAGAATAAGGACTCGATTGAAATAAATCATAAGGACTAAAATGTAAACTGAGGTTTTCAAGGTTTATTTTAATTTAAATCTTTTTCAACTTTTTATATATGATTATAAATAAGACAATTATTATTTTTAGACCTTGAATTTATATTTTTTCCCTTTTTAGTTTAATTTATTTAATTAAGTAATGTTACTTAAGGTATTACATACTTAGTTATAAATTATACTTAAGCTAATTAACAAATTAATTAGATAAATTACTGATAATATTTCGAGTCTAATTATTAATTAAATTATTAATAATACTAATTGGATGATAATATAGCATTTTTAACTTATTTTAAGTTCCTTTACTATTTATCCCATATTTAATAATTAACCTATATATTTACATATTTCTAGCTAATTAACTCGGAAGACTAGTTAATTTGGGGTAATTAGAAGCCATGATGAGCTTCTCATCATACCCCGAAGCCAAAGTTTTTCTAGTCCCTAGCAAAATTAACTAAAAATATAATGATTTAAAGCACCTGGGTTTAAATTAATATTAATAAGAACCAAGTAGAGGAAAGCTTAGGTCAGAATTAATTTTTTTAAATGTAATATAAATATAAATAATTAAAATACAGAGCATTTTGTGAAAATTTCCTTAGACTTAAAACTCAAAACATCTTCAAAACACACTTTATTAAAAATAGAGTTTAACAAGAATTTTATCAAAACACATCTTCAAAAATCACTTATTCTTTGTAACCATTCTTAACCCTTAAAAACTTAGAATTCAAAGTGTTTTAAGAAAACAAATCCTAAGAGTTGGAAATTAAATTTTAGCTTAAAAACTCAATAGACTTAAGTTAATCCTTTGTTTATGATATTTGATTTCTATCAATCTAAGTTTAAGAAAATTAACTAGATATTCATCATTAATCAAACTTAGAGTAGTAAAACTTTAATCTACTAGCCTACAACACTAAGGACAAACTTCTAGACCTAGGATTTTGTCAATCCTTCTCCTTTAGGTCTCAACTGCAAATCCTCAAAATCCGATTTCTTAGGCTTCATTGCCCAATACCAAGGTTCAATAGCTATGATTTTAAAACATTCGTGCTTGTGAAGAGAGTTGTCCTAAAGGCATCTAAATTTGCAAAAATCCAGATCTTAAGACATCAATTTCCAATCCAGATTATTCCAGTTTAAGCCTTTGGATTGGCCTTACTCAGGTTTGGTTGCTTTCTCCTCATCAGTTTTCTATCCCGAGGTCAACACTTTTTGTGTATATCTCCCAGGTGGACCACTGGGTCTCTTATGCCTAATTTTTATCTCCATATTTTTTTCAACTTTTTCTATAGGTTAGAACACCCATATGTAGCGAGGTGTTCTTTTATTTGATGGAAGGAAGGGTAGCATCTATTTATACTGAGATGCTTTATTTTTAATGGAAAAACTACATAAGTACCCATTTGTAGCAAGGTACTTAACTACAGGGTGTTTTATTTTATATATTTCTTTATTTTTCTCCCCCTTCTCATTTTTCTTACTAACTTTATACTCCAAATCCTCTTTCTAGGTGAGTGGCACATCCTTCACCCTTTCAAGGACTACCCCACGGAAATCCTTGGACTAAAGGGGATTTAGAATCGATCTCTTAACCTCTTTGTTTTAGCAGTCTCAAATGCCATCAAGACAATTCTATGTGTGTGATTTTTGGATGTTTATGTTACTTAGCTCTCAAACTAGTGCTTGGACAACAAATCCATTCACTCTCAGGTTCTTTAAACTTTTAGTTTCCTCCTATAGGATCTGTCAAGACAAAAACTCACCAAGTCTAGCCAAATGTCCTTTAGTTGATTAAGCTAACTATAGCCTGATAGACTTGAAGACTAAGATTCTACTAACTCTCTACTTAATTAATTCTGAATATCTGGCCTTTTTACTTAACTTTATGATAAAATAAAATGTTCAAAAAGCAAAAGGATTACTTAATCTAGTTGATTAAACAGTTACAGTTTAATTTCAAAACTTAAGTTTTAAACTTAATACACCTTAGTTTCTTAATTTCAGGGTAAGAATAGAAAAAACAAAGCTTCAAGGTTTAAAGATTCTAATTCAAATAAAATCTTGTTTTAAGATTTTGTAAATAAAAGTGTGGTTTTACAAAATGTTATAAGTAAAAGTCTAAATAAGGATTTAATGCTCTGATATATATATATATATATATACACTATAATTTCTTAATATTTTTTTGGTTTCTGACCTAAGAGAAAGATCAAGCTCTTAATTATTAATATATATATTTTTCTTTCTTCTTCTTTTCTTTATTCTAGATATAAACACCCTTTTATTATTTTTATAATTTTTTCAATTTTCAAATTTTTGTATTTATATATTTTTTATTTTTATGTTTATAAAAATTTCCAATTTTTATGATTTTTTTTAAAATTTTTCAAATTTTTATGATATTTTTTATTTTGAAGTTTTTAGAATTTTTGGTATTTCCATTTTTTTAAAATTTTGTGGGTATTCAATTTTTATGTGTTTTTTTTTATATTTTTTCTACAAATACACTTGAAGTGAAAATTTCACTTCACACCCCCCAAGCTAAGGTTTTACAATGTCCTCATTGTAAGAAGGGTGAAAAGATATTACACTTCATTTAGTGTAGGGTGATGGAAAGAGTCAGATAGTGGAGATCAAAGATCTCTGTGCGAACGATTTCAAATTTCACTAAAGGTCAGAGTGGACAGTCGGACTAAATGAAGGTAATCAGTGTAAGATGAAGTGAAAAATCAGAAAAGTGTAGAAAGCAGGAAACATCTATGTACAAAATATGGATGGAAGTTAGCAAACCCTAATGGAGAGTGTAACAGTCTCCAACAAGACCCAAAGAATGTGATTCCAAGAAAGGTTTTAAACGTTGACCATTAAATTTGAAGGGTTGATCCTTGTTGGGTTTGATGATTTCGACAACTCCGTTGTCGAAGAATTTAACAACAATAAATGACCCTTGCCATTTAGACCTAAGTTTCCTAGGGAGGAGCTTTAAACGGGCATAAAAAAGCAACACCTTCTGACCAGGTGTAAAAGATTTGCGGGAAATATATCTATCATGGAAGGCTTTAAGTTTTTCCTTATACAGCTTTGAACTCTCATAGGAATCATAATGCAATTCCTCAAGTTTACTAAGCTGCAACCTACGATGATCACCAGCCTTCGTGAGGTCTAAATTACAGGCTTTAATTGCCCAATAGGCCTTGTGTTCAATTTCTACGGGAAGATGACAGGGTTTCCCGTAAACAAGTCTGTATGGTGACATGCCTATTGGTGTTTTGTGGGCAGTCCTATAAGCCCACAAAGCCTCATCTAAATGGCAAGACCAATCCTTCCTATCAAGTCAGATTGTCATTTGAAGGATCTTTTTGATCTCTCAATTAGAGACCTCAGTTTGCCCATTAGTCTGGGGATGATAAGGTGTAGAAATACAATGTGTAACCCCATATTTTCTAAGTAGATTTCTAAACTGGGCATTAATAAAATGGGAACCACTGTCGGAAATGATGGCACGAGGTATCCCAAAACGAACGATAATATGACTCTGTATAAAGGGAATGACAACTCGATGATCATTTGTGTGTGTGGGTATGGCTTCAATCCAACGAGAAACGTAATCAACAGCATGTAAAATGTATTCAAAGCCAAAAGAGGATGGAAATGGACCCATAAAGTCTATGCCCCAAATATCAAAGTTTTCACAGACAATAATCGGGTTTAGAGGCATCATGTCTTTTCGTGACATGCCACCAAGAGTTTGGTAGCGACTACATGCCTTACAATATGTCTGTGAATCTGCAAATAAAGTGGGCCAATAAAACCTACATTGCAGAATTTTTGCAGCTGTCTTTCGACCAGAAAAATGACCACCACAGGCCTAGTCATGACAAAAAGAGAGGATAGAATCAATCTCAGAAGAAGTGACACAACGCCTGATGATTTGATCATTACAGAGTCAGAAAAGATACGGATCTTCCCAGAAATAGTATTTGGCTTCTACTTTGAGTAGTGATTTGCGATTCTCGTTCCAGTTTGGCGAGAATTGATGTGTAACCAAATAATTAACAATATCTGCGTACCAAGGAAGATCTGAGGATATAGTCAAAAGATGTTCATCAGGAAAGTGTTAGTATCAGAAGGAAGGCAGGAAAGGTGATCGGCAACAACATTCTGTCGTCCCGCCTTATCACGAATTTCTAGGTCAAATTCTTGCAAAAGCAAGATCCATCTGATCAACGTAGGTTTCGTGTCCTTTTTGGATAGAAGGTGTTGGATAGCTGAGTGATCAGAGTACACAATGATTCTATATCCGAGTATATAAGATCTAAACTTTTCTAATTCAAATACTATTGCTAGTAATTCCCTTTCTGCAACTGTGCAATTCCTTTGTGTCTCATTCAAAGTTTTACTAGCATAGTAAATTACTACTGAATTCTTCTCAATTTTTTGTCCCAAAACAACTCTTATTGCATAATCTGATGCATCACATGATCTCAAATGGTAAATCCCAATTAGGTGGTTGCAAGATCGGAGCCTGTGTAACTCTATCTCTCAATGTTTCAAATGCTGAAATTCACTCCTTACTCATCTCAAAAGTAGTATCCTTTGTGAGGAGGTTTGTGAGTGTTCGGGCAATTTTTGAAACATCAAGTATAAATCTTCTATAAAATCCCACATGCCCAAGAAATGATCTAATGCCTTTGATCGAGTCAGGAATTGGAAGATTTGCAATTTGATTGATCTTAGCTCGATCTACTTGGATACCTCGCTCAGACACGAGGTGGTCAAGTACAATGCCCTCTGGAATCATAAAATGGCTCTTCTCCCAACTGAGGACAAGGTTTACTTCTATACATCTCTTAAGAATCTTCGACAAATTATTCAGACAAATATCAAATGTTTCCCTGAAGACTGAAAAATCATCCATAAAAACCTCCAAATATTCACCCACCATTTCGGTAAAAATGGCTAACATGCAACGCTGAAAAGTCGCGAGTACGTTGCAAAGCCCAAATGGCATTCTTCGGAAAGCAAAAGTTCCGAAGGGGCAGGTGAAAGTCATTTTCTCTTGATCTTCGGGATATATTGCTACTTGATTATATCCAGAGTAACCATCTAAAAAGCAGAAGAACCTATTACCAGCTAATCTCTTATGGATTTGATCAATGAATGGCAAAGGAAAATGGCTCTTCTTTGTAACTGTATTAAGCTTACGATAATCAATACAAACCCGCCATGAATTCGCAATTCGTGTGGGAATGGTTTCTCCAAATTCAATCTTAATTATGGTAAGTCCTATCCTTTTAGGTACCACTTGAATTGGACTCACCTAAGGGCTATCAGATATGGGATATATAATATCAGCATCTAGCCAGTTGATTATTTCTTTCTCAACGACCTCCTTTAAATTCAGAATTAGACGTCTTTGAGCTTCTCTTGAAGGTCATGCCCCATCTTCAATATAGATGCGATGAGTACAAAAATAAGGGCTAATCCCTATGAGATCATGTAGAGTCCACCCAATTGCGTTCTTGTGATCTCAAAGAACCTTGCTCAATTTGGATTCTTGTGATTCAGAAAGATGAGAGTTGATAATTGCAGGATATGTTTGATCAGATTCGAGATAGACATATTTAAGATTATCAGGCAATGGTTTCAATTCTAGTACAAGAGTAGAATTAACATTAGGATTTGGGTTGGGATTTTTTATTGCAAAAAGTGAGTTAGATGAGTCATAAGATTCAGATTCAGGATTGAGTAAAGATTTTAATAATAGGGTTTCGTTGTTTTGAGGGTATGGGATATCAAAAGGTGTGCTCTCTAGTTCTAAGGAACTAATGTCATCCTCAAAAGCTGCAATAGATTGGATTTCCTCAATCCAATTGCAATCCAATCCTCTAGAAGCTCTAAATATATCTAACTTAATTGTCTTCTCCTTGAATTTCAGTTCAATCTTTCCATATTCACAATCAATGTTGGCCTTTGCAATGGCCAAAAAGGGTCTCCCTAAGATAATTGGGGTATCTCTAATGTGTTTGGGTACTTCCATATCAAGGACAATAAAATCTACTGGGAAATAAAAATCCCGAACTCTTACAATTACATCCTTAAGCATTCCTTTAGGTGACTTAATATATCTATCAGCTAATTGTAAATTCACATTGCTAGACTTAAGGTTTTCTATGTTAAAATGTTTTACCAAAGATTAAGGAATGAGGCTAATAGATGCTCCTAAATCTAAGAGGACTCTATCAAAACACTGATCCCCAATTATACAGGAAATAAATGGCAATCCTGGATCTTTCTTTTTCAAAGGAAGCATACTTGAAATTATAGAGCTCACATGCTCTGAAAGTACCACAGTGCTTCCTTTCTTCGGCTTCCGCTTAGGAGTACACAACTCCTTAAGAAATCTTGCGTAAGTCGGAATGTGTTTGATAGCATCTAGGAGTGGGATATTAATGTGTACCTGTTCAAAAATTTTAATTAAATCTTCATCTAATGTAACAGGTTATTTTTGTTTCCTAGTCTTCTTCAAAGCTTCAGGAAATGGGACGTGGATTTCCTATTCTATTGAGGTATTTCCCTGATCTCACGAATTAGCAGGAATTGCGGGATCGAGTTCTGCACCTCTTACAGCGTAGAAATAGGGGTCATTCTAGATGTACTAGGGTCTTGGGATAGGTTCCTTGGATAAACTGGATCCCTAGTGGAAGTTCCATGGTGGGTTGTAATAGAGTAAATACTCGCATGTGAAGAGGAAACTGATGAAGAAGATGCTTGTTGATTTTGGAAAGATGAATTAGAAATGAAAGGTTGATTTGAAAATGATTGCTGTTGATTAAGATACTCAAAATCATGATTAGCAGAGGGTGGATTTGGATTTTGATTAAGATTTGGATTCAGGGGTAGTTGATTAAGGAAATGGACATGTCCCTGATTCGGATTTTGCACTCCCGGGTGTTGTCTCTGCTAGATATTCCTAGGGTTTGGAATTGGCTGGGATGGAAGGGCCCTAGCTGACGAGATTCAGCTAATTGCATGATTTGGCCCCTAAGATCAGCCAACTCTGTCGAACATTGCCGTTGGACTTCAGCAACAGCCTCAGCATTCTGTCACTGGCTCTTAGTCATAGCTTGCAAAATTTGGTCAAGCTGTAAATCTCTATTTGGCCCTATGGGGTTTTGTGAGCCTGCGTAAAATGGCCTCGCATTAGGTTGCTAAAATGGCAACGTATGCGGGTTTTACCTAGTCTGAGTCGAATATGATGGTCTTTGTGAATGGTCAGACCAAGAGAAATTAGGGTGATTACGCCATCCAGAATTATAGGAATTAGAATATGGGTTTGATCTTGGTGCATATCCCTGAATGGCATTCAAATCTAAAGGATAGGGCGTGTTTTCTGCAAAAATAGGAGATGGGGAAAACGGTGGCAAAGATTGTGGGACAAAGGTCCCTCCTTGGGTTGGTGCAAGAGTAGATTGAAAACCCGAGGAAGATGGATCTCTAGAATCTAGATTATTCACAAATTCCCTCCCCGTGGGAATTTGCGAAACAGGTGAATGCATGGGATTTTTCTTAGCAAGTAGAGGTGTAAGAGTTTTCATAGTATTTCGAACCTCATCAAGATGCTTTGCTACGATGTTGACTTTGTCCAGTTTTTCTACAATAATTTCCAAATCCTTTGAACTGGATGAATTACCGATCTCGTGAATGCCCTTATGCAGATTTTGATGTGCTGTATTCGTGCCCCACGTAAATTGTGACATGGATGCATTTTGATTCAGTTCTCCGCCATCCCTTCAAATAATTCTGAAGCGGATTCTACATTGCGATTGAGAAAGTTCCCTCCATAAGAGGCATCGACTAGATTGTGAATGCCTTCTTGCAATCCATAATAGAAGATATGCATTAGTTGCCAACGAGGGATGTCATGATGTGGGCATTTCCTTTGTAATTCATGAAAGCGTTCCCACGCTTCATGAATTGGTTCTCCTTGATTTTGATTGAAAGTTGTGAATTCTCACCTTAAAGCATTCATGCAACCAATAGATTTCTTTAAGAATACAGATTTGAGTTCAACCCAAGTTGAGATTGGTCTTGCAATAGTTCTATACCAATATGCAGCTTTATCTTTAAGGCTAAAAGAGAACATCTTCATGAGTAGGATTTCCCTATTTGATTTCGAGGTCCAAGAGTTTGAGATAGATTTTTAAGATCTTCAATATGTTGGAATGGATCCTTAGATGCAAATCCGTGAAAATGTGGGATTAGATCTATAATGTTTGGCTTTAATTCTGGGTCATTTTCCCTAATGGGAATCCTAACATTAGGCTCTACTTGTGCATTAATGGATTATAGTAGTCTCGAAGTAGAGGCCTAGGACGAGGAATCGGTAAATCAAGAAGGTCAAAACCCGCCTCAGGTTGAGGTGGAGGATGGGCTTGAAGATTTTGTAAATTATTTAGAGCTTCAGTTAAAAGATTGATTTGGCAATTTTGTTCAAGCATTCTAAGGTTTTGGTTCAGGAGCACCTCCTGAATGTCAATAGGCGGCATCTCCCCCTGACCAGAAGAAGGGATCTCGGGATTTTGATTTTGCAATTAATCCATAGAAACAAATGAATCAGATAGGAATTTAATTAGTTGCTTAGTTGCAACCAGCTTAGGAGCACCTATCAATGGAGTTACAAGAGGTGGATTCAAGGATTGCCTCCCGTGCATAAAACAAAAAGAATGTGCAAAGGCACACTCACACCACCAAAAATCAGCGGCAACAAAACCCGCAAAATAGCGAGAAAAAGTGGGGTTTTCTCTTCTTTCTAAGGAAAGAAGAGAGTACTAGAATACGCAAAATATTTTGGACGCAAACAAGTATAATATGAGTATCAAAATACACATCCAAAATTTGTGTCTATGCAAGTGCGTATCCTTAAAGCTCAAAGGCCTAAGGTCTAGGATCGAGACCGCTCACTACTGGCTCCCCAGGACTCTAGAGTGAGATAGACTTGTTGATCTTCGACCAAAGCCCTAAGAGGTGCAAAGAGGAGAGATAGAAAATTTAGACTCGTGTGACTCTAGTGATCGCGCTGTTGCGCAATAGCATGCAACAGACGATAGCGATAAAACACGTATGCATTCTGCAAACATATTTAAGTCACAATTTTTATTATCCACTTTTTTTACTTAGTCTTTTCAAAAAATATGATAGAAAGAAGTAAAGTGACCACTTTTTAAGTATTTTCAAAGAATACGTGGTCTTGATATTAACTCCAGGATAGGGATCTACGCGGTTTCTCGCATGTTTTCTCGCTGATGCAAGAAAAATAGTAGAAATTTTTTTCTCGAATCAGATCGTAAAGCTACTAGTAGGTAAATGCACTCCTAAGAGTATATGCTTATAACATGCTGCTGCTAGTCAGGAAGTATGTATTTTTATATTTTTTAATTTTTTTTATTAACTAAATGCAATAATAGAACTAAACTAAAGACTAAGGAAAGAATATTTACAATGGTATGTATAGTGAAAAACAAAATAGAAAAAGAAAACCTGTTTTCTTTCCTGAGAATACCCGCAAAGGTAAACTTGAAAAGAAGACAAAAAATAAAATAAAAATAAAACTAATTAGTACAAAACAACTAAAAAAAAGTAATAATGGTGAATAATTACAGTTACCTCCTTGGCAACGGCGCCTATAAATTGATCACCATCTTTCTCGACATAGTTAATTAAGTTAATTGTGCTTAATTATGTGCATAAGAAAGTAACTTAGGTCAACTTGAATTTAAGTCAATTAAGTAGTATAGGGTCAAGTTAACCTAACATTTTAGATTTTATTTCTTTTAACTGGTTGAGTCCAGGTCGTTTGTTGGGAGGTATAACTTAATTAGAATTCACCATTAAATCTAAGCTACTTATGGAAAGTATAATTAATTTACTTTAAGAACATGAATTTTGCTTAAGGATTTCAAATTAAAAGAATATACAAAATTCTATAAGAAAACACATTTACACAAATGATCACTTTTAACAAACAAGTAAACATGTTTATTTCTTTTTATTTACAAGAGATTAAGGCAAGAGAAAGTAATTCTAATGAAAATATGCCTTATTACAACTTTAAGCTCAAAAGGAATTAATAAAATGCAAGAAATTAGACCACTAATTTTTCTTCTTTGTCTTCAGCCTCTTTCTTTCTCTTCTTTTACCTTTCTCTCTCTCTCTCTTTTCTTTTTACTTATTTCTTAATCTTATTCTTAATTTACCTTAAGCTCTCTCGAGCTCCTCTTATACAAGTCTTCTTCTCTTTCTTTTCTTTCTTTCTTACTCTGCTAGTTATTTCTCTTTAGCTTTTCTACCTATTCAACCTTTCTTTATCTTTATGAGCTCTCCCTTTCTTCTCCTTCTCTTCCTTTCCTTTGCTTCTTCTCCTTCTCTTCTGAACCGTAGCATCCTTTTGAACTGAACCGGTCTAACTCTTTGAACCAAAAATTAGGTTTTTGATTGGTGGCTTGGACTGGTCAAGGATACACAGCACCCCGCTAAGGGTGGGACTAGACCCTACTAGGTCCAAGCCTGGTTTTTATTTAGTTCGATTTATTTTCGGTTCGCATAGTCTTGAGCCCATCCAGCTCACAGCCTCCCAGGCCCCATGCACACGCCCTCACAAGCCCACACTCTCATGCCCACAGGCACACATGCACCCGGGCACTCGCACCGCACGAACCCACACACACACACCCATATGCTCATATTCATTTCATGAGTCATGCACTGTTGACTGAGAAGCCTTAAACACAAATTAGTTTTATGCCCAAGCAACCACTCTAGTTCCACCGATGTGGGACTATGTTTCCCCCTCCCAGTCCAAACTTCACATGATGATTCCAGCCAGCTCAGAGCTCCATTTCAAGCAAATGAAAGCATACTGGAAAGCTCTTAAGTTGTTCTATACAATTGGAGTATCAATTTGATACTCAGGGAAGGTTTAGCTCTTCAATTTGAAGGGTGAAGGACCTGGGTTCACTACGGCCAAATTAGCCTGTAGAGTGGATTTTTGAATCTAAGGCCCTGCAGAAGGACTTTTGACCTCCAGATGAGGTGTTAAATAGGTTTAGAAGATGATTCTGCGGCTGTTGGTGAAGGAAATGAGCTCTAAGGACCTTCAGAGAAGGTGCAGAGGCTAAAAAGCTTCTCCAGGGAGCTTCAGAATTGTAATTCAAGTTCTGAAAGGTCCTACAGACAGCTAAAGACCTATTTAATCAATTCAAACAACCTTTAGAGGTTGTTAAGACACTATCTGGGTAGATTTTCCATTAAAATCTCATCATAAACCCACTGTCGTCAGTTTGGGTTTAAAAATAACCCAAACTAACAGAAATCAATTTCCTCTATAGAATCCATTAGAGCTCATCTAAATCTCATCTGAATCATTTACAAACATCCCAACAATAGATTAGACTCTTCAATTTGTCTGTTTGAATCCAAAATCCATAAATCAGACTTTAGGTTGACCATGAAGCCTCGAATTTTGACTTTCTGAATTTAACCATCTCAAAAGAATTTAAAGCCTTAGATAACTTCTCTTTAACCACAAGAATGGATTCAGACTCTTAAAATGATGTTTCAATTAAGGTTCCTAAGGTTCCAAGCCTGTTGCCTGAGCTTCTAAAGGAGTTTGTTCAACAGAATGAACCAAAATCATTTACAGTGATTGACTCATAGGAATGGTCTCAGGGTAAGGCACTGATGCTTTTAGACCTTTCAAATAAGACTTAACCCTAACTATCAGACATCTCCAACTCTGCTGGAGTTGGAGAAGATGAAGATCTAACAAAAACTCCAAGCACCAAAACCTCAAATAAACTGTCTCAGCATGATCAGTGAACTTCAAATTAATGATCTAGAGCTTCACACTAAGTTCTACAGGCTGAAGGGCTTCTTTGATTCACCGGAGCTCACCGGAGCTCTTGTGAGTCCAGAAAAAAGCAAATATGTGCAGATATTGTGAAATTGTGCCACTAATGATTCAAAAAGCTTCTTGAGGTCACAAGGAACCTTAGGAACACATTAATTTCATCAATTGTTCATTAAAGTGAAGATTAAACAGTGAATTCACAGTAGACAAGTTTTGAGTGTAATTAGGCTCAGGACCTGTTTTCTCACTCAATTGAGTGGAGAAAACAAGTCAAAAGGTATTTGCGATGATTTATAGACGTATAATTAATTATTTAAAATCCTCCTAAACCGCCATTGATAGCGAGCTCAGGAGCTTAAATTAAATTGGTCATTTAAGTTATAGAGGGTAATTACTTAAATTAAAGTGAGGATGGGGGCCCTTAGGTGATGGATAAGTGGTGGAGGACCCCAGTGGAGGTGGAGTAAGCTCAACCACTGCTGCCATGGACAGTAGGAGCAGTTGGTGGAGGTGGAAGTGGTTTAGATGATTAGATGATCAATTCAATGATTAAAGATGATAGAAATGTTCATGAAAGATTTAAGAAGGTGATCGGTGACTTAAAAAGACAAAATATTTGCTCCTGACAAGCTCAAGGAGCTTGCCGGAGCTGAGGAAGACGAATGCAAAACTAGCATTACAACTATCTATTCTACCTAACTAATTAACCTAACTAATCTACTGTTACCTAGATGGAGGTAGGAGATCTCCGTTGATGGTCCTTAATGGAGGAGGAAATAAGTGGGTTGAAGGAAGAAGTCCTGTGGATGTTTGTGAAGTGAAGCAGAGGAGCTCCTAGTCAGCACTTCGTCAGAAGACTTGGCTGACTTCGGTGGAGATCCAAAGCAATCAAAGATGGATGGAGGAAGACGGATGAAGCGGAGGAAGGTCGCCGGAGTTTAGAGAGAATAACCTATTGGTTAGATTAGTGAAGAAGAGGGAAGGGAGCCAACTTTGTGAAAATCGAGGGTGTGGAAGGGTATTTATAGGTGGCGGTGGCTGAGATGGAGGTTGAATCTGGATGGAGAAGAGGCTAGGAGTGGATAACCACCGGCGTCTTCTCCGATGCCGATGAGGTTATCTCCAACCCTAAAATGGGATTACAGCTTCATCCAGATCGGTGGATGAAAAGGAGATGGTGAGCACAAGCTCCAGGAGCTTGGAGAGGAAGGAATGACCTCGGATATGCAGTGATCAGACGGTGAAGGTACCTCCTGTCGTCAGCCGTCCAGAAGGCTGTAGAAGGAAAGAAGAAGTTTCAGGGATTTAATCGTAATGAAAGCTGAGGACCTAATGAAGAATAAGGACTCGATTGAAATAAATCATAAGGACTAAAATGTAAACTAAGGTTTTCAAGGTTTATTTAATTTAAATCTTTTTCAACTTTTTATATATGATTATAAATAAGACAATTATTATATTTAGACCTTGAATTTGCATTTTTGACATTTTTAGCTTAATTTATTTAATTAAGTAATGTTACTTAAGTTATTACATACTTAGGTATAAATTATACTTAAGCTAGTTAACACATTAATTAGATAAATTACCGATAATATTTCGAGTCTAATTATTAATTAAATTATTAATAATACTAATTGGATGATAATATAGCATTTTAAACTTATTTTAAGGTCCTTTACTATTTATCCCTTATTTAATAATTAACCCATATATTTACATATTTCTAGCTAATTAATTAGGAAGACTAGTTAATTAGGGTTAATTAGAGACCATGATGAGCTTCTCATCAATAGGTCACCTTAGAGCTATCGTCCCACCTCCATTCTGGTAGCAGATCATCTCCGTCTTCTTACCTCCATTCCGGAGCTACGCTGAAGCTTTCCTTTACCCGACGTCCTCCTACATCTCACCTCCGTCATCCCGCTACTCACCTCCTTCGTTTGAGCTTCCACCAGGCACCGTCGTCTCGTCGAACAGCCGATTTAAGAGATTTCCTCTCACCCCCCTCTCTTTCTATGCTTTCATAGTTTATTGTAATTGACATTGGAAGTGATATATATCATATTTGTTCCATATCTCTTGTGATTCATTTTGCTTGTCTTCTTTCAAAAATACAAAAAAATAATAAAACCCTAAAATACCAAAAACAAGCAAAATGAAGCATGGTTTTCAATTAAAGTAAACCTTGCCTCCCTGTGTTCGACCCGGGACTCCCTTGGAGTTTCGGTATAAATTTTATCTAATCGACGCGTTTTACAACTTCGACGACGGGTTACTTGTAACCTCGATTTCTAACACGCGAAACACGTGCGACCATAGGACATCTACCATCCCACCCATACACAACCTTGTCAATCAAAGGAACCAATATCCGAGTGGAAATCAACATTAGAACCACACTACTCAGCCTCCTATTAACTCGATACCTCAGCACCAACCCTGTTTCTACCAACAACAAGCCCCCCATCTCCTCCCAGGCATAACCAAACTACCTATGTAGATACATTGAGTGGGAAAACCACCAATGATTCAGGGCCTTCACATCAAATTGATGAAACCCACTCTCAACCTATGCAAATTAACTCTCTTAACCTTAATCAGGAAGAAGAAAAAGAACCACCAAAAACACAAGATTCAAATCCTACTGCTTACCCTCACGCATTGCAATCCAATCCTTCTAAGAGAAAGAAATCAGAGCCCTCTCACCAAGATCTTTTGGACTTATTTAGGCAAGTTGAGACTGACATCCCCCTCTTAAATACCTTCCCTACCTATGCACAAGTTTCGCAAGCCATGTGTACTCCAAAGTGGCAAGCCTAGAATCTAGAAAGGGGGGTCCTTTCCGAGATAGTGGGCTCAGTTGTACAGAGCAAACTACCTCTCACGAAAAAGGACTTGGGCGCACCACTCATTTCAGCTATCATTAATGACACCACCTTTCATCGCGCCCCTCTCGACTTAGGTGCCTCTATTAATCTCACTCCCCCGATTTTATTCAAGAAATTTTGATTCGGTGATTTAAAACCTATTAAGGTTTAATTTCAAATCATAGACCAATCTACCATTCAACCACGAGGAGTTGTCCAGGATAGTATTGTCAAGGTCCAGATTTGTCTATTTTCGATTGATTTTCTGGTTCTTGACATAGAGGTATTTGAGGATCTCAAAATTGCCACTATCATCCTTGGAAGATTTTTTTTGGCTACTGCAAAAGCTAATATCAATTGTCATTTCAGAAAAATGGTTATACGTTGCGGTAACCAGACTATCTCATTAGATATTTTCCAAGCTTCCAAGAAGTCCATTTATCATAAATTTTTTTAGGACCCTGATAAGAAAATGGAAGCAGTAATTGAGAAATCTATATTGATCAATTCGTACTCTACTTTGACCACCATTGATCCAAATTTTATTGATTCATATTCCAAATATGATTTTATGGTCTAAGACATTTCAAATCAACTAGTGTTTGACTTTTACTCTTTTAATCTTCCTGATTTATCACCAAAAACTTCCACACTAACTTCACCCACCTGCATCACACTGACTTCTCTCCCCCTCCCTTTCCATTGGACCTACCACCCAACCCACCCGAGTTTGGCTTTCTACATGAACTCCAACCATGGCCAGACTCGAGTCATTCTTCCATTTTTCCATTTCATTTTGATCCCTATATCTTTCGCAATCATCTTTTCAAGGATCCTGAGGAAGACACCTTTCTTGAGGACATTTAAGTGTCCAATTATTTACATGACTATCCATCTTTCGTGCATTGCTTCATGCCCGGCTGAAGAGGCATAAAAGAAAGCATTGGATGGGAGGTAACCCATCATTTTCCTGCTTTCCTTTTTCTTTCTTTTCCAGGTTTTGACCATTCTGAATTAGGCCGCTTATCACTAAGGTGTTCTCTTTACCCTCCTAATGCATGAGGACATTGCATATCATAAGCATGGGAGGGTGTTAAGTTTTGACGATCGATTCAGGTTTTTCAAAACCTAAAAATATGCAATTTTTCTTTTGCATGCATCTCATTATAGAAAAATCATAAAGCTCTTCAAGGAAAATTTTGAAAATCGGGACTAAAGTTGAAAGATTCATTTCAAGGTACAATGGGATTTAATCTTTAACAAACTAGGGACTAGAATGCAGATCCAATTTCTAGAATTTCTGGGTCTATTCTTAGACTAGATCAAGTATCTTTCTCTAAATTGCACTTGAACTCATGATGATTCAGGTGACTTGATCACTTTTTACGACCTAAAACTATTTGGCTTAGTTTCTGACTCAAAAACTTGCATCCCTTGCGAAATTCTTGTGTCAAATTTCACACAGCCAACACTTGGAAACAAATTAGAAAAATTAGAAAAGCCTCTTATCTAGTCTCAGTGAAATTTGAAGCAGATCATTGGTTTGAGTCCCCACCGCTAAGGAGGAAAATGCCTCCTTTGAGGACACGATGTCAACATGTTACCGCCTCGATGCTGCTCTATATCTATATTTCATATCTTTAGATAGAGCATTAAGGTGCATTTTGCAGCTCAAGTGTCTTGGACAGTACTCTACCCATAGCGTCGGAGCAAGAGCTTGAGTTTGCTTGGAGCGCCCCTTTACACCACATTGTGTTTTGGGGTTGTGAGCTCATGGGTGGTGTCTTGGATAGTACTATCTCAAAGTGTTGGCACTAGAGCCCCCTCGAGGATTGGTAATGGAAATGATGATCCTGACACATCTGTTGTAGGATTAAGCTAGGAGTAAGCATGGGGAGACAAAAAAAAGAAGAGAAAAAGTTTCCAAAACATGACCTTATAAATATCATAATAAACGTTGGCATTCACAAAGCACAGACACAAGGTTTTAAAAGAATTATGCAAGTTGCGAGATGGATTCAGGAGCCAAGGAAATCCTAATTGCAAAATGATTTTAGGTCAGTTGAATTAACAAGGAGTTGACTTGTGAATTTTTGAAAGATACATTGATCCCGATTCTTCTAACTCTTGGATCCAATGACAAATCCTGATGTTTTATCTTTAACAAATCCCGTACCTTTGATGTTTTCAATCAACCAAGGCCTTATAATCTTTTTCTCCTCAAAAGTAAAAAAATTAGTATTTCCCAAAATCCACTTTGTGAATTTAGTTTTTCTAAGAGACTAGCAAAAGATAAGCATGGGGTATGATAAATGTCAGTTTATCATCATTCTTATACCCAAAACTGATCTAGCTCTTAAGGTTTTAACTCCGCAAATGAGTTTTTGAATTGCATTTAGGCATTTAACTAGGATAGGCATGCATTGCATTTTAGTTGTATTTTTAATGTGTTTACTTGAGTGTCAGGGATAGATAGAGAATCAGATCCCACATACCTTGGCACTTGGGAAGGTAGAAGATGAAGAAGAAGCTCCTTTTAGCTGGATTTTAGCTAGATCCAGCTCATCCCAGCTGGATCCCAGCTCATTCTAGCTGGATCAACTCATTCATAGCTCCATTTAGCTCATCTAAGTGGTAGGTCTAGCTAGTTCACCTTAGCTCCGTTTAGCTCACCTTAGCTGGATGGCAGCTCAAACTAGCTCAAGTCAGTTGATCCTAGCTCCATTCCAGCTCGTCCAACTTAGAAGAGTTCACTGGAAGTTCAACCTGACGAGGACTAGCTACTAGCTAGACCTGGTTAGCTGAAGATGACCTTAACCAACTCAGTCCAGCTCAAGTCCAACTCTCGGAGGCTCAACTTAGGTCAACTTAGTTGAGTTGAGCTACTTGATCTAAGCTAGCTACTTTAGCTAGCTCAGTAATATTCGAGAAGACCAGACCTAGCTCAACTTAACTCACATCAGCAGAAGCCAGCTCATCTTAGCTTGGCTTAGCAGCTAGCAAAGAACTAGCAAGCTAATCCAGCTAAGGTAGCTCCTTGCTGCTCTCTTTAGCAGCCACCAGCTCCAGTGCAGCTCAAGATAGCTTTCTCCAGCTCATCACCTCCAAAACCCTAGCTCCCTCTTCCTCTCCCCCTAACTTCCTACTAGCTAAGCTAGCTTAGCATAGCTAGTCCACCTCCATGGCATCCCAACCTAACCCTAAAACCCACCTAACTAGCTCTACCAAATAAGCCTACCTAAGCTCCACCTAAGCTACCTCCACTTCCACCTCATGTTGGCACCACCACCACACACCCCTTCACCCCTCAACCACCACCAAAAGTCATCACTAAAAGTGGCGCCAACCCATCATAGCTAGCCCTTGTTTTGGCACCAAAACAAGGGGGCAATCCTAGCCCTACACATCACCTTCTAAGCTAGCTCCACCATCCCTTTTTCCTCCGAAACTAACCCTTCTAGAACCTACCCCTTTTGGTGCCAAAAACATACAATGTTACACCCATGGACGTCCACCAAAGTGTGGATTCCACGCATAACCACCACCTCCCACAACCCTTGAGATGGCACCAACTATCCTACACCATAGGATCCTACAACAACCCTTGAAAGACCATCTTAGCCCTCCACTCAATCCACACCAACTACCCCTTCTCCCTTCTTATTTATACCCTATCTAACCACCACCATAGGGACATCTCCTCCATTAGTTATGTTCCACCCATACCACCTTCATCCATGCCAAAGAAGAAGAGAAGAAGATCAAGGGGGCAACCTACCCGCCCCCTTGGTGCCTTCTTCCTCTTTTTTCTCCTCCCTTGTGCCATGCCAAGGAGGAGGAGCTCTTCATCCAAGGAGGAGGACCAAGCATTGAGGAGGAATCTAGGGTGGATGTCCACCCTTGGAGGAGCACCTAGGAGGAGAACCAATTGAAGGAAGGAGTGAGGGAACATCTTCTTCAAGCCCGTGAGCTACCGAGCTTAGAGCGAAGATTATTCCAAGCTTCAATCAGAGGATTATCTTCTATCTTCCGTTTTATTTTATTTTTTGTATTAGCTAGTAATTTTTTATTTTGCATGAAGCATTCCTCGACATGTACTTCACTTTCTAGCAATATAAGATTTATTTTGCCTTCCAATTCTCATGTTCTAGTTAGTGTGTTTGCATGTTGTTCTAGTTGTAGTGCACACTACACTCCTTCTAATTACCCTACGTGCACTTGCCTAGGGTGAGCTTAGAAGAGAGAGTTATATTCTTGTCACTTAAGTTTAGTGATAGGTGTAGTTGTTAGCATAGTTAATCTTCGCATCACAAAACCTGATTGTTTCTGAAAACCCTAAAAACAACAAAATCAAAAATACAAAAAGATATGTGTTGATTTGAGAGGCGAGAGAGAAAACCATTTCATGTGACTAACAAATTGGACTCCTTGGATGACCCTAGATACTCCACTCTCTATGTATTATAAATGTAAAAGTTTGATTGCGGATTTACGCATTGCAGTGATACTAATTACATCATTTAACAAACCGCGTATTTCCCATATCAGCTGTGTGTTCATGGAACATCTTGGGTATTATTCATTTAGTAAGCTGATCTGCAACCATGTAGTCTATACTGATGCGGTCCATAGATAGTTGTCCATTCTGTATCCTTTCTTTAACAACCAGGAACTTGATCTCAATGTGCTTTGATTTGAAGGAGCTCCTGTTGTTATTGGAGTGGAGGACTATTGACTGATTATCACAAAATAATTGTAGTGGCCTATCAATGTCATCTACTATGAGCAGCCCCAATATAAAGTTCCACAGCCATACTCTATGATTGGATGCCACATATCATGCTATGAATTCTGCTGCCATAATGGAAGATGCAATAAGTGATTGTTTTGCACTCTTCCGAGAGATGGCACCATTGGCAAGTAGAAATACATATCCTGAAGTGGACTTTCTGCTATCTTGGCACCCAGCAATATCTGAGTTAGTATAACCATAAACCTGAAGCTTTTCTAACCTTCTGAAGGTGATCATATAATCTCGTGTCTTCTGCAAATATCTTAGTACTCTCTTTGTCGCTCTCTAATGGTCTTTTTCTGGGTTTGCCAAATATCTGCCCAACATGCCTATAATGTATGCTAAGTCTGGTTTAGTACAAACCTGAGCATACATTATACTGCCAACGGCAGATGCATAAGGAACTATTTGCATTTTCTGTTTGTCCAAATCACTTAAGGGGCACTGATTGAGACTAAACTTGTCTCCCTTAACCATAGGAGTGTCCAGTGGTTTGCAATCTTGCATGCCATGCCTTTTGAGTACCTTATCGATATAGCTTCTTTGCGATAAACCAAGGATATTGCAAGAACGATCTTGACATATTTCAATCCCCAAAACAAATGAAGCATCTCCAAGTTCTTTCATGTCAAAGTGTTTGGCAAGAAATTTCTTGGTGTCTAAAAGGATAATCATATCATTAGTAGTAAGTAGGATGTCATCAACATACAGGACCAAAAAGATATACCTGCTCCCACAGAACTTATGGTATATACATTCATCAGCGATTCACCTCAAAACCAAACGAGAGAATCACCTGATGAAACTTAAAATACCATTGTCTGGATTCCTGCTTGAGCCCATAGATGGATTTCTTGAATTTGCATACCACGCTCTTTGGATCACCTCTAATAAAATGTTTGGGCTGAGCCATATAAATGGTTTCCTCAATGTCACCATTAAGGAATGCAGTCTTTACATCCATATGATGCAACTCAAGATCAAAGTGGGCCACAAGTGCCATTATAACCTTAGAGAATCCTTCGAAGAAACATGAGAGAATGTCAGCTTATAGTCAATGCCCTCCTTTTGGGTAAAACCCTTAGCGACAAGTGTTGGGAATCGTATAACACGTATTTGATAAGAAAAAGCATCGTAGTATAATGCGGAATACGATCAACAAAATTAATTTATAAGATAATGAGACTTGAGTCCCAGTCGTTCATCTCTGGGAGGTGTTTATGGAAATGCAAATTTAAAATTGATCTCGCTTGCTCTACTTGCTTAAAATCGCATGTCAATTTATGGTTATTACGTATTAATGCACGACATGCTTAGTTGCCAGAATATCAGAAATGAAAACATGCAACTTCAATCACACCAAAAGATGATAACTAGGCACATGGTGATTTTCAACATATATATTTATATATATAAAAGATGATGATGATATCAGAGTTGCAGAGCACAGGTAGAGGAATGCTTGTATAGGGAAATAAAACTACTCGCTACCAGAAAATGACTACATACATGAATCTATAGGGGGATTTTGCATGCATCATTGGGGGAGAATAAAGAGCTACACTACTAAGCAGTAAATAAAGCATATAAACTATGAGGAACCAAGCTACTAATCTAGCAGAAATAAGGGCATTCAAAGGTGGGATTCGATGGCCTTTGAGTTGGTTGAGAGGAGGAGGGATGGCTAATGGTGCTTAGGCCAACCCTTGGAGAGTGGTTGAGGAAGTGTTCCAACATCTTGGCATGGAGACTGTGGTGGCCATGGTGAAGCAACTCATGAAGGTGGAGTGGAGGTGGAATGTAGCTAAGCTAAATGGAAGCCAAGAGTGAATGAGTGCAAATGGCCACCCCTTAGGTCTTTTTATAGACCTGAGGGAAGCTCTCTAATGGAAGCCAGGAGTGAATGAGTGCAAACGGCCACCCCTTAGGTCTTTTTATAGACCTAAGGGAAGCTCTCTAGAGAATTATGGAATTCTCTAGAGAGGCCTATGGTGGGAGCTTGTGGGAGAGTGAGAGAGAGAGGATGGATGGTGGTTTTTGTATCCACCAAATGTGAATCAAAAAATTGAATGGCTCTTGGTTGCTAATTTTAGCAACCAAGGCAACAACACATGGTAGAAGTTCTAGAGAACTCTAGGCTAGGTATTTTTTTTTGGATGGTGTGTGTGGGTGTGTGTGGGTCGAAACATAGGTGGCTAGGTTGATTAGGTTAGGTTCTAGTGGGTTTAGGTCAAGGTAGGTCTCAAATTAGGGTTGTAAACCCTAATTCACTAAGGTAAAGTGCAATTAAACTCAATACAAGTTTAATTGGGTGTGTGAAAACTTAATTGAGAGAAAAATAACTCAATTAAGTCATCTCTAGGTCAATTGGACTCTCACTGAGTTCAATTGGATAGTGTGTGCTGAGATCAAGGCTCAATTGGACTCAATGAGTCCAATTGAATAGGTTGATGGAATTAACTAAGATCCAAGTCAATTAGGTTTAGTGAGGACCTAATTAGGTCCTTAAGGAGGTCTAGAGGTGATGTACTAGGGTTATGGCACCTTAATTTAGGTTCCTATGGGGTTAAAATTGGGTTTAGGGGGCTAGAGATCCAAGGTCAAGGCTTGAATTCCAAGACAAGAACTGGAGGACAGTATCAGACGTCTAATAAAGTTGTCAGACATCTTATAGTGAAAAATAAAAAGTCCAGACTTGTTGTCTGGACGTCCAATCAGAGTCAGGAGCGATTTTGGGTTCTGTTTTGAGTATTTTGCAGAAATTGGATGCTTGACCAAGTGTCTGGACGTCTAATAACACTATAGAAGTGGGTTTAAGGTGTGCGAGAGTTGGCTAAGGGTTGTGGATGTCCTATAACTCATCTGGACATCCAAATAGAGGCTAGAATTAGGGTTTCAAGGTTTCCTAGGGTGCGGTGATCTAATCTAAGGTGGCTAAGGCTTGGGGAGGCTTCTAGGCTGTCTTAGGGATAGGATGGACCTAAGTTCTTCACAATTTATTACTTTATTCCTACTTAATAGAATAGTATACCTTAACTCCCTTACATTATTATCTACTACATCTAATCTAGGTCTTCCGCTCAGCTCTGCTGCAACACCAGTTATTCTTTATTCTTCAGATCCAACCTTAGATCCAGCTTCAGATCTAGCAGCTTATTACCTGCAATTGACATAATGTACCTAATCAGTACATTATAGCATTATTTTATGCATAGATAAAAGAAAGAAGTAAAGGTGCTAGTAATGCTTATGCATGCATGAATTACTCTAACTTATGCTAAGTCCTAGTCTAATTTAGGTCAATTAAGACCTATGATTGCTACGCAATCATACCCCCATGCCTAAATCTTGCTAGTCTCGAGCAAATGCAAGACAAAGTTATTCACATAAGGGTCCCTAAGGGATTGATTATTTTATCAAGTGTATGCCTAGAGATTTTTCACCTTTTTGTTTTCATCCTGTGTTCTAGAAATCCAGACAATCGTGAAAGTGTAGCTATGTAGCTTTTGCAACGGATTCGAGTGAAAAATCGATTCACCTCTAAAGCCTGTACTTGACCCTTAGCAAAAATTCTAGCAGGATAGGCAGACTTCTTCCCTTAGGGTATTCAAGATATTCTATGAATTCGACCCTGGCCTTAAGCTTGGGTAGAGGATGTCTGAGGGATACGGGTGTTTATTTGGTGGCTCACTCTCACTTGGTGCAACATAGAGATTAATATTTCAGAATCTAGATTCTCAGACTATCAAGTAACTCAACTCAGAGAAAGACGAGAAAAACTATGCTCTCTTCTGGTTCCTTTGTATTCATTCTCTCTTTCTCTTTTTCTTTTTCTTTTCTTTTCTTTCTTTTTCGTAGAGCTCATATTCTCACCAGATTCACACATATGACCTGTATTTGGTGGTCTCACTTGGCATTAACACTTTAATTGAGTTCTCATAACCCTAACACTAAGTTGGAATTCCTCGGCTAGTATTCGGGCGATCAGAAACACAGAAAAATAGGTTAAGGCCTTATTAGGTGGATCTCAAATTTATTTGGTGGTATTGCCTCAATGTAAATGAAATAAATACTAAATATTCACAAACTCTTTTTCTTCTCTTTTCTTCTTTCAATTTTTTTCTTCTTTTTCTTTGTCTTTCTTCTTTTTTCTCTTTGCTCTCCTTTTTTCATATTTTTTTCTATGTAATTTTTTTTTCAACACAACACAAGCTAACATACATTCATGAACTTTATGGAGGAGGCATTATTAGGGATTGGTGGTACTCAAGAGACATTGGGTGGCATATTTGGTGGAAGTGCCTACTCACGGCATCGAGAAAGATGGATAGGATGGTGTATTTCTGACCTTGACATCAATACCCTCCTTCAACTGAGGATTCCGTAAAGAATGGTCGTAACCATCCACCTTAGCCCTAGTTTTATGAAAACTCGCTCTCTGTGTATTTGCCTTATTTGGTGGCTCTCAAAATTTTACACAAAAATGTATACGCAGGAATCGAGAGCGAAAACTATGCCTAATCTCTGAGTATCATCACCTAATTATCTAGGATTCCAGATTCCTTGCACTAATCTTAGAGCACCAGTACACTCTACTCTCATCTCACACTATTTGGTGGATTTTTAGAAGAAAATCTATCTGACTCCCAAAACACTATCCAAGGGTTCAGGAGAAGAAGCATTGCTTCTTCTCAAGAGACTAAAGACATTTATCAGCCTTCACCGTGAATCCATTGCAAATTCTATGTGTGTGTGAAAAATTATACTGGATTCCAGATTATAAGAATCAACTAGAGGATAAAATCTCTAATGCATTCTCTTAATAAGATAATCTTATTCATGGATGCACTATTTATGTATGCTATAAACAAGTATCCTCGTATAATTTGTACTTCGTAAAATTCCCGTATCAAGTTACATTCAGCTTGATTCGAAATTTCAGAATAGGAAGGATGAGCGGGTGAGTCGGAAATGGTTGTTGCAGATGATTTCTAGCTCCAATGCAAGCATTGGAGGTGGAGTCAGTTGTTCTTTTATTTAGAATCCTGAAGTACGTTTGACATGCAACTCCGAGGTTTTCCTAAGGGTTGGCATAAAAATTTTTCAATTTTACTGTACCTACCCCCCCATGCCTAAGTTCTTGCATGTCCTCATGCATGAATGTAAAAGAAAATAAATACAACAGGGAGTAAATGGGTAGAAATCACCTGGAATTACTCCTAAGTTTAACATTCAGCATCGGCCAACCTGACAGTATGCAATATGCGAAAAGGAAATATGCTTAAAGAAAAATATGCTATGTATAAAATTGGTTATGTATAGATGATGGTAGAATGTGGGATATGCTATCCATACGTGCTGAGTTTAATGCCTCCAGCTAGGCAAGAACTTACTCAGATATATCAGTTCTAGCATAGGAGCCGGTCAAGATTAAGAGAAAGATGTGCTCGTATGCTCCTAGAATCAATGGTCCAGAGATGTGAACCAACTGATTATGCACCCCTACTCCAAAAAGTCTAGCTATAAGAAAGTGTGGAGTGGTGGTGGAAAATAGAGGATAATCAGAGGGGGGATCATGATGTTGATTCGGCTGATTTATCATGTCCTACAATTCAGTAGGAAGTTGCTGAGGGAGTAGATTAAAATGTATCTAAGAACCAAAATCTGAGTCATAGGGATCCTCATAACGATAATTCACATTAAAGATCATGCCCTTTCCAGGCTCTGGATCATATGGGGGTATCCGTGAAAGTAGAAGATTTGTGGGGAGGTCACTAAAATCCTCGTCAGAAATGTGAATAGTAGACTTGGTGGTGGGAATCTGATGATCCGTATGTATGTGAATTCCTACTGATTCGCTACCTATGAGATAATCGGCTGTGACTGCGTTAACGGGAAACCCGTTAGCTGTGGTCACGTCATCTTGTAACAACAGGGGCGATCCAGTATTGTACGGATCAGGATAGCTAGATTCAGGGGTGCTGTGGTCAGAAACACACCCTAAACAATCGGATCCTCGAGGAGATATGTGCAATGTAATGGTCTCAGTCCCGTGTGGATCGAGGTCCAAGAACCTTGATAGTGCAGACGAATGAGACATTGGGTCATCACAAAGGAGCCCAATGTTACCATAGTATGCCAAATCTTCGTCTTCACCATCCTCCTCTATGTGATCACAGTCAAAATTCTTTGCTGCCCTGAATATGTCAAGTCGAAGTCACTCATTACCTAAGGCTATCTCCATACACCCGGATGCACAATCAATGTTTGCTTGGGCTGTCGCTAGAAATGGGAGACCCAAAATGATTGGTGCATCTCAGAGATTAGGAGGAACCTCCATATCAAGGACGAAAAAGTATGCGGGAAAGCAGAATCCGCGGACTTTTACAATCACGTTCTCAACCACCCCCCTCGATGTTTTTATTGATCTATCAGCCAGCTGAATCATGACTGAGGTAGGCTTTAACTCCCTAAATCGAAATCGATCAAATATGGCAGTGAGAGTTAGGTTGATGGACGAACCCAGATCTAGAAGGGCCCGATCAAATGGAGAATCCTACAAGAAGTAGGATATGAGTGTGGTACCAAGGTCTTTCTTTATCGGCGGCAAGTCAGCTAGAATCACGGTTCTAGCTTCTTTTGACAGTACTGCCTGTCGTCCAATTCTTGGCTGTCGCTTCAGGGTACAATAGTCCTTGAAGAACCTAGCGACAGCGGGGATTGCCTCGAGGAGGGGGACCTGAATATGTACTTCCTTGAACATTGACTTCAGGTCCTCAAAATTTCTCTTGTCCTTCTTCCAAACTACATTTCTCGTTAGAGCCTCAGGAAAAGGGATGGGAATCTCAGGGTCAAGTGGCCTCTTACCCTTATCTGTCGTAGGTGGCTCCTGAGATGAAGAAGGAGTCGAACCCGCCTACGACGAAGGGTGGGAAAAATCAGGACCTGCCTGACTATGTGGTGGGCCGAATGTCTTCCTTCCACTCCTCAATAAGACAGCATTTGCATCGGCTTGTTGTCCATGAGGTGGTGGGGGAGCGAAAAGGGCAGAGTATGCAGGGTTTTACATTAAAGGCGACTAGCCTTGAGCATAACCAGGTGGTGCAGGAGGTGCCTGTAATATGGCGTGTGCCTGTCCCTATGGTGCTTGAAACCTAGGCAGGGCGCCTTGGTTCTGCACATACCGAGGGTTCAAGATGGGTTGGGAAGGCAAGGCTCCCTGAGTCCTATTCTCCTGCAACAGATGGTTTTGCATGTTCTGTATAGTTTGTATCTAGTCATCCATCGCCTTCATTATCTGCAAGCTATCCTGTGTAGATTTCCTCATCGATTCTTCTAGCTCCTTTTTTAGTGCCTCCAGAGGATCAACCCACTTTGGAGGGTGACTGAAGCTTGGTGTAGTGGTTGGTATATAGAACGGGGTTGCTACTGATACGGGAATGGCTGCCTAGGGTATGTGTTTTGTGCATTCCCATATTGCATGGTCTGGTAGTGTGGATCTTGTTGTGGTCTCTGTGAGTTACCAGACCAGAAGTTCGGATGCTGGCACCAACCAAGGTTATATGTCTCTGAATACGGGTTATTACGCCCATATCCTTGAATAGCACTGACGTCCTCGTAGGCCGAAGACGTCTGAGACATATATCCATCAATGGGATACGCATTATAGTCAGCGGGTGGTGCATAACCCTGGTCATATGGGGCCATATCAGGATTGTTTACGGGATCCTGATAAGCAGGATCTCATAAATAAGGATAAGATGCATCCCAAGTGAGTAGATTAACTCGAGTAGGAGGGGCTCGAGGTGCATAGGAGGGTCTTGGAGCAGTAGAGTTTAGGTTAGATTGACTCTGACTAATTTGGTCAATCTTTTTCTTGATCAGGTTTATTCTATCCAGCTACTTGACGATGATATCCATGTCGGCTTGAATTGACTCGGTGTGAGCCTCATGGACACCAACCTGCTGCTGACTAGGCTGCTGGAACTGGTTCATGGATGCATCATTCATCGAGTTCTCCGCCAAAGATTCGAACAACTCAAATGTGTTTTTCTCATCTTTCATGAGGAAATTCCCGCCACTAGATGCATCGGCCAAATACCGATGTGTGTCATCCAGCCCATGGTAAAAGATTTGAGCTAGGTAACATCTAGGTATACCATGGTGCAGGCATTTCCGGAGAAGGTCGTGAAATCGGTCCCAGGCATCATGCAACTTCTCCCAAGCTCCTTGGGAGAAAGTCGTGATCGCATGCCTCATCGCGTTCGTTCAACCGACCGGAAGAACTTTTGCAGAAATTCACGTCGTAATTTCGGCCAAGTTCCAATTAGCTTCCCAATGGTCTTGAACCAGTATGAAGCTTTGTCCCTCAGAGAAAATGGGAAAAGCTTCATCAGAACAATCCTAAGATCAACATTCCTGGGTCGAATCGTTTCTGTGAGTCGACTCAGGTCCTCTAAGTGTTGGAATGGATCTTCACTTAAGTTTCCATAAAAATGACTGCTGATCAAATCGATCACATTGGGCTTGAGCTTAAACGCATCTCTGCCTACAGGAATCCTGACTAAGGGTGCAACGATCGGTGCAGCTGGATCATAGAAATCCCGAAGTTGTTCTCCTCGCGATGGATGCTGCATTCTGTCAAGCGTCGTCAAGATACAGTCCATGCTCTGCTGATGTCGCTCCTCTAATTCAACAACCCGGGCCTCCAGACGAGCCATCGGGTCCAGATTACTAGCGTCCTAACCCGGTCTAGGTCCAGGTCCAAGATTAGCCATTGTGGCTAAGGGAGTAGAAGAAGTGGGGGGAGAAGATGGTCTTGGCGAGGTGACTTGCCTCCTTGGGAGCAGCTCCCAAGGTCCAACCAGTTGAGGTCTAAGTGACCTCCTTCCATGCATACATCTCCCAACCCTTGGGTTGGTGTAGCCAAGCCAGACAAGGCTAAGGCCTTGTCAATCTGATGGTCCTTATGATCGGGTGACTAGATTTTTCATTCTAAGTTGGAATTCCTGAAGAAAAATTCATCTTACAACCGACTGAAAGTGATTCCCGCCTCTCAAGCTAACTCAGCCAGGAGGTTGAAAGCACCCAGTAGTATGACAACGAATTTGGGTTGATTCGTGCTTTAGAATTGATTTTAGCCTGTTTTTCTTCAGTTGGGGTTTGTGGTGAGTGACCCACAAGGTGACCAAGCTCACCGGCTAATTACTAGACTTGACTAAGTCTACGTTAGCCTAAATGTGGTCTTTAGATTGTAACCCTAAAGATGTAACCTAGGGTTCATGTAATTCTAGGATTTTTTTTTCTTTTTTTTTCTTTTGTTTTGTTCTTCTTCAGCAGACCACAAGAATAAAAATAGTTCTCTAAACAAAATTGGAATCCAAATAAATTGAAATTTGGTAAGTAGATTCCTTTTTCAATTTCTTTTGGAGAATATTTTTTTATAATTTTTAATGTTTCAATCAAATTTGTAGAGAATTTTAAATGTCAAGGGGTCAGATCTAAAATTTTGACCCCTGGTTGGTTTTTCAAATTGAAATAGTATCAAATAATTTTCAAAAATTCAAGAAAAATATGGAAATTAAGACCAATGAGATCAGCTTTCAAACCCCACCATTTTTAGTCAAAACAGATTCATGGATTACTCGAAATTTCTTTTTGAAATTTGAAAAATCCCAGATCTGGGTCAGTCTAACCCCCTTGTACTTCGTGAATTTTCAAAAAGTTTGTACTTAAAATTTTTTTCAAAAGAATGGTGCCGTTTGAAAGAGGGTTTGAAAATGAAGGTCTAACCCAAATTTCAGAATTGTTTGTTCACCAATTTTTCAGCAATTGAATTTTTAAGTCAGATTTTGAAGTTTGGCCGAAAATCAGAGGGTGGTGGAGAAGCTTTTAAAAGGTGTTTGAGTTTAAAATTTAAACTTTCCAAAAAAATTTTTTTTCAAAAAATTTTGAATTTTTTTTAAGCAGGATTTTTTTTCAAAGGATTTTCGAAAATATTTTTTTTTTTGCTTTTTCAAAACTAACCTAGGATTCAAAAAGAAACCTAATCTAACTACCTATATTTTTTTTTCTTTGATTTTTTTTTCTTTTTCATAAAAATGAATAAGCCTTTTATTTTTTTCAAATGAAATTGCCAGAAGCAAATCTAACCTAGGGTTCACAAAAAAAAACTAGACTAAAGCAGATACTATGTGCACTTGGAATTTTTTTCCCACTCTCGTGTGCGTAGATCCTTTTTTTTCCTGCACATCCAAAGACAAGCAGGGGAAGATTTTTCAGTGATAGCTCAAAAGATAGAAACCAAAAAATGATGTTGCCTCCCCGGCAACGGTGTTATTTGACAAGCCTGTTTTTGTGCATTTTGAAATCGTTGGAAATCATAGTATAGTTGCACTAAACGCTGGTCAAAAATGATTTGTAAAGGTAACGAGACTTGAGTCTCGGTCGTTCATCTCTGGGAGGCGTTTATGGAAATACAGATTTGAAATCGATCTCGCTAGCTCTACTTACTTAAAATCGCATTCGATTTATGGTTATTACATATTAATGCACAACATGCTTAGTTGCCAGAATATCAGAAATTGAAACATGCAACTTCAATCACACCAAAAGATGATAAGTAGGCACATGGTGATTTTCAACATATATATTTATATATATAAAAGATGATGATGATATCAGAGTTGTAGAGCATAGGTAGAGGAATGCTTGTATAGGGAAATAAAACTACTCGCTACCAGAAAATGACTACATACATGAATCTATAGGGGGATTTTGCATGCATCATTAGGGGAGAATAAAGAGCTACACTACTAAGAAGTAAATAAAGCATGTAAACTATGAAGAACCAAGCTACTAATCTAGCAAAAATAAGGGCATTCAGAGGTGGGCTTCGATGGCCTTTGAGTTGGTTGAGAGGAGGAGGGACGGCCAACGGTGCTTAGGCTGGCCCTTGGAGAGTGGTTGAGGAAGTGTTCCAACATCTTGGCATGGAGATGGTGGTGGCCATGGTGAAGCAACTCATGAAGGTGGAGTGGAGGTGGAATGTAGCTAAGCTAAATGGAAGCCAAGAGTGAATGGGTGCAAATGGCCACCCCTTAGGTCTTTTTATAGACCTAAGGGAAGCTCTCTAGAGAATTATGGAATTCTCTAGACATGCCTACGGTGGGAGCTCGTGGGAGAGTGAGAGAGAGAGGATTGATGGTGGTTTTTAGATCCACCAAATGTGGATCTAAAAATTGAATGGCTCTTGGTTGCTAATTTTAGCAACCAAGGCAACAACACATGGTAGAGAGTTCTAGAGAGCTCTAGGCTAGGTATTTTCGAGTGGATGGTGTGTGTGGGTGTGTGTGAGTCAAAACTTAGGTGGTTAGGTTGATTAGGTTAGGTTCTAGTAGGTTTAGGTCAAGGTAGGTCTCAAATTAGGGTTGTAAACCCTAATTCACTAAGGTAAAGTGCAATTAAACCTAATACAAGTTTAATTGGGTGTGTGAAAACTTAATTAAGAGAAAAATAAGTCAATTAAGTCAGGTCTAGGTCAATTGGACTCTCACTAAGTCCAATTGGATAGTGTGTGGTGAGATCAAGGCTCAATTGGATTCAATGAGTCCAATTGAATAGGTTGATGGAATTGACTAAGATCCAAGTCAATTTAGTTTAGTGAGGACCTAATTAGGTCCTTAAGGAGGTCTAGAGGTGGTGTACTAGGGTTAGGGAACCTTAATTTAGGTTCCTATGGGGTTAGAATTGGGTTTAGGAGGCTAGAGATCCAAGGTCAAGGCTTGAATTCCAAAACAAGAACTGGAGGACAGTATTAGACGTCTAATAAAGTTGTCAGACATCTTATACTGAAAAATCAAAAGTCCAGACTTGTTGTATGGACGTCCAATCAGAGTCAGGAGGGATTTTGGATTCTATTTTGGGTATTCTACAGAAATTTGACGTCAGACCAAGTGTCTGGACGTCCAATAACACTGTAGAAGTGGGTTTAAGGTGTGCGGGAGTTGGCTAAGGGTTCTGGACGTCCTATAGCTCATCTGGACATCTAGATAGAGGCTAGAATTAGGGTTTCAAGGTTTCCTAGGGTGCGATGACCTAATCTAAGGGTGGCTAAGGCTTGGGGAGGCTTCTAGGCTGTCCTAGGGCTAGGATGGACCTAAGTTCTTCACAATTTATTACTTTATTCCTACTTAATAGAATAGCATACCTTAACTCCCTTACATTATTATCTACTACATCTAATCTAAGTCTTCCGCTCCAGCTCTGCGCAACATCAGTTATTCTTTATTCTTCAGATCCAGCTTTAGATCCAGCTTCAGATCTAGCTTCTCATCAGCTTATTACCTGCAATTGACATAATGTACCTAATCAGTACATTATAGCATTATTTTATGCATAGCTAAAAGAAAGAAGTAAAGGTGCTAGTTATGCTTATGCATGCATGAATTACCCTAACTTATACTAAGTCCTAGCCTAATTTAGGTCAATTAAGACTTATGGTTGTTGCACAATCAACAAGATGTGCTTTGTATCATTTAACTTTTCATTTTGAATCTTGTTTGGTTTTAAAAATCCATCTGCAACCAATGGATTTCGCAACTTCTGGTAGTAAAACAACATCCCAAATATCATTATCTTTCATTGACTTCATTTCTTCTTCCATTGGCCCAATCCACTTTTCATGATTTGGATTTTCCATTGCCTAATGGAAGCTGATAGGATCATCTTCCATCACCTTAATGTCCATTTCATGCCCCTGAAGGAATACCACATAATCATCTGAAATGTCACTCCTTTCCCTAGTGGATCTCCTCAATGGCACGATTTTTGTATGTGCTTGAGGTTGCTCTACATGGGCTAAAATCGTATCATTGTCTTCATTTGAGTTGTCTTGAGGTATGTCAAGGACATGCTCCTCATCAACCTAAGTAACTCCAGGAGGAATAACTACATTTTCCTCTTCAAAGACAAAGTCTTTAACCCTGTCAACTTGGGCAGAATCAATACATTCAAAAAACTTGGCATTACCAGACTAAAAAATAGCCTTAGTTGTGGGATCATAAAATTTATATCCGCTTGACCTCTCAGAATACCCAACAAAATAACAACTAATAATCCTTGTGTCCAGTTTCTTTTCATTTGGCTTGTAAGGCCTAGCCTTAGCTGGACATCCCCACACATGAAAATGCTTAAGGTTGGGCTTCCACACAATCCATAGCTTATATGGGGTTAAGTTAGTTGCCTTAGTTGGGACTCTATTCAGAATGTAAGCTGCAGTCTTCAAGGCCTCTCCCTAGAGTGAATCTGGTAAGGAAGAATGAGAAATCATGCTCCTTTCCATGTCTTTAAGCATTCTATTTCATCTCTCAGCAACACCATTCATAGTAGGCGAGCCTAGCATGGTGTTATGAGGAACGATGTCACATTCTTCTAGGAACCTGGAAAACGGTCCTGGACGTTGTTCACCTGATCCGTCATATCTGCCGTAGTATTTACCACCACGGTCAGATCTGACAGATTTAATCCTTTTGTTAAGTTGATTCTCAACTTCGACTTTATAATTCTTGAACGTGTCCAGTGACTGTCCCTTTTCATAAATTAGGTAGATGAAGCATTTCTTGAGTGGTCATCTATGAATGTGATAAAATACTATTGGCAATTCCAAGTAGGCGTAGGAAATGGCCCACAGATGTTCGTCTGAATCACATCTAAGACATCATCTAACCTATTGGCTTCAAACTTTCTATTATTGGTTTGTTTCCCCTTAATACATTCCATACACTGATCTAAATCAGAAAAGTCTAAGGGGTCCAAAATTCTGTTTGACACATGTCTCGCTATTCTCCTTCTGGAGATATGACCTAATCTATTCTCCTTTTCACACCACATGTACAAGAAAGAGAAGTTTCATGAAAACAAGCAACAGTATCCAAACAATCTAGATTATCAACAGCTGAAAGAAAACCAGAATCAACTAATCTTGAATTAAAGAAAATATTAACTTTTCCATCTCCAAAATTACAAAAATAGTTTAGTCTATCAAGAACATAAACTGAAACTAAATTGCATTTGAAAGATGGTACAACAAAAGTATTCTCTAAATCCAAGTACATTCTAGTTTTCATTAATAATCTAAAAGCTCCTATTACTTTTACAGTAATTGGCTTCTTGTCTCCCACATAGATGAACTGCTCAACCTCATTTGGTTTTTTGTAGTTAGGCAACTCTGTAAAGACACACTAATGTGAGTAGTGGTCCTTGAATCCATCCACCAAGTATAACTTGGTACTGAAACCAAACTACTCTCTGTACAAACGAAACTGAGAACCGTACCTTTCTTAGCACGCCAAGTGTAGTAGTTGGTACAATGCTTCTTTTGGTGCCCCTTAGCTCCACAGAAGAAGCATCCTGACTTGGAAGACTCTAAAGCCTTCCCTTTCTGCTTCTTCTATGAAGCTGTATTTGTAGCTTCTGTAGTCCTTTTCTTTCCCTTGCCCTTATTGTTAGAGGAAGTGGGAATGTGAGTAGTTTCTGTCCCATAATGCTTCATTCTCTCTTCCTCTTGCACACAATGCAAGATGAACTCATTTAGAGACCAAGTCTCTTTCTGACAGTTGTGGCTCACCTTGAACTAGTTGAAGGAGGGTGGAAGAGAGATCAATACCAAATGCACCAACAAGTACTCTGAGAGGTCAAGTTTTAGTGCTTTCAACTTCAAAGCAATGTGGGACATTTCCATAATATACTCACGTATATTATCCTTTCCCCTATACTTCTTTGAGATGAGGCTTGCCAAGAGTGTACCAATTTCAGCCTTCTCATTCTTGGCAAACCGTTTCTCAATATCAACAAAGAAATCCTTAGCTGTACCAATGTCATCCGACATTGTGCCCCTGAAAGCCTCGGGTATGGCCTTTTTCATAATCATCATGAAAATGCGATTAGACCTCTCCCATCTTTCCTTCTCCTTCTTTTGCTCAGAAATACTCGAGTCTGTAAGAATGGGAGAGGGTTCCTTAATCGCCAAATCTAAATCCATAACCTCGAGGACAATCAACAGATTTTCTTTCCAAGACTTAAAGTTTGAGCCACTTAACTTGGGTATGGAATTTAAGGTGGAAGTTATATTTGCAGAAGACATTTCTGAAAATAAATGCAGATAAACACATAATTAACTCCTTTAAAACATAAGGTGTCTAATTAATTTAAAGGTCTCATCACATGTCTTAGTTAACTCCATCAAGGGTCACATCTTTGCACAAGAGGTTGACTTGTAATTTAAGACATGGTGTGGTATGTAACGACTGTTGATTCAAATCCAAGTCAGTCATGAACCTTCCTTTGGGTTGATTTAATGATTACCCAGAAAACCTAATAACCAATACACCATTACTCCCACGCAATGAGTGAAAGTACAATGAGTATGTACTTTCCTTTGGGCCAGTGCACACTCACCTACTAACACCCATTCATCCTTTTACTATTCATAGATAAACCCAGTACTCACAGGAGAGCTCACTTTGGCAAGGTGCTGCTTCAACTGGGTTACCCTAGAATAATATACTTTATTAATTAGACTAGGCTTAATTACACTAAGTAGAGAGTGGGTCGACTCTTATACCACTTGTTGGAAAATTCCTTAAACCCTTAATGGCTTAACTGTAAATAACTTACCTCTAACTTTGGATGGACTTATCCACAACTTAACTCAACTGGACTTCATACTAATTGGGTACCGGTATTGGTAGACCAGTATCAATATCCTTGAGTTACAGTTATGGATTCTATATCTCAATGAGTACCAGTACTAATGCCAACTACTGGTACCTATGAGTTACAGTTTAGAACCCATGTCCAGATGAGTACTTGTCCAATGCTCACTATGTATCGGTACTCCTATTGAGTATCGATACTCATAGAGTATTGGTATCCTAGGAAACGACTCATCTCAATCAGTACTGGTACTCATGAAGAGTACCGGTACTAGTTGAGTACTGGATGCACCACCTGTAGCCTACCAGTACTGATACTCATGACGAGTACCGGTACTTGTAAGCTACAGGTTCTGGTGACTTCAAGTCCAGAACTTGACCTGGGACTCATGTGTACCAGTACTCATGGTGAGTACCGGTACATGTAAGTCCCAGTTTTGGACTTACGATGACCCGGAGTAGATCTGAAGCTTGCATGTATCGATACTCATGTAGAGTATTGGTACTGGAAAGTTACAGTATACATAAAGATCCAAATCTGTAATGCCTGAGTATTGGTACCTATCTAAAAGGTACCTGTATTACTTGCAATTACGAGATGAGTTTTGTGATTTCTAAGAACATGAAAGACTTCAATTGTTTCATATAGATTATGGGTAAAGTAGATGCAGGTTATCTAAACAAAGGATATATCCTTTGGTAAATAAACATGATAAATATATTAAGATGCAAGCAAGGTTTATCATCTTATACTTTAATCAAAATACAAAACTCGTAGAGAATGATATTACCTGGATTCATTGTCAATAGAGAGGAAAGGGGCTATAATATGTTTCTTCCAAGAGTTCCTTGTGGTTTGTCAGGAGAGATCTCACCTATGCTTTGAGAAGGACAATCTCTTCTCCTTCCAGCCGTCTCCCTTCTTCTCTCCTCACCAGGTCATGATGGGGTTAACTAGGGAGAAAAGCACACTTAGGGCTCTTGGGGACCATGACTACTTTAATAATCAACAATTAGTGTGTCTAATTGTTGGGTGAATTGCAACTTCACCCATCGAGAAGTCATAATTCACAACTAGAGTCTCTACACATTAAAAAACATAACCACACCATCTTTTTGCACTTTAGCCCATATAAAACCATTAAACTTATTTGATAACTTTAAATTATGAGCTTAAGATGATAGTCACATAAATTATTATTAGTTGATATATCTATTTACATACACTAGTCCATATGTTGGATTTTAATCCAACATGCTAGCTTCCTTGGAAAATCTAGGCATGTGAGATTGCAGACTAGTTGTTAATGCTACAAGCTTTACTTGATAATTGATGCGTATGCATCTGAATAGCCTAAAATGTTTATTTATGCATGTTCTTAGTGTTATAGTTGCATCATACATTATAAATATTGCATAACATGCATCATCTTGCATTTAGGTTAGGTTGTGTAAATTTTAGGTTAATTTTTTCTTTCTGTGGTCAGGTAATAGGGTGACTATTAATCGGGGCCTCGGATCGAAGATCCAACCGTACGGATTTGATCAGGGCGACGATTGGAGTTCAACGACTCCAAGATCATCCTGATCGGACTTCCGTAGCATCAGATATAATCCGAGGAAGGTCAAAGATCAAGGGCCAAGATGGTGTCAATCCACACTTCAGATGACAAATTCCACTGCACGGATGGATTTGGATCGATGATCGTAGCCTAATGGCATGAAAATCGGCCCAATCTGACATCCGTGGCACCTTCTAGAAGTCACAGAAGATGGATGGCTAAGATGGCGCCACGTGGCGCCATCTTGACTGCCCAAACTGGCCTAGCAAAAGACTGAAGACCCATTGCGCTCTCACACTCTCCTTAATGCAAGATCAAATCTGGTTCGTTGGATCTTGATCCAATGGCCACAAGCGCAAGCGTCACGGTTAAGAATTTGACAAAGAAAAAGGCACAGTGCAACGGTTAAGGTGTTGCGGGAGTTGAGAGCATGTGTTCGAGTCGTGCGCAGCACATCTCCCCTTCTCGTGCAGGTGCAAAATTTAGCCGCCCGATCTGACGCCAATGACC